>JARVLU010000255.1:1832058-1862227 GCA_031762415.1 Simpsonichthys santanae
GCTGGAGTCCTGTTTGGGTTTCTTCTCTGCTTTGAGAAAGGCCCAGTTAGGATATCCACATTTCTCTAGAGCCTGTCCAGAGGACCAGACTTAGCTTTTTTAGATTTTTCTACCTGGATTATTGAGCATGCATCAGGGTATCATCACTAGATAACTTTTCACCTTTGAATGTGCTTTAAATTCATTTTTTCAATATTCAAATGAGCTGAGTCCACCAGGACCGTTTCTGTTTCTTTAACAGTTCATCACTCACTTTTACTTTTTCTGATTTTTGTTTTGAGATCAGACCAGTCGAATAACAAATCCAAGGTGACCAGTGGAAGAGTACAGGTTGTTTAAATGTGGGACAGTGAAAATGAATCTTAAAAGTTTGCTCCAACTGCCACAAAATAAATGATTCATTTGAGTCGTTGCAGACGGTTGAAATGAACTTCTAGTTCCTGCTTTGAGAAGTTTTAGCTTAATCTCATCGTAAGCGTTCATTCATCAGTCTGAGCTCTAACTCGGTGGGCAGCTCCGTGCGAGTTCGTTCACTGTGGCGACCCTTGAAGAAGGGAGCAGCCGAAAGAAGGACATTTTTTTAAAATCCCAATTATACAGAAGAAGAAAAAAGTTAAATGTTTAGTCCAAGAAACAACACTTATTTTTATTTTATATGTTTTCAATGTGTTCGTCCAAGATGTATAATTTAATGGATACAAAGCAGGTTTTCACCAGCATTTCAAAAAGTTAGTTTCTTTGTAATTAAGAACATTTTGAGCCGGATGGAGATGTTTCCAGGTCACTTTTAGCTCCTGGACCATATGTTGCCCACGTCTGCTGAATTTCAGTTAAAATCAAATGAACTTGTTGTGTGAATGTTTATGAAGCGATCACTCTTTTGTGATCCATTTTTCTTTTGTACATTTTTGTTGTGAGTCTTGTTCTGTAGTTTTCAGCTATTTCAACACACCATAAATAAAAACGTTCAGCTCTTTCAGGACAATCCTGCTCTGACTTTAGTATTGGTACAATTATAGCTTTTTGGAATATTTAGCCTTTTCTGACATTTTTTTCATGTAGACAAAGAGTAATTTTCCATCCTTCAGATCTTTAGATGTGTTTACAACCTTTTACTGCTCCTTTCATGTTTTATTCTGCTTCAGCTTCTTCCAGCTTCCTGCAGAAAATTTAAACTTTTTTCAGCTACTTTCAGCTGTTTTTCAGCAAGTTCTTCTACAATAAGCATTCATGCTGCATTTTTGCAGTAAATGTGAGTTTTCTAGTTGAATGTTTTAACTGTACAAAAATTCATATGAAGTATCCTGATGCTGCTCAATAATCCAGGTCAAAAAATCTAAAAAAAGTCAAGTTTGATCCTCTGGACATTCAAAATAAATAAATACATAAATAAATAAATAAAAATTGTAGAAATGTTTTTACAATTATTTGTTTTTTGTTTTTGAATGTCCAGAGGACCAGACTTAACTTTTTTAGAACTTCATATGAAACCATTTTTGGGTCATGTCTTGCTTCTATCAGCAAGACAAACTGAATCTTCTTCTGAATGTTTTCTGCTTCAGATCAGGGGTTCAGGTTTTCTTCAAGGTCTTTTTCAGATCAGGATTTCTTCAGCTCCCACCTCCTTTAATAATATTCCAGTTAATCCTCATTGGACGGCTCCATAGATGGCAGGCGGGCCTTTGGCTCTCCCTGGGCCTGAAACGTAGGCTTCCTGTCTCTCAGGAGGGCTTTGAATAATCGCCACTCACCTCCCTTTTTATTTGTAACAACCGGCGTATTAATGCAGGGCGGCCTGAAAGGACAGCTGAAACAGGAACGAGGACGGAGGCCGTCTGGGGGCAACTGATGATAATTGGTGGCTTAAAGCATCGGTGGAGGGAAAAATAAAATGGATGAATGAGTGAATCAATAAATGAATGAGCGTGAATGAAAGCAGCACCGGGTTGCTCCTGTGGTCAGCTGTGAGCGCGGTTGTTTGTTGGAGGGGGTTTTGGTTCAGAGCTGGATGGACTGGACAGCTGGATACGTTTATTTTCTATTCAGCTCATTTAATTTCCTCCTTTTATTCTGTTTGCTTTCTCCAGTTCATTCAAGCTTTCCTCTTTTAGGGCCCATGTTTCACGCTGTACCCTGCATTCATGTGACAATAACCCTCTTAACCTCCCACAGTGGTAATTAACACAACTTAAGTCTTTTAAACCATTTAAATAAAATCAAATGATTATTTGAATAAATGTACGTTTTTACTCAATCTTACAAATTATCACCGTCTTCACACAACAGCTAAATTTTACAGTAGACCTCCTTCCTCCAGGGTTTTTCTCACCATTTCTATCCCATTTCTCTCACTTTCCACTTGTACATGAGTTTTTATTAGTGAGACACAAATATTTCTAAATATTTAAAAAATGGAACACAAATAATAGATATTTTTCCCAGAATGCTAATAAAATATCCAAACTCTGAACTTTTCAACATTCTTGGACTTTTCAGAAACATCCTGATTATGCTTACAATATTCCATTTTATCTGCAAATAATGGTACATATAGTCAGTGTTGCCCTTACCATTATTCAAGGAGGGCACCCTGCCCTGTCAACAGAACCAAGCCCCCCCCCCCCCCCCAACCAACAACAACTGCCACCACTATGTTGCACTAAGCTAGCCTGTAACAAAGGTGTAGCCTCCTCCCAACACAAGTAATCCACAGGAAACGCTGGTCCAATGTTGTATTTTTCTTTTATTTTGGTTCATTACATCGACCAACATGTGGGAAGAAAACCATACATCAGTAAAAACTTTCTACCTTTATTGTCAAACTCAGTAATGGGAGCACAGTATAAGACTGTGGGGTTAATTTAAGAAGAAACACTGGAAGATCAATCAGGATAAAGAATGGAAATGGGTAGGGTTATATTCAAATGACCCTAAGTCTTTTTCTGGAGGACTTTACATCAGGTGGTGACCTTTAGCACCATTAGGCTTTGGCTACTTATCTTTTCATTCAACCTTTATTTAGGCAGGTTAATCCCATTGAGCCTCGAGGACTCATTTACAAGAGAGACCTGGAAACCTGGAGACCTGGAATCTGCACCCCAATCGTTAGGGTTGATAGGGTTGGCTAGTTTAAATATACAGTATATAGCGGCAGCCATCTTGGATGTTGACATTGCAACTCAATTTTTGATGTGAACTTTTCTTGCACTTAGTTGCAGTAACACCAGAATGGAAGTCGGAACATCCCTTTTTAAAAGTTTTCCAGCTCACAAGATGGACGGATGGAGGGTATTTCCAAGTTCCCTCTGCTCCGTGACGGGGGACAATTAAAACATCTGAATTTCCTTTAGAAGGACAAAATGTTGAACGTTTGTAGAATAATTCCCAAGAAAACTTTCAAGTAGACTTTAAGCTCGACGTTTATAGACTCATAAAATGCTTCAAGTTGAACATAAATTGGACAGTTTTACTATTGTTTTATAATTGTAGAGAAATGTACCGTTAATGAGGTTTTACTCATTTTTAAACTATTTTACAAAAATGTTGATGCAGTTTAACAACAAAGAGAAGTGATTCTACATGAACAGGAACTGAAACAAATGACAACATTTATTTCACTGCTCAGATTTGTTCACTTGAACTTGAACTAAATTAGCAGAAGCTGAACCAGGTCTTTCTTGTAAACGAGTCCCTGAGGCTCAATGGGATTAACCTGTATTAATAAAATTTGAATAAATGAATACAGACGTTGGTAGTTGTATAAGTGAAGATCAGTTTTGGGCTTTTGCACCAAATATGAATGAAAAACAAAAAGCTGCATAAACTCTATCATTTTTGGTGAGATATTTTTGATGGTATTTGATTGGATTGTACAAAGTTATATGAAGATGTCAAAACCTCACACAAGTTGTGTGTTATGTATTTTTTAGGCAATCTTTACAACAATACTGGCTTAAATTTTTTAATTTAACGTGTGTTTAACCTGCATTAAAGACTACAGGTTATTTCACAAAACTGTTCAGTGAAATGGCGGTAAAGCTCGTTCTGTCTGTGCTCCGTCTGGTCGGTTATACATCACCAGTAGAACTTGCCACGTCCTGCACAGATTGAGCTTTCAGAAATGAGGCGAGCATCAGAACCAACAGAGGACTGGAGCAGAACTCAGCTGGGTTGACAGAGAACGCAATGCTTTTAACGAGTGACAGACTTCTGCCTCGTATCATTTTACAAAACACAACAGATTACCTCAGTTTACTGACTGTCTTTGTGGTTAACTGTTTTTAAACTAATCACAAAGTTGCTGTTTATCATCACTGAGCTTTCTTTGATAATTAATCTGCTGTTTAATCTCGCGACTGGGTGGTCACACCGGCCACGTCATCACTTTGTCACATTATTAAGCTGCACTGCTGGTCTACCTTTTATTTATTTAACCTCTATTTAAACAGGTTAAAGTCAACTTTATTTATAAAGCACGTTTAAAACAGCAGCTGTTACCAAAGGTAGTCTCACTGAGTCATGAGGACTCATGATCAGTAGAGACCTGTTTGAGACAGACAACAATACACAACAATAAAAAGCAATTAAAAAATAAATAGTGTTTTAAAAATGGTTACTGTTAGCAACATGGTCCTGTTAGCAGCATGATGATAGTAATGACCGCAGCAATGGATGATTACCACCCTCAAGAACCAAGTCCAGCAGACACAGAACATTCAAAGTTCCCTACGGAACCGAACTGTTCGATAGTTTGGTCCGTGCAGATGGAGAATCATGGAGACGGCCGCCATGACAGGCCAGAGCCTGAGGCGGGAAAGGGTCTGGAGAGTGGGTTCTGGTGGAACGAACCAAGCTACAGATGGACTGCGTAGGTCTCAGCAAATTCCCGGTGGACCGGAGCGGCTCAGAGAGTGTTGGGTCTTATCGAACCATCCTGCCGGACCCGTGCACCGTGTCATCCTCCGCGGCGCTTCTCCCTCTGCTCCCACACTTTTCATGTCGACCGTTTCAGCTCTGCTACTACCTTTCTTCACAGCAAAAAGGTATATCAGGAATGGGTTGATTTCAATCCGTCTCTCCACCGCGGTACATGTGGCAGCTTAGAAAGCACACCGAGACGTCCAGAAGACGTCCAGAAGACGTCCAAGTCCCAACGTGAGGTGTTTTGTGAAGGAGCCCTGAAATCACCATGATATTCCTTACAAACTGTTTATGGAGCTAACTGCCAACACGAAACACTGATACTGGGATTTGTTGTTGTCGTTGTTGTTGTTGTTGTTGTTTGAATGGAAATGAATCTAAAGAAGACACTGTAAACAGGATGTCTTGATGGTTGCAGCCACAGGGTGCGTCTTTATTTTCCACTGTTATTGAACTTGTTTCAAGTCCAACCTTTGCATGCGTACTGGTCGTTTAACATCAAAATGTATTGAACTAATAAGAAACGGGAACTGCTGCTGTTTAGTTTCCTTTTGAAGAAAAGTTTTTGTTTGAAGGCTGTGACTCCCCATCGCCCCGGGACCTCTCTTTACTTACACACAGTCACACACCGAGTCCTTACGATGGTGGCCCCCGTTGTTGCATTGAAGCACGTTCTCAGGCCCCTGTCGGACCACGTGAGCCTGCTGGACGGAGGGCTTCGGGTGAAGTGGAATCAGTAGATATGAAGGGAACTGAGGAAGTAGGAGGCAGGCTCACATCAAAAGATTGACAGTCTCTTACTCGCAGGGCTCTGTTCGTCCATCATTTGAGTGTTTGGTCGGTGTGAATGGAAAAAACATCAAAGCTTGAGCTTTTCTTGTCTTTGCAGTTTTAATTCACACATGTACACACACATGTACACACACACACACCAGTGTCCTGTCAGAGGTGCGGTGGTTTGAACCAGTGGCGGGCAGATGAAAGCGTGAGTCCTCTTTTCGCCCTGATGTCACCTCTCTCTCTCTCTATCAGTTCCTCTGGGTCTCTTTCCCAGTGCGAGCGAGTCAAAGTGACCCTCTCTCACTACAGAGAGCTGCAGTACAATCGCTGGACCTTTTGAGCTACGTTTGAATTCCCATTCATCTTTCCTTCTGTCCCTCTTCCTCTTCATCCCACAAGGATGCATAAAAGATCAGAGACAAGTGGAAAATTCACTTGTTGCTCCTCTCACAGCGCTGGACGATGTTTAAAGCTGCTGAGACTATAAATACAGTAGTCATTTAAAAGAAATAAATAAAAAAAGCTACGTTGTATTATTTGGAAACCTTGCCTACCTGGTCAAATCAGAAATAAGCAAATGAACAAATTTGTGAAAATGAACATTGTGTTGCCTAAAAACATAATAAGGTTGCTGTGCACCCTCCAATGAAATATCTGAGACTTCTAGATATGTTTCAATATTTAAATGTGCAAAAACATTTTTTATTAAACTTCCATAATAAAATATGACTGAATTATAAACAGGCTGACTGGTAACTCTAAATTGTCTCTAGGTGAGAGAGTGAATGGTTGTTTGTCTCGTTTGTCTCCATGTGTCCCTGTGGTGGACTGGAGACCTGTCCAGGGTGTCCCCCGCCTCTCACAGTGTAATAGCTGGACATTGGCACCAGTGACCCCCGCGACCTGAAAAGGAAGAAGCGAGTAAAGAGGATGGATGGATGGATGGATGGATGGATGGATGGATGATGGATGGATGGATGGATGGATGGATGATGGATGGATGATGGATGGATGGATTATAAATTGAAGCTGATCAGGATCCTGTAGTCTGGATTGGTGACCTCTGCCTGAAATAGATCAATTAAATTTCAATATCAGCCTCAAGATCAAAATCTTGTGGCCGATATTGATATTTGATGGGCTGTGCCAATCATATTTTGTATTTTTTAAATAAATCTGAATTATAATAATCTGTATTGTTTATTTGACCAATCCTATAAGTAAATATGGGTTCAACTCAACCTCTTCTTCTTTTGGCTTTTTCCCGCTACAGCGAGTCCTCCTCCTCCAAATGAGTCCCCGAGGCTCAGCGGGACTAACCTGTCTAAATAAAGGTTGAATGAATCTAACTCTGTCCTCACTCCAGCTACCGTGCACGTTTCCGTCCTCGTGGTCTTCCACTAACAGTAGCATAATTTTCGCCGGCACCCTGTTTGTCAACAGCACCGGTGGCGGTCGTTGTTAACTTGGGTCTCGACCGATACAAGATGGTTTCACATTGATGAACTCACATTTTGTTTTGGACAAAGTATTTTACATCAGCTGCCATTCCTGACACAACCCTCACCGTTTATCCAGGCTTGGGACCAGAACCAGAGAGACACTGGCTTGTGCTCCCTAGTGGCTGTAGTTCATTTAACTGTCTCCACCCAGCACAGCACCATGGTTATTATCACATATGCTGATGACACCACTGCACTGGGGCTCATCCAGGAGGGGAACGAGTCTGTGAACTGGACTCTGGTCGACAACATTCTAACATATAGAGAGAAAACCAACTTTGTCCTCAACACAGACTAAACTCCATGGACTTGATGTATGAACATCAGGACTCGCTCCATCTAGCTCCCTCTCTCATCAGACACATCAAACGTTCATCGATCCTCCTGAGACACAGCAGAGCATCATCATCATCATCACAGTACAAGGTTTTTAATTGTTGTCTCCCGGCCACAGTCAGACTGATGGCAAAACAAAACTACTGATCAGGAGCAGTAATGACCTACACTACCTAACTTCACTGCTCATGTGACCTGTTTGCTTTCTGTGCAGAGGAGATATAAACACTTTGTTCTTCTTTTATTTTATTTAGTGTTTCAGTGTTTTAACTGACTGTGAGAGCGCTGCACAAGAACTCCAGTGTGCCTGGATTGTTGCTCTGTGCACAAATGGCAAATACAAAATTTGAGCTTTGAAATGAATTGAGCTGTTTTATTCATATTTATGAGAATGAAACAAATTTAACCTTGAACAGCATTGTGTTGTTTAAAAAACTAGCTGGTCAATTATATACACTCATAATATGCGTGTTATGCTCCAACGTGTCAGTGCACAGCAGTGTTGTTTTTAAAGTGCTTTATAAATAAAGTTGCATTGCATATCAAAAACCAATAAATTCATTACATTGTGTGTATATAATTAAACATTTATCTTTGTGCTCTCCATGTTTACTTTATAGTTTTAGTACTTGTATTTGTCAGAATCAGGTTGTTATATGATTCATAATTAAAACGTCATGGAGTGCTTTAAGTGTGGTGAACATCATTTTACCACCACATGTTTGCACATGTGGGTGTGTCCTCCTCTGCTGCTCGTGATATAGAATTTGAGGTCAGGTCCAAAGGTTGCTTTCTGGTTCTGCAATGTTTTCGGGCTTTTTAGGTATGCGTCTTTGTCCCTGCGGTCCTCACAGAAGCAGTCCTAATTGGAGGCTGTAGTTGGCCAGAAAACTAAACTGATGGTTAGCCGTTTCCTCGAAGTGACACAGTGTTTCTGTGACTGTTAACCATCACCTCAGCGTGCTGGCTTACAACCAGAGGGCTGAAGGTTTTTTAAAGGGTAACCACCTCAAAAACATGCATGACCTCACTGCTATATTAAGCCTACCTATAAGTGAGTTACACATTTACTGTATATTTTATAAACTGCTCAGTGAGAGAAGTTCATTATTTGTTTACCCTGATTCTTGCTCAATAGTCCAGGTAGAAAAATCCAACAAAGTTCAGTCAGGTCCTCTGGACGGCTTCTTCTTCTTGAAATGTTTCATGTTTCATCCAAAGGACTTCATCAGTCCGAGGAGCCACAACAAACTCAGTCTTATAAATAACTCCTTCTCACAGTGGGTCAATCAGTTTGATGGTGCTCAGATGTTTTCTGGAGTCCACCCTCTCCCCCACAGACTTGTTTGAGGCAGTCATGGCCAAAGTAAGTTTGGATTTTTCGACCTGGATTATTGAACAGGAATCAGGATATTTTGAACCACTTTGGTCATGACTGGTTCAAACAAGTCGGCGGGGGAGAGGCTGGACTCCAGAAACCTTCTGAGCACCATCAAACTGGTTGACTCACTTTGAGATGGTGCTATTTATAAGACTGAGTTTGTTGTGGCTCCTCGGACTGACGAAGTCTTTTGGATGAAAGATGAAACATTTCAACAAAAGAAACCATCCAGAAGACCTGACTTTACTTGGATTTTTCTGCCTGGATTATTGAGCAAGGACTTTAATATAAAAATGTATAATTTTGGAAATAAATTCTGCTGGTCGCATGTCAGGAGGGTGTTGCAGGCCAGTCCTAGTTACAAGTGACGTTTCAGTGTTGAACAGAGCATCCTGTCCAAGTCGCTGTGTTATGAGTGTGAGCGTGATAAATAACTTGAGAAAAGTAATGCACCAACTTCCATTTTAAACTGTGGCTACATCTAGGTGTGAGAAAAGGTTTATTTTAGAAAACTTGGGTTGCCATGTTAAAATTCTACAAAGCGTCTTCCATAAACAACATCCATAAAGTTTTCACATCGCTTCACTGTTACCACATTTAATGGCACAACCTTATTCTAAACTGTATTAAATTAATCTCTTTCCTCTATTATGACATTGTGAAAAAAAAGTTTCAGGTTTTTGAAAATTTTTTAAAACTATGAAACTAATTTAATACAATTTGGAATAAGGCTGCAACAAAACAAAACGTAGAAAAAGTGAAGCGCTGTGAAAACTTTCTGGATACAATGAATACGTACACACTTATATGAACCATCTACCCTGATCATCTCAGGGAAATGTGCCTTCTAGTTTTTAAATTGCTCAAGTATAATTTTAAATGATTGGGGTGGTCTAAGGCCACCATTGGCCACCCCGTGGCTCCACCACTGCACCTGATGGTGGATAAAATGTCTCTCCACTCCAGGATCTGTCTCTCTGCGTCGCCTCAGACAAGAACAACAAAAACCTCCCTCTGTTCTCCACAGAGTAACTCCTCCTCATGAATATGTTGAACCAAAAACATTTAGGTTCTCTTTTTACTTTTAGGCATCAAGATATTCTCATTTAAAGGCTCAGCCTTCCTTGAAGGAACGTTTTTTTTTTTTAAATCTCCACAGTTTTAGACCAAACTTCTGATGGTTGTAGCTGTTTCCATGAAAACATGAAGATGACTTCATGAAGAATATCATGTAATTCTGTTTGGCCTTACCTGAAGTGTTCGGGCTTTCAGTGCAAACACAACATGCTTAGTAAAAGTCTAGCTGCAACAAACACTTTAAATTCCTACTTCTGTGCTGCAGTGAACGCAGCATGGTTTGAAGTTCAAGTTTGGAGACACGGCAGAAAAGAATGCTGACTTTTTGTACTCTGAACCGTAAAAACTGTCTGTTTTTCCTGTGAAAATCTGAAGTGCTCACTGAATGATATTTTCAAACCTATAGCGGCCCCCCAGGAAATAACAGGGTTGTGTGGTTTTGGAGTTTTTCAGTTTGCAGTGACTTCAGACGCGATGTGTCCTCTCTAAAGCGAGGAAGATGAATAACAGTGGAGCTCTTTTCCCCAATGGCGGTGGGACTCCCAGATGGTACTCACTACAAAAAGCCAAAGTCTTGACCCGGTCCTTCAGACCCTATATTCCAAACTAAATGAGCATCTACAGGATGTGCCTTAACAAGCCCGATTCTTGAGGCCTCACCCCACAAACCGCTGGACTCAAAGAACCTAAAACCACCATGCTGGTTGCCAGACACCACACAAGTCTGAAGTCCATACTTACTTTATTATTGTTTACTGCCAAGAAAAGCGGGTGATCATGTAACTGTGTCTGTACACATGTGTCAAAATATCTCCTGAAGCAGTGCACAGAATTTATTGAAACTCAAAGTAATCTCTGAACGTACATAAGACGTTTAAAATCATCCCAATTCAATATGTCAGCTAAAAAATAACCTGTCTAAATAAAGGTTGACTGAATGAATGGGGGGAAAAAGGCTAAAAATGTTACAAAAATAGCTAAAAATGAACCACTTTTCCACATATTGAGCTAACCTTTGATGTGCTAGTAGCGAAGAATCATCCAGGACATACGTTGAGCTAAATGTAAAAAATAAACAGGAGAAACTTCATTTCCTGTGAAAATGCAGTGTGACTGCAGATTGCATTGATTTTAGCTGAAAGCTGCTGAAAAAGGTTTAACTGCTAAAAACTGTTAATGTGAGTTGAATTTGAACAGCTGACATTTGCTGAAAGCAGGAAAATTAAAGCAGAAAGCAGCAGAAAAACAATAGAATGAAAAACAATGTGTAGAAAAAGCTGAATAGAGCAGAAATGTAGCAGAATATGCTGAAGTGGGCAGAGACCAGATTATTTTAAAAATCTAAAATTAGCTAAATGAAACTAAAATGAGCAGCAAAAAGTTAAAATTGGTAACAACAAAAAGAAGCTGCAAATGTTTAAGTTGAAAAATTAAAAAGTGGCTGAAAAGCAGAAAAATGTAGAACTTAGCCGAAAGAATCTGAGAGGAGCCGAATAAAAGGTGAAAAAAGCTGCAGTAAGCAGAGTGAAGCTGAAAGATGCTGAAAATAGCACAGACAAGCTGATAAAAGCTGAACCAAACAACAGCTGAAATGAGCAGTAAAAACAGCACCAAGGGTTTGAAGGATGTGGAGAGCTCCATTCATGTTCAATGAGAAAAACATGGCCGACAAAGGTAAATTGGTCAAAAAGTAAAAACTGCACAAAAAACAAGAGTCACAGCAGGAATGTCCTTCATGACCTGAACGTTTTGCTCCATGAACTGTTGAAACAGCACCAACGTTAAGTTACTGTATTTTCTGTCGTACACTTTGCTCCGCCCTGTACGTCGCATCAGTTCAAATATGTCTAATAATAATATAGTCATCATGTATGTTGCATCTACTGTATGATGCGTCACCGCTGACAACCTGGAAATGTGGGCCGGTGTTGTGCCAAAATTCAATTGGCTGCCAAATGGCGACCGCAGTAGCGTGCACGGGAGGGCTTTAACAAGAATTTAACAAGATTAACATTTAAAAACAATTGCACGAAATTATAGTAAAGACGTGTCTCAGTCTAAATTTACTTAATAAATGCATTTCAGTGGTCAAATCAGCTGCATTTTAAAAGCCGATACGTGGCCGCAGGAGAGTGCACGAGAGGACTCGCTGTGCATTTCTTTGAAATTTAACAAAATAAGCACGTAAAACAATAATTTGTTTGCTCGACATTATAGTACAGGTGTGTCTCAGTCTAACTTTTACTTAATAAATGCACTTCAGTGGTCAAATCAGCTGCATTTCACTGGGGCCACGCAGAAAAATGAAGCTGATCTTACGGTTGCTTCAGGTGAGCTGGACGAAGGTGGCAGACTGTGGCAAACAGATTGTGCCATTAACAGCCACTTTTACCTATTACATGACACAACATCATGCCGTACTACTCGAGTGCCATCTAGTGGCTGAAAATGGTAGTGATCAATATTTTCAGTCAGAATGAATGACAACGTCACATCTCAGCCAAACATTAGTTTATAAATATGGGAAATAATCCATAAATACGTCGGTTTGGTGTATAAGTCACAGGGCATGTAAATTATGCATAATACTGCGACTTATAGGCCAAATAAATATGGTAAGTGCGGAAAAACATGGAAGAAAAATTGATTTCAATAGTTTGAAGGATTTAGAAACATTCACACACTGATTAAAAGTTTAATCGGTGTTTAAATGCTGAAAGTTGCCCGTGCTGCTCAGATTAGAGTGTGTGGTAGAAAACTAGCTGATCTAACGTTTTGTTTGATCTTCTCTTCAGTGCTGATTGTTTGTTCCTCTCATCCTTCAGTAGCTCTGTCCTTTTGTGAATTTCTTGTCTTTTTTCTATCTGTTGTGTTTGTGATGTCTCATGACTGCAGACACGCTGACACTTGTCCCTCTGCTTCCGTTTTCTCTGACCTGTTTTGTTGAGGGGGAAAATCTAGATGACAATCTCACATTTCTTTTCTTCCTGTCTCCCCTTCGGTTGCTGTTTTCCTCCAGGTTCTCTAAGATGGTGTGGATAAGGGACACCTGTAGTAGCACATTACTGCTTGGTTGTTTGCGTGTGTTCATAGAGTCGGTCCGGGTGTTTGGGTGATGAACGAACTTTAAAAAGCCAGGAAGACAAAGAGAAAGAAAGCTATCAGGCTTAACAGGAAAAAGATCTGTCGGTCTTTAAAGCGTTTTTATCGAAGGTTTGTGTTGTGACTGCAGCAAAGCAGAGACTCTGTTGTCTCGGGATTCCCTTCTGATGAACTGAGCAGATAAATTATTTTTATTGTTCACCGTCATGGAGCGAAGAGAGGGATTGAAAATACCATCCATCCATACGTGCATGTGGTGAGCATGATAACTTGAACCCAATGTGAAATACCGACTTCCATTTTGGTGTGAACTACTGTACATCTAGACGTAAGAATGGTTCCTTTTGATAACTGGGTTGCCACGTCAAAATCCAAGATGGCCACCACCATATATCAAATGTATAGAAACAGACCACCCCTATCATTTACGAAAACCATGCTTTCTAGTTTTTATATTGCTTAAAAAGTATAGTTTCTCAAATGATTGGGGTGGCCAAAGATTAATCTATGGTAGCCAAGGCCACCATTGGCCACCCCCTGGCTCCGCCATTGCAAGTGGTGGTGGAAAAAATTGTTCCATCCACTTACCAGGATCTCACTCTGTGCTGCCTCGAAACCAGCATAAAATAAAAATGAAGAAAACACCTTTTCTCCTACCTGCTTGAATATCTTACACCAAAAACATCCAGGTTTACTCTCTGTTCAGGTCCAGTCCAGAAAAACACTCATCTTCAAAACTACAAACATTCACTATTCAAATCCTTCAGCGACGGGGACGTTGGCGTACCGCTTGTTGTTTACTAGAATTTTAAAAGAAAACTGTACAGTTTAAAAGTGTTTGGAAACATGAGTGAGTTTTGAATTCAGAAGTGAAGTTTATGACTTTTGGGTTTATGCTTGATTTTTTTTTTTTTTGTACACTAAAAAAAACTAAACCTAACCCAGACTGCTGACCCTAAACCTAACCCTCTGACCTTTGACCCTAAATTAGACTCATAACCCTGACCATAAAACTCCTGACCTTTGACCCTGGACTCAGACCCTAACAAGGACCCCTGTCCATCACATCACCAGATACTCTCCCTCTTGGAAGCACCTTGTTGACTTGGGTCGTAGCGGGAGGCCTGGGTGGAGTGATACGGGTGCATGTGTGGGCCGGCGCAGTGATGGACAGTGCACTAGTTCTGGTGCCTTCAGCGACAGCGAGGCGCCCCGCCCTGTCAACAGAACTGAGTGCCCCACCCACTGAATCACACCGTCCCCCCCCCCCCCACACAGTACATGCACGCTAGTTACAAAGCTAAAGGCTGTGCTCATGGTGTCTCATCCCTCATGCCGAACCCCTCACCCCCACCCCTCAATTGAAAACTGTCGGTACAGACAGCATGCAGCTTAGATGTGTCTCCGTCCCCCCCTCGACAAAAATCACAGACAAGATGAGCGCCCCGCCATGGCCAGTTATCTGGGGTAACATTGTATATGTCATATTGTTTAATACAAATATCACTATTTGGTTGGAAAATGTGATCATTTAAAAAAATCTCCCAGTTTTGTCTGCAGGCTGCAAATCTTTCTGACTGTTTCAGTCAGTCATCTTGTGAACAGTCTGTAGATCCTTTAAGTGTCTCCAGACAACCCAGAAAAACTGCTAATTGTATATTTTATAAATCTATTAAAAAATCGGTTCCACACTTATCAGTACATTTATCCTTTTTTTGTTTTCTGATGATCTTAAATCAACAGATGAACTCACTGTGGTTCAATCTGCGTCTGAACTTTGACTTTACGTTCATTATCTGGAGGCTTACTGGTCTGGATCAGTGTGGTATTTAGTGAGGTGCAGTAAACTGACACATATTAACACCAAACTGTTTGCTCTACAATCCTGTGTGTCATGTTGACTGACATCTTTTTGCTTTTCCTGCTTCAGCACATCTTTTAATTCATAAATCTGTTTTGCACAATACTTCAGTAAATTAGCATGTGAACAAACTGTAGCTGGTAGATATGGATCTCGTTGCAAGGTGTCACCATTATGGGGATCATTCAGCTGAACTGTTTCCAGACACTTCTTGTGCCACATGATGTCACATATATTTACTGTCTCCTCAGGTTGTCAGCATCCAATCGGTCTGTCCAGAGGAAAGGCCAAAGTTTGTTACTACAGTGGCTGGTACTACTGTCAGAGCTGCCATCGGGATAACTCGTTCCTCATCCCAGCACGTCTGCTGCACAACTGGGACACCAGTAAACACAAGGTGGGAAAACACAGGAAAATACACATTTTGAAACACCAGTAGAAAGTCTTTGATTGATATTCACTAGCCACCATTGACCAGTAAGTGTATGTTTTCCTTTAAAGCACTTTTCTGTAGTAAAATCTGTATAAGATTATTCATAGAGTGAATATCTGTGCACCTAATGTAAATCTATATCCAGAAGGCATCATTTTAGATCAGAATAATGAGTAGAATGAGTGGGGAACGGCGAGCCTGGCCTCAACTAAAGGTAGGAGAAAAAAAACCTCAAAGCATGTCTAAAACGTACAAATGAACATGTTACATCCTGCCTAATCTGTACAAAGGCGTGGGCTTTTGTTAGTCTTTTAAAGCCCACTACATCCATTACAAACATGGAGAGGAGCCTTTTCAGGATTATCTCTTGTATGTCAATGGTCCTTTTCACTGATCTAAATATAAACTCCTGTATGTTCTCCTCCAGGTGTCTAAACAGGCCAAGGAGTTCCTAGAGTTTGTGTATGAGGAGCCGTTGCTGGATATCCAGCAGCTCAACCCCTGCCTGTACGAACACTGTGAACCTTTGAGCACAGTACTGCGACTCCGTCAGCAGCTCCAGTCACTCAGAGCCTACCTGTTTAGCTGCAGAGCAACCATCGCTGAAGACCTCAGGAGAAGGTATGTCAACTACAGCGTTGAGGCATTTTTCTGCAACACTGTAAAAGCAAGTCGGAGTCATGCATCCCAGCATTTTGAAATGCTCCACTTGTTCAAATGTCGGTCCACGGGGGCAGCAGCTTAAGCAAGGAGGCTCAGACGATCTCTTTCTACAACCACCTCTTCTAGGAGGATTCCAAAGTGTTCCCAGGCCAACCAGGAGACATAGTCTCTCCAGCATGTCCTGGGTCTTCCCTGGGTTCTCTTCCCAGTTGGACATGCCCAAAACGCCTCCATAGGGAGGTGCCCAGGAAGCATCCTTACCAGATGCCTGAACCACCTCAACTGGCTCCTCTCAATGTGGAGGAGCAGTGGCTCCGAGTCGGTCCTGGATAAGTGAATTTCTCACCCTATCACTAAGGGAGAGTCCAGCTACCCTGCAGAGGAAGCTCATTTCAACCGTCTGTATCTGTGAAATCATTCTTTTGGTCACTATCCAAAGTTCATGGCCATGGGTGAGAGTAGGAATGTGGACCAACGGGTAAACAGAGAGTTTTGCCTTACAGCTCAGCTCCCATTTTACCACATTGGACCGCAATACTGTAGATGCTGCACCAGTCTGTCTGTCAATCTCACAACCCATTCTTCTCTCACTTGTGAACCCAAGATAATTGAACATTTCCACTTGAGGCAGAACCTCACACCCGACCTGAAGGGAGCAATCTACACTTTTTTGACTGAGGGCCATATCCTCAGATTTGGAGGTGCTGATTCTTATCCCAGCTGCTTCACACTGGGCTGTAAACCACTCCAGTAAGAGCTCAAGTTCATGGCACTATGACGCCAACAGGAATACATAAATAAGCAAATAACAATGATGGAATTTTGAGGTCACTGAACAGTACCTCCTTCCTGCACTGAGAAATTCTGTCCATGAAAATTATGAACAGAATTGGTGACAATGGGCAGCCCTTGCATAGTTTAACTCCCACCCTGAAGGGGTCTGACTTACTACCAGCAGTACAACCCAAATTCTTGAACAGCTTGTAAAGGGACCAAACAGTCCATAGCAACTTGCCCCATTCCCATACTTGCAGAGCACTCCCCACAGTGTTGCCCAAGGAACATGATTGAACGCCTTCTACAAGTCCATAAAACACATGTAGACTGGATGGGCAAACGCCTATAACCCCTCGAGGACCTTGGTGAGAGTAAATAGTTGGTCCAGTGTTCTATGGCCAGGATGGAATCTGCATTGTTCCTCCTGGATCTGAGGTGTGACCAATGATCGCACTAGCTTGTCCAGTACTCCTGAATAGACCTTACCAGGGAGACTAAGTGATTCTCCTATAATTAAAACACACCCAACAATCTCCCTTTTTGAAGAGAAGAACCACCACCCTAGTCTACTCTTCTCAGAACTGACTGAGAGTCTCTATGCAAGGCCTCACCAAATTCCTCCCGCATCCGAGCTTTTTCCTCAACAAAAGCCAAGGCTGCGGCCTGCTTGGCCCTCCAGTACCTCCAGCTACCTCTGGAGTTACACCAGCCAACAAGGCCTGATAAGACTCCTTCTCCAAATCTGTTTACCCTTATGGATATATGAGTTGAAGATCTTTCTGATGAGTTCTTCTGCCAGGTGTTCCCAGCAAACTCGTACTACACATTTGGGTCTACTGTGTCTGTCTGGCATCTTTCCCCACCATCTGATCCAACTCACTTCCTGTCGGTGATCAGTTGACAGCTCAGCTCCTCTCTTCACCCGATTGTCCTAAAGAAATGGCCACAAATCAGATGACACGATTACAAAGTCAATTATCGATCTACGAACTAAGGTGTCCTGGTGCCAAGTGCACTTATGGACACCCTTTAGTTCGAACATGGTGTTTGTGATGGACAAACTATGACTAGCACAGAAGTCCAAAATCAGAACACTGCTCGGGTTCCCCACGCTTCTTGGTTGGGATGGTGTTCTTGGGTTGCGCTCACCCATCTTCCTCCTCCAAACACAGTGAGTGGATTTGATACCAAAAAGCTCTATTTTGGTCTCATCTGACCACATGACCTTCTCCCATGCCTCCTCTGGATCATCCAGATGGTCATTGGTGAACTTCAAACGATCCAGGACATGTGCTGGCATGAGCAGGGGGATCTTGTGTGCCCTGCAGGACCGTAAAACTTGACAGAGTTGTGTGTTACTAATGGTCCTCTTTGAGACTGTGGTCCCAGCTCTCTTCAGGTCCTTGACCAGGTCCTCCCATGTAGTTCTGGGCTGATTTCTGACCTTTCTCAGAATTACCCTTACACCATGAGGTGAGACCTTTCATGGAGCCCAGACCAGGGAAGGTTGGGTCATCTTGTGTTTCTTCCATTTTGTAACAATTGCACCAACAGTTGTTGCCTTCTCACCAAGCTGCTTGCCTGTTGTCCCGTAGCTCACCCCAGCCTTGTGCAGGTCTACAATTTTGTCCCTGGTGTCCTTACACAGCTCTTGAGTCTTGGCCATGGTGGAGAGGTTGGAGTGTGACTGATTGAGTGTGTGGAAAGGTGCCTGCTATACAGCTAACTAGTTCAAACAGGTGCAATTAATACAGATAAGGATCTCAACAGTAAAATAACAGAGTTTCATAGTAAACTCAGTTTTGATGTATTTCTCTTCCATTGGTTGTATTTATAATTCTTAAAAAAAAAAAAAAAAATTAAGAAGTTGTGTTTGCCCTGAATTTTTTGACTGAAAACATACCTCCAACATCTCCTCCATGGATGTCAGAGTTTACGTGTGTATACTTCTAAAACTTTTATCTTCGTGCATTCCTGTGTGATGGTCAGAGGGGTGAATGTTTATCTGAGTGAGGTCCCGCTCTGAAAGCCTGTCTGGGTGCTGATGGATGTTTCTTGCCCTGCTTACCAAGACATTCAGACCTGACCCTTACTTTCTGTCAGCTGATGGACTTACTAAATTATTAGTCTAGATGGGGTTTAATGGAATGAATCAATGGACCAAGAGTTCATCATTTTGATTATTACTTAATTGTTATAGCCAAAATAACACTTGATTGAACTTTTTCCTGCTTTACTTTTAAAATTATGTTTATCTATACAAATAATAAACTTGATGATCCGAGAACCATACTGGTATCAGGTTGGTCACATTTTACTGTACTAGCACAGCTTACTGAATATAAAGTAATTATTTGATTATTTAAATATAAGTTACCTTTGCAATGGCATCTACAATTACAGAAAAAAAAAAAAACTTAGCTAAGACCATGATTCTGAAACTGTGGTACAAGTACCATAGTTAGTGCTCAGGATCTATCTTTTGGTACTTTGAAAAAATAACTTTAAATAAGCTAATTAATTACAAGTTAAAAAACAAGCAACTTAATTACATTCAGAACTTTGATGTAATGCTAAAAAGCAGAGGTAAATAAAAGCACAAGTGCTTCAGGAACATAATGGTGTTTGCTCCAAATGGGAACTACTTAATGCAAGAAAAATGTAAAACAAAGAAGACATCTGAATCAAGTTATCTCAAATGTGTGTGTAGTTGTTGTGGGGCAGTTGAAGAGCCAGGACCTATGTTAGTATTAGCATCATAACATCAAATCCTACAGTGCACCCTTCAACCAGGGTTTGGGTTAGGACTTTGACCATTTTGCTCATTTATGTAAAAAATGAACATGTATTTCATCAGAATAAGTAATTGGAGAATTTGGAATTTTCTGAGGTTATAAAATGTTTGAGACCACCCTAAAATGGGTGTTTTATTAGTTTTCAACATTTTCAAACAACAGGCAAGGACCATAAACTTCTGGTGTTTCTAGAAGTGAAGCATGTTGCTCCTCCGAGGAGCATCGTGCCATTTTGTGTTTACTTCTGTCCCATTAGCTAATGCCGGCAGGCACCCCACCACTTCCAAACACTGCAGGATTGATGAGGTCTGTGGCGCTAAAACCTTCCTAAAGTCATTAGTCCACATCATGGGGATTTGAAAAGAGGTATCTGTTGTGTACAGGCAGAGACCTGTAGACACAAGACTCACAACCACATGAGACCCTAAAGGCTGTCAGGTGGGGTGATTGTGTCTTTGTAACCTGTCAGTGGTTATAGTTGTGGTAACAATAAAACCTGCTAATATACGGCATAAATATGTTTGTATTGGTGTTGCAGCTGTTGAATATTGGATGGTAATGATCAGTGGACAATGTCCCATACAATATTTAAATAGGTACATACAGTGTGGGTTTGTGACTGTGATGAAAGTTTGATGTAAAAGTTCAGTACTTGGGGTAAACAGTTGGTGTTGATCGTGATGCGTTGTCTTTTCCAGACAAAACACGGCACAGATACAGAAGGAACCTTTCCCTCACAGAGACCCGTTCCCTTTTTGTTCCTCGTTGCAGAGCGAAGGGAATTGAAAATACCCCTCATCTGTTCGTCCATCCATCTTGTGAGCTTGATAACTGAAAAAACAAGTCAGATACCGACTTTCATTTTGGTGTGTGGCTACATGTAGGCGTAAGAAAGGTCACTGTAGAAAATATGGTTGCCATGTCAAAATCCAAGATGGCTGCCACCATATATGTCCATATGTAAACCTTGTGAGCTGAGTAATTTGAAAAAACAGCAACATGCCAACTTCCATTTTGATGTGTGTCTGCATCTTTACAATATGTACTGAAATTCAGTCATTTGTCACGAGTTCGTCTGAGGTCAAATATTATATTCTCATCAGTTAAACCTTTGTATTAAAGGATTAAATCTTATAGATTAGTATTGTATATTGGTGCTTTTATGCAAGTTAGCTGGCTGTGGCGCCCCCTGAGAAAGGGAGCAGCCGAAAGAAAAACTATGTGTGTTATCCGAGGCTCAATGGGACTAACCTGTATTAATAAAGATTGAAAGAAAAATTATCAAATGGTTAATGCTGATTTACTCTCAGTTCCTCATATTTTTATAATTTATGTCCAGTAGTAATGAATTACAACACTAGCATGCACGTTTTATACATTAATACTGTAAAATTATAACATTATCATAAAAGTTTGTATATTTTTCTTCCTTTTCTGATAAAACTTTTGTCTGCGTTAGATTTTAATGTGTCAGTTTGTCTCCCACACACCTTCCACACACACTGCATTCTGCTACAACATTCTGCACACACTTATTTCAGTTCAGACCCACCTTAGACACACAGTCGTAATCCCCAGGTGACAACAAGGTTTTAATGAAAGGTGTGTCTGCTAAAATGGAAAAAAAAAATAACAGGTTGATTTAGGATGTAGGAATAAAATAAAAAATCAGGTCTAACAGGTCTTTGTGTGTGTATGTGCCTTTGCATACGTGCACAAATCTTTGTTATCTAATCCCAGAATGTTTGCTCTCAAGTGCTTTTATTAAGATTTAACACACCTTGAGAGTAGGCATCATCTGAGCACAATCTGAAATTTTCTTTGTTGACTTATGAATGCTCATGTGGTAACCACTGGTAACGTGCCAAACAGAGATTATCAGCTGGGCCTATCATCAGAAGGTGTCTGGATCGCACATACACACCTTTGTGTTTTCCTGACACTCATCACAGCTGTAGGCAGGATTTAACGTGGTGCCGTCTATCTTCGCCTCCGGAAGGAGATACGTTAACACGTTATGCTTGTCATTTTGTCATTGTGAAAACACATGTTAAACTAAGGAATTTCTCACATCCTCACTCAATCATTCTAGTCCTAATCCATATTTTCTTTGTCGTTTAACCAGTCTGTGTATTTTCAATTAAAAGAAAGCGTTAGAGTGTGTCATCTGTTTTCATCATGTAGCGTTAAACAGACAAACTGCGCTGTGGAAAACGATTCCGTAATCGTTGTTCTTGTGTCTTTGACAGGATTTTTCCAAGGGATTACCTGCTCCAGCACATTCACCTGTACTCCCTGGCTGATCTGCAGCAGGTACGCACACGTGCACACAGATCTGTACACACATGCTCAAAATAATACTACAGCCATTTTAGGGCTTATGTTTAAGTTGTTACTGATTTTGGAGCACAGCAGAGCAGTGGTTAGTGCTGTCGCCTCAGGTTCACCTTTGGAAGTTTGCGTGTTTGTCCCCGTGCATGCATGGGTTTTCCCCAGTTTACTCTCCCAGACCAAAAACATGCATGTTAGATTGACTGGTAACTCTAAATTATTGTTGTATGTACGCTCATCGAAAGATGGACATGATCTGGTATAGACGCCATCTTTCTGTAAGTTTTCCTCTTCCCACCATTTGTCCCACCATTTGTCCCACCGTTGCACAGTATGTCACATAATCTTTTCATCACCGCAGCTAGGCCTATCACGATAACAGATTTTGTTGGGTGATTGTCTCAGAAATTATTGCAATAAATGATGATAATGTTTGAAATTTGACAATAATTAGTCATTTTTGCAAATTTAAGAAGAAATGTTGGTTGGTTTTTGTATGTAGTACCTTTTTTGACCACTGGATGGCAGTATAAGACTGTTTGAACTGAAGGGTGGATAGTGAGGGAGGAGCAGTCTGTTTAAGAAAAATGGGAGGGAGACCCCTTGACATGACATGCGCCGTCTCTCCTTCATGTTTTTTGCTTCTCAAAACAGCTGACGCCCAGTGTGGTTTGAGCTCTTTAGCATTTTTCACACTAAGTTTTTAATAAAAAAAAAAATCAGTAAACAAGTTCTCAGCTTCTTTTGCAGAGGAAAAACTACTTTTTAGACGAAGGCACGGGTTTCAACCGTGACTTCTGAGAGTTTCGACAAGACAGAGTTTTTTTTCCCCGAGGTCAGCCTGTTGATTTAGCTCGTAGCTTAGCTTCTCAGCTTAGCTACTTTTAACGATCCAAAAACACGATTTTGGATGGTTAAAACGGATTTTAAAGAAAAGAGAAAAGAGAGAAAGGGAGGGGTCAGTGAAGAGAACTGATGTTGGACCTTTTGTCATCCATTGTCTTCAGTAGAAAGAGAGACATGAAGAAATGATAAAGCTGATAAATGAAAACGAGGTTGATAATTTTCATTTATCATTTGATTAATTGATTTATTGTTTGTCGTGACAGATCTAACTCCAGCTTCAAAAGAATGACACAAATCAAGGTTAAAAGTTATGCAAGGGATTTGCTTGTACAGTTTATTGCTATATAGGCTGCTGTGCTGTATAATAATTTGTCGACGTGTGTATAACGTGCCATGTGGTACTCTTGTATTACATCTTTTTCAGGTGGAAATTAAGGTTCAGTGTTTAAGAACCATTGCATTTAGGCTTTGTTGAGTCTAAGTATGTTAAAAGACATTGAGACCCTTCTTCCTTGCTAAGGTGATTGACAGATTGACAGATGGGGTCAGAGAGGAGTCTCCACGGATTATGATGTTTGCAGATGACATTGTGATGTGTAGTGAGAGTAGGGAGCAGGTGAAGTAGGTGAGTTTAATTACCAGGGGTCAACCATACAGAGAGTGCGAGCAGAATGGAGTGTCAGGAGTGATTTGTGAAAGGAGGACAGTTGCAGGTGTGAAAGGAAAGCTTTACAAGATGGGGAAGACCTGCTTTGAGGCATGATTTGGAGACTTTGGCACAAACAAAAATGCTAAAGGCAGAGCTGCAGGTAGTAGATCTGTTGTCCTGATGATGTTGCAGAAATCCTCTTTCCAATTTTAGCACAATTAGCAGTTCACTATAGACAAAAAAGGAGCTGAGCTATGGATCAGGTGGCTGATAAGTTTTCTAGTTTTCTTTAGACATTTGTTTTGTATCTGAAAGGTCACAAGCTGACCTTTTTATTTCTGTCTTCACGTGAAAGCTGTTACAGGTTTTACTAAATGCTGTCCTAAGGTAAAAAATACTTTATCGGTCTGGAAAGGCATTCAACTTTGATATAAGTACTCAGGTTGGAACAATGAATGTACTCAACCTTCTTGGTGTGTCGTCACACATTAAATGAGTCAGGGCCTATGTAGAGCAGGCGTTCATGCCATTTACCTCAAAAACTAAGACAGATTGAGTCACTTCATTGTGCCTGCTCATCAGTAAAATACAAAGTTTCTATCTTAGCTCATAAGACAGTTACATAACAAATATGTAAAAGAGTTACCAAAATATGCAACTATTTTGCCTCATCACTGGAAAACATTGTCTTTTAAACATTTTCCAGAATGTAAACCAGTCCAATATCACTGATGTGATGCGACCTTTGGTCAAAATACCCGTCTATTCAGATTTGGATAGTGCCAGTGCAGATGTAGTATTTTTCTTTGTTTTGTGCCTGTTTGACTGCTGCTCCTTTTCCCAAGTTTACATTCAGTTTTGATTCTAGGTGAAAGCTCAGGGATTGTTTTTCCAGTAAAATATAAAGACCTAGAATTGTGATGTAATTTAAATTAACTGAGATTGCCCTTTTTGCAGAATCACCATCCCAACACAGTGGAGATGTTTGCGTACCCTCGTGATCCTGGGGGCTATGCTGTCTGAGGCATCAGTCCCTGGGAAGGTCTACCCTAACAAATTGGTCTCAGAGGAGGGGTCAGACCAATGAATAAACAACTTGTATGCACCTTGCCTGGAAATAGGAATCTGGGCCACCCCTCTGGAGCCAGGGCTGTTGGGGGGAGGTCACTTTCGAGGGCTGGAACAGGATCTGGAGAATTCTTATAACCATGTTCCCTGAGGCATTTTTGCTGGGGGGCGCTAGAGTTGATCCTAAGGGCCATCCGGTCCATGTATAATCAACGCAGGAGCTACAGTATGTCTGCATTCTTGGCACAAAGCTGAGCTTGTTCTTTGTGCAGATTGGACTCTGCCAGGGCTGACCCTGGTCTCTGGTTTTGTTTGTGGTGTTCATGGACAGGATTTCAAGGTGCAGTCACGAAGAGGAGGCTATCTGGTTTGAGAACTTATGCTCTCTGCTCTTTTGTGGGTGATGTGGTTGAGCTGGCACCTACAGGCCATGGTCTTCAGCGTGCACTGAGGTAGTTCGGATGGGAGTCAGCTCCTCTTAAGTCAAAGACTACAAGTTTTACCCAAAAATTGGTGGAAAGCTTCTTACACTTCAGGAATGAACCTTCACCTCAGGTGAAGGAGTTCATATATCTGGGAGATTTGTTCCTGAGTGATGATAGGATGGAGCAGAAGATGGTTACACAGATCAGGACCGTGTCCACCATGAGGGCATTGCTTCTGTTGGTTGTGGTGAAGAAAGAGTTGAGTCCAAAGTCAAAGTTCACAATTTACTGGTTAGTCTATGCTCCAACCCTTCACCTATGGTCAGAAGGTTTGGATCATGGCCGAAAGAACAAGATCCTGGATACGATCATCTGAAATGAGCTTCCTTCGTAGGGTGACCAGGTTAAGTCTTAGAGGTAAGATGAGAAGCTCCATCATCCAGGAAGAAGCTCGGAACAGGGTTGCGTCTCTTTTGCATTGAAAAGTGAGCTGAGGTGGGTCATATTATTAGGATGCCTTCTGGATGCTTTCCTTTGGAAATCTTTCAGCCATGTCCCACTAAGAGACCCTGGACAGACCCAGAACTTGTATTATACATCTTCTCTCTCCTTAGAACACCTTAGGATGAAAAGATAAAGGGTAGACAGACGGAAGGACAGATATTTATTTGAAAGCCTAACCCTAACTCTCATTTAAAACAGATATACCTCTTTTGTGTGGCATCCAAAAAAAGCCTTACTGTCTGTGTAACGTTTTTATCTCAGAAACTAACGACGATGTTTTTTCATTTCAGCATTCAGAACACCTCAGTGTGTTATTGCTTGTTTATGATTGTAATGCGATTTCCAGTTTTCGTAACCTCTAAATGTGCTCCTGCCCCCTCTGTTGCAGCGAAACCCTGGAATTTAATGCAAAGAATTCAAATGTTTTCAGTTTCATATGAAAGGCTCATGTTTTCTGTAGCAAAGATGAGTCAAAGAAAGAGAAGGTGCCCGGGCCTCTCAGCAGTTCAGCGTGGAGCCGTCAAGCTGAGTTTGGGGTCTGAGGAAAGCGACCAGAAATGACTGAAAAGTTCTTTTGTTTGTCATTATGTTCATTATGTTGTACCCTGCCCCATTTTTCTTTTTTCCTCCCGCTCTGACTCAGATCTTGGACTCTCGTGGTGAAAAGGACCGGGCCCCCTCCTCCTCCTCCTTCACTCCCACACTCTGTCGCTCTGCTTTACTAATTGGTCACATTCAGAATCAACAGGGAGAAAAACAAAGCGTGACATCCCTCCATTCTTTTCAACATCCCCTTGGCCTCACACACGCTCAGCTCACATATGTGCACCTCTCCTCGCTACAGCTCTAGGACCCCCTTACAAACCTCCCCCCAAACAGAGATTTTAGTCCCAACTCCAACAACAGGAGTCTTTGATGGGGTTCGCTCTGCTTCCTCTCCTCCTTCCCCCTCTGACAGAGATTCTTGAGCACTTTGCCTCTTAATTGGTTTTCCATATTAACGAGCTTTTTTCTCTCTTTTGAGTCGCCTCCTGAATAAAATGACACACGTAATCAACGTGGCTTTTTTTGTTCCTGCTCAGAGGTCAGTGAAGGCTGAGCGTCTCTGGCTGAAGCTTGGACCGCACTGGTCTTTTCACGTCCCGACAAATAGCCTCCACCCATATCCTTCATTAGGAACCTGTTCATTTTCTACAAGCCATATGTGCTTGTCCAAGGACACTGCAGCCTCTCCTCTGCAGGCTCTAAAGATGGTTTCTATAGTTTTGTGTGGCGGCCATGGCAGTGTTTGTGTGTTTGCATGCTTCCCACAGTGACACCCTGGCATCCCCTGTATGCCAGGCATGCCTCAACACTCGTCCAGACACTCCCAGGCCTCTTAAGTAAATGTTAGGAGTTCTCAGAGAGTTTCCCAGATTCTCCTTGTGAACGGAGGAGCAGCGTTCATCCTCAAACGCAGAATAAATTATACGCTAAAGAACAAACAATAGAAGCCTAAAGAAATGAGTTCACTTATTGTGTGAATGTTTATGAAGCGTTCACTCTGTTGTGACACATTTTTCTTCCGTATGTTTTCATCATGATTCCTGCCTCGCAGTTTTCAGCTATTTCAACAAATCATAAATCAAAAAATGTTCAGCTATTTCAGGACAATCAATCCTGCTATGACGTCTGGTGTTGGTGCAACTTTAGCTTTTTGAAATATTTAGCCTTTTCTGCCATTTTTTTCTTGTAGAAAATTAACTGAGCTCATTTTCCATCCTTCAAATCTTTAGATGTGTTCACAACCTTTTACTGTTCCTTTCACATTTTGTTCTGCTTCAGCTTCTTCCAGCTTCTTTCTGCAAATGTAAACTTTTTTCAGCTACTTTCAGCTGTTTTGTGCTCTTTTCAGATTCTTTCTGCTAAGTACAACATTTTTGTACTTCTAACTTCTTTCCGCTTGTTATGATCTTTTCAGCTCCTTTCTGCAAGTTTCAACTTCCTCTGCTGTTTCAGCTACTGTACTATTTAGCTGTTTTATGCCAATTTTAACCTATTCAGCTAAATTCCACATTTTTTGCACTCATTTCAACTTTTTTCAACCTAGTTTGGCAAGAATACAGGTATTCTCTCTCCACTTCCTTCTGGTAATTTAAACTTCTGCTTTTTCTGCAGCTTATTTATTTATTTATTTATTTATATTTTCGCTAATTTCAGCTTTTTTAATGTAGTTTTCACTTTTTATGCTCGTTTCATTAAGCTTCTTTCAGCCTAATTGGCCAAACATGTTCTTTCTGCTTTCTTCTGCTAACTAATGATTGTTTTATATTTTCAGCTACTTTTTTAGCTTTTTTTTTTTTTTCAGATAAATTCACGTTTTTCATGGTAATTTCTGCTACCTTCAGCCTAATTAACTTCTTTCTGCTAATTTCAGCTTATGTTCCTTTCATCTTTTTTCTGCTCGTTTCAGCTTTTTCTGCTGTTTCAGCTTCTATTTCAGCTACTATTTACTACTCTGAATTTAGCTGTTTTTATGATAATTTTAGCTTTTTCAGCTAATTTCACTTTTTTAGCTCATTTCAGCTCTTTTTGCTTCCTTCTGGTAGTATATGTGTCTTTCTGCCTTTTCAGCTACTTTCAGCTATTTTTGGTGATTTCAGCTTTTTTTTTTTTTTTTTGCTAATTTCCTAATTTTTATGCTCATTTCTGCTTATTTAAACCTATTTCAGCAAATATGTGTTCTTCCTGCTTTCTTCTGCTAATTTACACTTGCTCTTCATTTCAGCTATATTCCAGCGTGTTTTGAGCTAATTTCAGCTGTTTTTCAGTAAGTTCTTCAACAATACACTGAATTTTCATGGGAAATGCACTTTCTCTAGTTTGTTGTTGTAACATCACTTCTTGTCAGTCAACCTCGTTCTGTTGGAAATGTTACCGTATGTTTGTCAGTTGCTCCCATGAAAAACTTGCCAGATTTTCTCTGCCAGTGCCAAACAGCCTTTTCTGCTAACGACCATCAATTGGTGTTGCTTATTGGACTGGATGATTGAAGTCTGAAGCAACGAGACAAATGGGCAACTTAACAGTTTGTTTATTTAACAAGCAGAAGCCTCAGCAGTAAAATACAAATCAAATATGAAATAAAATGGTAAATGGACTGTACTGATACAGCTCCTTTCTATCTTATCAAGACACTCAAAGCTCTTTACAACAACCTGTGCCTCATTTACTCATTTACACAGCATCTACTAGATCTATACAAAGATTAATCAGAGCTTTTTCACATTCAGACACCGATTGGACACACGTCAGAGACAGTGAGGGTTCAGTGGCTTGTCCAGGAACACCAGCATGTGACTGCTGGTGGAATCGAACCCCCAACTTTTACATTTGAGGACGACTGCTCTAACCACTCAGCCACAGCTGCCCTAAAAATCTAAATGAAAGCTACGTTAACTGGAAAACTGCACTTTTTCTTTTTTACCGTCTCAACATCTTCCTTTACTTTCTGCTCCATTAAATTAGTGAAATGACAACAAACCTAAATGTTTCTAACCAGCAAATTTAGCAATTCTGTACATATTTGTAACCTTTGTTTCATCAGTTAAGGTGTTTTCTGTGACAGGTTTATGGTAACTGGACCAAATCCTCTGCAAATATCTGTGCTTTTATTTTGAAACAAAAGAACATAAAATCCGTAATTATTTACGATCGTCAAAAGTTGCTAACGTTCGTCCTCGTAATGATAAACATTGAATAATGTTCATTTTAACGTTGCCCTCCCTCACTGTATGTGTAGACGTTTAAGTGTTCAGAATCACATTTTGTTAGATTTGTATGTTTCAGGGACATAAATGTTTTTTATTCATGCTAGCTCTGTTTGAGCCGCTGTAGTTCGCCATGACAGAGAAAAGTGCAGGGTGTGAGTAGCATATACCCTGCTTTGTTTTTAGCATACGCCCGTCAAAGGCATGACGTAAACCTTCTCTCCAACCCCCCCCCCCCAGCTTCACTGTCAAGGTCATAAATCAGGGTCAAACTTAAAACAAGATCTTTCTTGTCCTGCACATAACTTCTTATCTGCTCACGATAATTTAATGAAACGTGACACACAAATGCGTCATCACTGGACAGAGTGCTGCAGACACTTTTCATTACTCCAGCTTCAAGGTCACAATCCCAAATCAAGGTCAAATGTAAAAACAAGGTCATTGTCTTGGCCATAACTTCTTATCTGCTCAAGATCATTTAATCTAAATTGTAATCACTGATACAAGTTATCACTAAACTGAGTGTCACATACACTTTTCATCTCCTCATATTCAAGGTCAAAAATCAAGGTCAAAGGTAAAATCAAGGTCATTGTCTAGGCCATAACTTCTTATCTACTAAAGATAATTTAATCTATCTTGATGCATGCATCATCACTAAATCACTGTCGTGTACACTTTTCATCACCTCAGTGTCAAGGTCACAAATCAAGGTCAAAAGCTCTTTGCTCATTCAGGTCATAGCTATACATTGCTGTAAAATATTTTGTTTAAGGGCATATAATGTGCCATAAGTGGTACTCTTGTTTTTAAAGTAACTCACATAGTTGTGGAAAAACAAGTAAAAAGTTTTATTTTAGTATTTCAGGTGAAAGTCCTGATTAGGAGTTTGATTAGGAGTTTGATTAGGAGTTTGATTAGGAGTTTGATTAGGAGTTTGATTAGGAGTTTGATTAGGAGTTTGATT
>JARVLU010000255.1:1882720-1895582 GCA_031762415.1 Simpsonichthys santanae
CGTCCAGGACATGATAAAGTCAAAAAAAGGTTCAATACAGAAACAACTGGACTTTATTTGTTGCATGAAAACGTTTCAATCCTCATCAGAGGAGCTTTTTCAATTCAAAGAAGCAGATTTGGGAGTGAGGCTTTTTAAAGGCTAAACACGCACACACCCACACACCCACACACCCACACCCACACCCACACCCACACACACACACACACACACACACACACACACACACACACACACACACACACACACACCTCTAAAGACCTTTGTCCCGTCAGGGCGTGTTGTGATCTTTGTCCCATGAGGCTGAGTAAAGGTTTAAGTTCTGGTCCGTCCCAAAGGAGCTCTAAAACATTTAGAACTAAAAAGAGTCCTGAGCATTAGACAAACATGTAAATCATTTGTTTTGTGTCAGATCTGAGGAACTGCGTGAAGACGTTATTTGAAGTTTTCAGAGTCGAATAACACTTTTAGTTTTCCGCTCTGTGAGCAGCTTTGTGTTTTTTAGATTTAAAGATCGAGTGAAAAACATCTGAAAAAAACAAGAATATTTCTGCTGCTTCTGGAAAACACATTTTTCCTTCGACTGCAGAAGCTGAAGAGTCTGATTTATTTTACAGTTTAAACCCTGAACAGCTGGGATTTGGACCTCTAACCTTCTAAATCTGTTGTTTTTACTCAAGTTCAGGTTTGGTTTATTTGTCATATGCAAAAATCAGCAATGTAATGAAATGCTGAGGACGAAAAGAACCGTCTCGACTCGACAAAACAGAAACACCAAGAAGAAGAAATACCAAAGTATACAGCAAAATACAAAAACAAGACGCCAAAGTGAAAAAGAAAAACATCTATAGTGAGTTTCATTCAGCAGCATGGATCTGTTCTTTTAGAGGCGTGGTCTTGTTAGCAGGTCTTGTTAGCAGGTCTTTTTAGCAGGTCTTGTTAGCAGGTCATGTTAGCAGGTCTTGTTAGCAGGTCTTGTTAGCAGGTCTTGTTAGCAGGTCATGTTAGCAGGTCTTGTTAGCAGGTCTTGTTAGTAGCAGGTCATGTTAGCAGGTCTTGTTAGCAGGTCATGTTAGCAGGTCTTGTTAGCAGGTCATGTTAGCAGGTCTTGTTAGCAGGTCATGTTAGCAGGTCATGTTAGCAGGTCTTGTTAGCAGGTCATGTTGTCTTGTTAGCAGCTTGATGGTAAGAACGACCGCAGCAGCTGCCCTCCAGAACCGGGTCCAGCAGACAGAGAACTTCCACGATATTCCCCGTGGAGCTGAACAGGTCCATAGAGTTCAGTCCGTGCAGGCAGGTGGATGATCATGGAGACAGCTGCCATGACAGGCCAGAGCCCGAAGCTGGAGGGGGCCAGGAACTGAACCACGATGACAAGGCAGCGACAGAAAACTCCACGTGTGTCGCGGTCATCATACCTGTAGCGTGGTGTGCAGTGTAGGTGCAAAGTCAAAACAAGACAAAAGGAACAAAAAATTATGGAGTCGAAGCGGAGCTCCTGTCAGTGCGGCAGTGCACGTGATGTCACCACCACCTCAAGTGTTGTTTGAAAGCAGAAAAAAAGAGATTTAAATTATTTTAAAACAGAAGAATTAAAAAACTTACTGATGAGCTCAGATCTCATTTATAGAGCTTCAAAACTCATATAGGACATTTTAAAAGTTAATTTATGACAATATGAAAACACAAATGAGCTGACAATGTTGAGATAAATAAAAAGTGAAGTGAGTATTAATACCTGGGATTAAAACACAGGAAGTGACACAAATATCAGTTGTTTAAATTACTTTGTTTCAATCTTGCATGTAAATATAATATTCTAGTGTCTCTTTTAAGTTCATCCTGATCAGAAAGTCAAATTCAAACCAAGAGAAAAAATGAAACTCGTGCAAAAATATATTAAAATACTGGAATCAAATAAAATAAAGAAAAACCAATTAGTCAAAAACTGTCATATAATTAAAACCTGCCCAGTTTACATCCTTTAAGTCTGAAAATAAGAATAAATTATTAACTTTGTGATCAATAAAAATTATTTTTTTTATTATTCAAATTATTTGAGATAATACTTTAAAGCTGTTTTTAACCTTCGTGAGTGTCAGGGCGGTCTCAGGTCTGAGCTGACATGAGACCTGATCCATCAGACATCCCCCCCCCCCCCCCCACAGATGAGTTCAATGAATGTAGGAAGTTAGACAACCTCAGCTGTGAGCAGCACGAGGCTGCCTCAACGAGCTGCAGGGTAAATAAAACATAAAAAGTTTAAAAACATATTCACGTGTGTATTAACAACAAAACAAAAATCTGAAAGTATAAAACCGAAAGTTAGAAAAGTTCGTTAAATTACTAAAAACGATCATTATGAGCTGATAAGTATAATCGAGTAGTGATTTGTTTATCATCAGTAAAGATAATTTTTTTATTCTAAATTATAACTTAACCAACGATTATCTGTTTTAACAGAATTAGTCACATCTAATTATTATTTTATACTAATACTTGATTTATTTATGTTTTAGATGTTTTTACTCAAATATCAGACACTTTTTAATTTTAGTCGGAGTCGAGACGCTCAGGGGGCGGAGTGGTGATATTTCCGACAGCCGTGAACGCACCAGAGCGGTCTTTGATGCGGCAGCTTCAGAGGACTCTTTACTTCGTGCTCGAGCTCCGTGAGCTCAGCTGCCGCGCGCGACGCTCCGAGACGAGACCTGGTTTTCATTTAAGATCAACAGTTGCGGAACTTTTACAACTTTGGAACTCACGGACGGATGTAAAGACATAAATGTTTTTATTTAATTTTACCGGCTGCTCGTGGAGGTCACGCCGCTCCGCTTGAACTCTCGCAGGTTGGTTCCGATGTGTTTTGTCCAGCCTCACGATGCGGCTCCGTCCGCAGGAAGCGGGCTCGTTAAATTTATTGGCTCGTGACAGCCGGATATGAACTTTCTCCGTGATGACCGTGGCAGCCCTGGTGAATGATTGACAGCTCGCGGGGATCTGGACAAACTGGATTTGCTGCCAGAGTTCGGTTCTTGGAGCCTTGAAGGTGCCTTCAGCCATGAACTTGTTCTTTTTGTTGTAACTGACTCTAAATTAGCGGATTGACTGATTTATTCTCTGTATGACGTCAGCAGGGGGGGTCATGTCGTACGGCCTGGTGCTGCTGGTCCTCTGGGGTCCTGGTCTCGTGTTGGGAGCCTCCAAGAACCTGGTCTGCGAGCCCATAACGGTCCCCATGTGCAAGGGCATCGGCTACAACCTGACCTACATGCCCAACCAGTTCAACCACGACACCCAGGAGGAGGTGGGACTGGAGGTGCACCAGTTCTGGCCCCTGGTCCGCATCCGCTGCTCCCCGGACCTGCTCTTCTTCCTGTGCAGCATGTACACCCCCATCTGCCTGCCGGACTACCGGAAGCCCCTTCCTCCGTGCCGCTCGGTGTGCGAGCGGGCCAAGCGGGGCTGCTCGCCCCTCATGAGCCAGTACGGCTTCGAGTGGCCCGAGAGGATGAGCTGCGAGCAGCTGCCCCGGCTGGGCGACGAGGTCCTGTGCATGGACCAGCACAGCAGCGAGACCACCACCCCGGCGCCGCCGTTCCCCAAGTCCACCCCCAAGATCAGGACCAGACCGCCCGGCCCCTCTCAGTGCGACAGGGAGTGCCGCTGTCGGGACCCCTTGGTGCCCATCAAGCGGGAGTCCCACGCGCTCTACGGCCGGGTCCAGACGGGGCCCCTGCAGAACTGCGCCCAGCCCTGCCACCTGCCGTACTTCTCGGCGGACGAGCGAGCCTTCACGGGGTTCTGGATCGGGCTGTGGTCGGTGCTGTGCTTCGTGTCCACGCTGACCACCGTGGCCACGTTCCTCATCGACATGGAGCGCTTCAAGTACCCGGAGCGGCCCATCATCTTCCTGTCCGCCTGCTACCTCTTCGTCTCCGTGGGCTACATCGTCCGCCTGGTGGCGGGTCACGAGCGCGTGGCGTGCGGGGGCAACCAGCTGCACGTGCTCTACGATGCCTCGGGCCCCGCCCTCTGCACCCTGGTCTTCCTGCTGGTGTACTTCTTCGGCATGGCCAGCTCCATCTGGTGGGTGGTGCTGTCCCTCACCTGGTTCCTTGCTGCGGGCATGAAGTGGGGCAGCGAGGCCATCGCCGGCTACTCGCAGTACTTCCACCTGGCGGCCTGGCTCATCCCCAGCATCAAGTCCATCGTGGTCCTGGCCCTCAGCTCCGTGGACGGGGACCCTGTGGCTGGCATCTGCTACGTGGGGAACCAGAGCCTGGAGAACCTGAGGGGCTTCGTCCTGGCCCCCCTGGTGGTGTACCTCTTCACCGGCTCGCTCTTCCTGCTCGCCGGCTTCGTGTCTTTGTTCCGCATCCGGAGCATCATCAAGCAGGGCGGCACCAAGACGGACAAGCTGGAGAGGCTGATGATCCGCATCGGGCTCTTCACGGTGCTCTACACGGTCCCCGCCACCATCGTGGTGGCCTGCCTGGTCTACGAGCAGCACCGCCGACCCGGCTGGGAGCGAGCCTTGGCCTGCTCCTGCCTGGCGGAGCGCCAGCGCTCGGGTTCGGGTCCGGACTACGCCGTCTTCATGCTGAAGTACTTCATGTGCTTGGTGGTGGGCATCACGTCCGGAGTCTGGATTTGGTCCGGGAAGACCGTGGAGTCCTGGAGGAGGTTTGTGGCTCGATGCTGCCCCTGCTGGCCGCACAAAGCCACTGCGCCACCGTCCACGTACAGCGAGGCGAGCACGGCCTTAACCGGACACACCCGGACCGGGTTCAAGGCCCCGCCGGCCCACATCGACCCCACTCAGACGTTGAAGCATTTTTAGTCCAGAAGGTGTTGTCTGCATCAGATACACTGGACCAGAAAACCTTCAGAGCAAGAAGATCTGGACCAAACATCCACCGCACTGAGAAAGATTTAACTATTTATTGATGTACATGTTGTAGATATTTATGATCAGTTCTGGACATCCAGCTGAGACTCAGAAACTCATGCTTTGTATAATTTGTGCAGAAATGTGGCGTTGTTGGTTGAACCGTCTCCACTGTGACCCAGAAGTTCTTTGGTTCTGTTGGACCGTGGTTCCAGGAGGACCTCTTGGTTCTGTCAAGTCATTAAAGCGTCTTTGTGAAAAAGAGCTCCTCCTGTTTGTTTCTGGTCGACAGAGCACCAGGGACGAAGGTGGTCTTCTCCCACCCCTCATCTGCTGGTTCTGGTTCAGGACCACTGAGAACACTCCAAAGATCCCCCGACCTCCCAATGAGAACCAGACACCAGATACAAGTTCAACACATGATTTCTGTTTTTAAATGAAAAACTAAAGTACATGTTTTTTCCAAGTGGGGTTCTGTGGAAAGGTTATAAGCAAGTACTATCTTACCTGCTGCAGATAGCTCTCTGAAGGAGAAACATTTTCTGGAGAATTGATGAGCTAATGGCTGGTCAGAGCAGGGTTTTAAACCTTTACATCATTGTCAGTTTCATCGTACATCGTTAAGTTTTATGTCTGTGAAGCAAATAGTGGCAGCAGCAGCTAGCTTTAGCACCATCAGCGCAACGTAGCACACTTCCTGCAGGAACGCCTGTGATGTTAAATCAACGGTTGTAAAATAAAGTACACGGCGTTTTGAGATCAGAGTTTTACGTGTTCCACATTGACCTCTGCTCCGACTAGCCATTAGCTCATCGATCTGAATTACACTCTCCAAACAGGTCGCTCAAAGAGACATCTACAACAGGTAAGATATTAACTGGTCATAACCTCATTAAAATGCCTCAATTATAAATAAGTTAATAGAATAAATGACAAACTGTTTTAAATGAAGACGTAACATTTTAGCGTTGGACACTTTTATTCAACATTTTGTAATTCTGTCAATTTAAATCTGAGTTTTTTTTTTTGTTTCCATTATTTAAAGTTTACTACATATTTTCATCAACTTTGATCTTAAGATGATGTTTGCATCTGTTGGCGTGACGTTTAATTTATTGAAAAAATAAATTTTGAGTTTTTTTATCAGAAACTACCTTAATTTTAATGTTTCAGCACCAACGATCTTCAGTTAAAAAACGTTTGATTAGTTTGGATGTTTGAAATTAACAATATGAAACAGTAAAAAAGTCAAACAAAAGCTGACGTTTAGTTTATTTCTGCTTTCACGACGATAAGAGAGTTTCAAAAAATAAATTTCTTTCATTTGGTGGAATTAGTCTGAGCTGATCCGGACTTTATATGTCAACATTTTAAATCTGAAATAAAAAGGATTCTTCTGAACGTGGTGGAACAAAACGTGCAGACAAGAAGTTTAAACGCTACATTTGAACATGTTGGAGCTACAAACCGCGTCAAGACGACAAAACAAAGTCAAACATTTCGTCCACGTCTCGTGTTCATCAAGGTTTCTCTGTTGTTCCTATAGAACAGGAGACGAAGCAAAAACACGGCGCTGATCCTCTAACAGCAGATGGACGAGTTCAGGTCCTGCTGTTACTGAGCTGTGGATCCTCAGTAATGAGGGCGTTGTTTCGGTCGCTTGTGGTGAAGAACAGTTTAACCTAAAGAGAAAGCTCTGGATTCCCTGGTCAGTCTGAGGTCCAACCCTCACCTGTGCTCACGAGGTTCGGATCAGGACTGGAAGAACCAGATCCTGGCCAGGATCAGTCTCAGTGGAGCTGCTGCTCCTTTGCATCAGGTTTTCCAGACAGGACCCGCTGGGAAGAGTCCCCGAGGCAGACCCAGAACTGAAGGGATCCTTTCTGGTCTGGAAGTACCTGGACCTGCTGCCTCTATGAACCGACTACAGACAAGACGTAGACGATGGAGACGATTCTTCAGTTTGGCAACAAACTGTTGAATCAGCATCAAACCGTCTTTTAACCTTTAGTCCGAGCTTAACCAGGTTACCAGCATTTCATGACAACTACATTATTCGAGAAAGGTTTGTAGTCTCAACCATCCAGGTAGATAACAAAAGGTTAACTCATGTCATCTGGACCGTTTCTTACAGTGAGAAATGTTTCGTCCCCATCCAGAGGACTTCCTCAGTCTGCGAGGTTTCTGTGAGTAGCAAGTTGGCCATCTGTCCTAAACATTTGCTTGTTGTACATGAAGACTGCTTGTTTTGGATGGGTGTGTTCTGAGGTTCCAACAGGAGGTTGGCTTGAAACGGCAGTGAAGGCTACTTACCTGTAGGACAAATCTGGTCGGCAGGCCGTGGACTGACGAAGTCCTCTGGATGAGGGACTGGTCCAGATGACACGAGTTAAACTTTTTTGTTGTTAAATTCCCAGTTTCCTGATTTTTCTTTGAGTAAATCGTGAAGTTCCAGGAGATCTAACAGAAGAGCAGAGCTGAAAAGATAAAAGCGTGAAACACTTGAAACCTAAAACTGAAGATACCGTAACGCCCGTCGAGTCGGCCGACAGGAAAACATCCAACAAACGGTTGATCCATGATTAGTGTTTATTTAAAATACTTCATTTTCAAATCATTCATTTAAAAGAACCGTTTCACAGCTAGTAGCCTACACAGTAAGCAAAAAGGAGTGGGGGGTGTTGGGTCTTTGCAGTGGTTCCCAACCATGGTCCTTGAGGAACACCATCCTGCATATTTCAGTTGTTTTCTTGCTTTCACATGCCTGATTGATTAACGGGCTTCTGCAGAACTTGTTGAATTAAATCACTGAACCAGGAGCAGGAAGGAGTTCCTCAAGGACCCTGGCTGGGAACCACTGTTCCACTGCCAGGCTCTGAGGGGGAGGTCAATGTGGACCCACTCCCATCACGTCCTCCTGACTCCCCCACAGCAGCTGTGCTGACCCAGGATCAGTTTAAACACCCCCCCCCCCCCCCCACAACAAACCGCTGACAGGAAGTTCACTGCAACTGTTTCCTGTCGAGTATTAAACACTAAACACGTCTTAGATGAGGTGTGCTGTACACGAGTCGCACAATTAGACCAGGTTTCTGCCGTCAAACGTAACTTGTGGTAAAAACTTATCAAAGTTTTTGCTCTTCTAAAACCCTGGGAAAATAAATGGAACCCAAGAACCGATCCCTGATGTGCACCGAGCAGCCCAACATTGTTCAACGCTCTTGACTGGTTCATGTTTCTGTATAAAGGAACCAAAGGGTCGGGGTGAATTTAAAAAGTTTCAAGTCCGCATCAACCAAGTCAAACAGTTTTAACAGTTTTAACAGTTTTAACAGTTCAGAGCTCTAAAAAACTTCTCTTTTGGAAATACAGGTCAAGAAAGAAATAAACTCATAAAATCAGTTTCTTGTCAGGGTCATAAAATCCTGCAGCTTCCCAGTGCGAGCACGTCGTTCTGCGGTTCGATGCCTGAGACCCGTCTGTCTGAGCTTCAGAGGTCAAAGGTCAGAGGTGAGCGTGACCCTATGAGAGCACGGCGTTTGAATGTCGCACGCCGATCAGGTTGTCCACGCTGAGGGATCGTCTCATGGCCGCTCGACTCAGGTCTTTGTATTTGTCCTCACACAGTCTGGAGATGGCCTGAAAACACAAACGCTTTCAATCAGAGTCAGGCGACACGTTTTCATACAGATGTTTAGATGTTCTGAGCAGCTTCACCTCCAGTTTCTGGGCGCGCTGGTTGTTGAGCGGCTCCAGTGGGAAGTTGAGGTTGTTGTCGTCGGCCAGCTGCCGCAGGTCAAAGTAATACTTGGCGTAGACGCTGGCCGGAACGTTGATGTTAAACTGGAGCAGTTCCAGGAACTCGCGCTCCATCTCGTTCCTGGAGGGAGGGAGGAGAACCAAAGTTAACCCAGAGAACCAGAACAGTGGAGAAGACCAGGGGAATGTTTTTTGTCCCCCGTCGTGGAGTGAAGAGGGGGAGCTGGAAACACCCCCATCCCTCAGTGCATGTGAGCATGATGAACTGAAACATAAGAGGAACTTCTGGTGTGTGGCTACATGTTGGTGTAAAAGGTCCATATCAGAATTTGGGCTGCCATGTCAAAATCCAACATGGCTGAAGCTCTACGCCTGTCCGTCTTGTAAACTACATGACGTGTGGCTACATGTTGGTGTGAGGCGTCAAATCCCTCAACGGCGGAGGACGTCAGCGTACCGCTCGTTGGAGGCAGGGCCGAGTGACTTATCCACTTTCAGCCACCACCAGGCGCAATTGCGGAGTCAGTGGGTGACAAATGGTGGCTCGGCCCCCATAGATGAATCTTTGGCCACCCCAGGGATAGAGAGCGTTTTGGTTTATCTTTGTAGCTAGCGTGCCTGTTTTGTGTACCGCTAGCTTAGCGCTACATCAGTGCTGGCTGGCAGTTGTTGACAGGGGGTGGGGACAGTTCAGTGGGGAGGGGGCTCAGTTCCATTGACAGGGTGGGGCACCCTCCTTGTTTAACAGTAGGGAAACTTTGTCTTAATTTGGGATTACCGCGCTGTGATGTAATCGGATTATTCTCATCTCTGTCTACACACCAGAACAGAAGTCTGCAACTTATCCATATGAATATACGGCGGTGGCCATCTTGGATTTTGATGTGACAACCCAGTTTTCAAAAGGAACCTCTCGCATGCGGAGATTTCACCACAAACTAAAGTGGATGCCACACGGACGGCATTTCCAATCCCCGCTCTTCGCTCGTGGCTCTAGATACTGTTTTGGTTGTGACGAGCGATCGGGGGACGAATCCCACTCCCAAAGTGAACACCAGCTGTTGGACGACGATGAAAACTTCAACAGAGCTCGACTGTAATCAGGTGCACATCTGCGCCCACTTCTCTGAAGTTTGGTCCTGTTCCTCCAGACCACAGCCTCCATCATCCTCCCTCATCCTCACAGAGAGGGAGGTGGTCGCCAAGGAGACAGCATCCAGGATGCTTTGTTGGTCAGCAAAGGTGGAGAGAGGACGCACGAGTGTGTGTGTGATGTCTGGTTTCCAGGGGCAACTAATGGAGCGGGCGAGAGCCGGGACCATTATGTAGAAGCAGTGAGAGCACTTGAGACCCTCCCCTCCTCCCCCCGCCCCCCATCCCTCCGTTCAGACTCGAACCAGCACACAAAGACACTTCAGTGGCCGCAATGAAAACAGAGCGGGGGGGAGCGTGCAGGTCAGAGAGGATGCAGAGCGCCACATCATGACGGCGCTCTCAGCCTCTTTTACACAAACAAGAAAAAAGCAATTGTAGGAATTGAAGCCGCGGTGCTCCAAGTGCCGGCTCCGGCCTCTTCAGTGGTCTCCAGCCAGACGGCAGAGACGCTGCAGCCTCCATTTGCTCCAGCACTTTCTCCTCTCGGCTTCAAGAGCGTCTTATTATCTTCCTTTCATTGGGAAGACAAGAGCGCAGCGCTGGAAGCCCAAAATAATGTTTTGAACTCGCACGTCCACTGTGAGGGATCCAGAGACCGTGCAGATAACTTGTTCAGTGGACTTAAAAACAACTTACAGATAAAGTCCTACTTTAACTGACATGGAAACTACTGCTTTTTCATGTAAATCCACTCTCTTTTTGTTTATTACTCAATAAACATTGAAAAACAACATTTCCAGAGGTTGTTCTGTGAAAAAGTTGCCTTAGAGCAGGTAGATCACTTTGACTTGGTCAGTTCAAAATGATGGAAAAAGTCTGGTCACCCCTGGTCTACAGCAACAGCACGATTATCACCAAGCAACATCAATTTTTCATAAATCGTGATGGTGGAACCCTGGCAGGGTGAAGGATGTGGTTCAGTCAAATTCTTCCACACCAAACAATCTTTAAAGTCCTTGTTTGGGCTCAGTCTCACTGGACTAAAACATAAAACTTCCCACAACGTTAGAAGCCATCCAGAAAGTTCAGTTTTACTGAAGCGTCAGAGCTCGATGGAGCTGAAAAACCTGCGCTCAAAGTTTCACAGGTCTGGACGTAACTGTTTATATGAGCCCAAACGCAAAAGCTCTGATCACAGTTCTGTTGACCCACAGCTCAACGTCGTGAAGGAACTCAAATGTTCTATTCTGATTGACGCCAGGACCAAAAAGGACCTGATCCGACGAACCCACCCCATCGTGTCAGGACTCCCCGAGACAAACGAGAAGAGACTTTTGTCCACCACTCACATGTCCTCTACGGCGATGTCTTTCAGGATCTGACAGTAGTCGACGTTCCACACCGCCTGGTCGTCCCAGACTTTGGAGGCTAACAGGATGGCTCCCAGGACGGTGCGCTTCCAGTTGGCGGGGCAGATATCCAGCTCAGCGTAGGTCAACAAGCGCTCCAAGTACACCTTCAGGAGACAGAAGGTCCAGATTTTAACAACTGGTGGAAGAACAAATATCGGCTGTCGGTACGCACACCTGAAACCTACTGGTTAAACTCAACTAACAGAACCTACAAACTAAAAACAATTAGCTTTAAAACTTTAAACCATCTGAATGTTTGTAACTCTGACATTTTTCTTCTGTACGGTTTTCAGCACAGAACTTGCACAACTTTTGTTCTACTTCATTTTATAAATCAAAAGGTTCGGCTCATTCAGGACGTTCCTGCCGGGACTTTTGGTTTTCGTGCAATTTTAACTTGTTGAGAACAAAAAAGGTTAAATCATTTCATCTGGACCAGTTTCTTTGAGGGAGAAATGTTTCGTCTTCCATCCGGAAGACTTCATCAGTCTGCGGCCTGTCCCATACGTAGCCTTCAAGCTTTGTCAGCCATGTTTTTCCTCATTGAAAATGAATGGAGCTCTCTTCAACTCCTTCAAACGCTTCGGCTGTTTACAACTTTTACTGCTCATTTCAGCTTTTGGTTCTGCTTCAGCTTCTTTCAGCTCATTTAAGCTTTTTTGTCCTCTTTCAGCATCTTTCTACTAATTTTAGCTTGTTGTGTTTATTAGCTACTTTCAACTAATCTACTAATTTTGGCTGTTTTTTTGTTCAGTTAAGCTTCTTTTAAAATCACTTTTTGTTTTTCCTGCTAATTTAAGATGTTTACACCCCAATTTCAGCATGTTTCTTTTAGCTTTCATCTAAATTCAGGGGTTTTAGCTACTTTCAGCTATTTTTTTTTAATTTAGCTTTTTTGTGCTCCTTTCAGCTTTTTCCTTCTGCTTTTCAGCTCTTAGTTTGTTTTAAAAAAAAGCCTTCATCTTGTTTAGCATCTTTCAGAAAAATCATTGGATAAAATTCACAGCGTTTTGCAGAAAATGTGATTTGTCTAGTTTTATATTGTGTTTATGCCACTGTGCCTCGAGAGTGACTGCAGCAATTAATAATTAGTATCAAATGTTTTTACTATAAAAACACTTATTGATCTTCTTTGAATGGACTGTCTTTGAGGGATTTATTGGTGCGCTTGAAGGAACTTACTGCCCTCTGCAGTCCAAAGAATGCAACTACAACTGTGCCAAATCGGAGCGCTTCACTTCTAATCAAACTTATCCTCCTTACTCCTGGGGGCTTTACTGTATCAATGATGATTGGTACAACTTCCTGTCAGACAGGAAGTAGCAGTAAGTATTAGTTAACCATTATAGAGGAGCACAGAATGTGGTTTATTTGAAAGTAATTTACATTCAGTTTATCAGATAAAACTCTGTTTTTGTTTTGTTCACATTTATTTAATAACCATAAAGTTTACTAAAATAGCCGTGCTGCGTTCAGGTACCTGTTGTGTTCACGGCTGCAGAACAACCAGACCAAACTAAATCAGTGGCTACAACAACAGAGTCTGAACATGGACCTAAAAAAAAGAGTTACTGTGAAAAGAGGTAAAGTTTCCATCTACAGACGAGGAACTAAGAAGAACATGTCTAAAAAATGTGAACTTGAAGAGACCACCCAAAACTCTGCATGTGAGCTCATTTCACTTTGTTGACAAATGGCCGACGGA
>JARVLU010000255.1:1904124-1914248 GCA_031762415.1 Simpsonichthys santanae
AGTGATGATCTAAGTGATTGTTTTGGAAGCTGAACTTAGTAAGAGGGTCTCTGAGCTTAAACTTTCCTTAATAAATGAATGTATGTGTTCAAATGAGGTTTATTTAATTAGGTTCACTTTGAGAGGAACGTGCGTGCGCAGCGCAATGAAACCGTACATCTCTCTAAAATGTAGCAAAATAAACACCTAAAAATATATATTTGTTGGCTGATATTATAGCAACAGTATCTCTGAGCTGAACATTATCTTTAAAAATGGTCAAATCAGCTTGATTTAAATGTTTTTGCGGCGCCGGCAACGTGCACGCGCATCCATCCGCACCAGCGGATGGCTGCGCGTGCATGTTGCCGGCGTACCTGGAGTACCTGGAGAAAACCCCTGCATCCTCAGGGAAAACATGCAAAATCTACATAGAAACAAACCTGCAGCCATCTTGTTGCGAGGCAACAGCTCTTACAATTGGAATGTGGTGCCACCCTAAGTTTTAAATATTATGATTGCAAATTATGAAGTCTGTTCACGTTTATGGGTGCAAAAACGGCAGACAAAACATTTCTGTACCACCTCTGCCAGAAAAAGGCACTGCATCCATCCTTTCATCAACAAAGTCATCAACAAAGTGATAAACTTCTTCTACACACCTGTATATGATAGCATTGGACATAGACTTAACAAGAACTTTAATGTGAGTTTAACCAACAAACAAAAAACAGACCTTTAAGTGGACATCTGAGAACGTTTGTGCACAGTCTTGATCTGTCCTCTCTTCACAGCACACTGAACACAAGACAGTGCCTCAAAGATGGAAAGAAATGTTTTAGTCTGGTGATTTTTCTTCTTACTGTAAGGGCACTCCTTTGCCTCATGCTATCTTAAATACTGATGGTCCAAGAAAGAGAAAACAAGAATTACTGGCAGAGATTCTGACTTTTCAACTGTGTGTGTATGCATCTTTGAATTTGTGTGGCCACTACTATGTAGTACAATAAAAGATAAACCTCTTCATAAAATCTTAAGTTTATAATCAACAGCAGCCAGTAAAAACTTCATAGACTAAATCAGATAACTCAAAATCTAAAAAAAAAAAACTATTTGCAATAAATAGAGGGAAATACAGAAGTGTCGATGTAAGAAAAATAAATCCTGAAGAGATAAGGAGACAACAGAGACATGCTGACAGAATAGAATAAGAAGAAATGGGGGGAAGACATTAAACAAAGTAAACGGTAAAAAAAAAGAAGTATTATCAAGAAAGACTGTAGACGTACACTGCTTAACATTTAATAGGAATATTTTCCATCCCTTTGGGACTCAGCCCCCGACTTCATCACCTTCATCTTTTATCTCTTTCCAACTCTTTATGGTTCTTATTGGTTTTTAGCCTTGCATTGTCAGATTTTAATATTTAAAAATGAGTATAGACTTTATGAGCCATTGCTTTGCTGAAACAATATGGTCACTAAATCAAATTAAAAACTTTAGATGATGGATACACTAAAAAGAACTTGCCAATATTCCTAAAGTTGAACTGAGTCCAGCTACATTCCTGTCTTCTTTGAAATGAAGCAGCCTTTTTAAAAACAGGTCTTCATTTACACACAGACACATAATTGTGAGTAAGCACATTCTGTGCACTATTTCAAAAAGATTATCGACCTGTGAAAATGCCCGATGGTTTGCTCACATCCAGCAGCATTTCTTCAAACACGTGTGCGCGTGCACATACACAAATCATCACATGCCTTTGCCTTTCAACAGAAGGCAATACATTTTTAATGTGGTCCTCAAACCCTATATTAATTTTTAAATTATTTTTTTTTAAAGATCACTTTGTAGAACCACTGTCTTATCTACTGTCTTTAAACACTTTAGTTTTTACTTCACTAGTGACATAAACGTTCAGTTGCATCAGTTTCTTAGTTTGAACCCTGAACAATTGATTAAAAACAATAATCTTTATTTTGATCAAATAAAGCTAAAGAGACAGACTGAGATTGTTTGGACATGTCCAGAGGAGGGACAGTGGTTTGGACATGTCCAGAGGAGGGACAGTGGGTATCTTGGTAGAAGGATGTTAGAAATGCTGCTGCCAGGAAAAAGACACAGAGGAGATACATGAATGCAGTTAGAGACATGGAGGTAGTTGGAGTGAGGACAGAGGATGCAGAGGACACAGTGAGGTGGAGGAGGATTCATTCATTCAACCTTTATTTAGGCAGGTTAATCTCATTGAGCCTCAAGGACTCATTTACAAGAGAGATCTGGCTACAAACTAAGGATGATGACAACAATATATACAGTATACTGTATATACACACACACCACATGATACGTTTCACACTCTCATGCACACCTAGTGACAGTTTAGTTAACCTAACATGCATGTTGTTGGTATGCGTAGAGAAAACATGCTACTTCCACCCAGAAAGGTCCCCAGCTGGGATTTGCTCCAGGAACCTTCTTGCTGAGGCCGTACCACCAAATACAAATAATTAAGAAACTCACAATTGTAGTGTCGTTATGGTTCATGAACATACAGCATGAATTAAACAAGCAAATATGACTAAAACGCTACAAAATACTCAAGAGCAATTTATTGTCACAGCAATTGTTTACAAAAGAGTGAAGTATTATCAGAGTAACAGCACTTTGAAATTACGGGCAGATACAAGGTTTTAACCGGACAGTGTTAAAACAAAAACAATATGAAAAGCATCATTGGGTGAATTTTATACAATACATGGCATTTATGTTCGTAATGGGATAAAGTGGCAATCGATAAATTGATCACGTACTGGTTTCAAACTCATCCAGCACCGAAATCAAAATCCATAAAAATGTCCAAGAAGAGAACAAAGTTTGATAAATTACAACAAAATAACCATAAATTTTGGTTTCAGTTTGTTAAAAACAATAAAGGCATTTTAACAGTTCCGTGATATTAAGCCCCAAACTGTGGTAAAGTCATAGTACCTATTCAAGTTTTTACTTTTGAGTTTAAAATAGTTCATCCCTTCTCATGTATTTACTGTATTACAATATAAACTGAAGTTTTTAAGATTAAATCTTAGATGCAATGCAACAAGATAAACAATGAGTCTGTTTATTTCCTAATTTATTTAAACCACACTGTGATTTAGAAAATAAAAGTGAATAAAGGCTAATTTGACCACTAAATTATGGCAACTACAGTATTTATGCTCTCATACACAACAAATTCCCTTTAAGATCTGTATGATGATTTGAAGTTTGAAACCAATTTTAGAAACAAAGGAAATGTTCTAAACGTTAATTTAAAAATATTTTAGTTTTGTCAAAGAAGGAAAAAAAGGCATAAAAGTTTTTTATATTTACTTTGTTTATTTAGAATTTGTTTCAATATAGACGATGTGAAAAATACTAACACTTGTTCTCATTTTACGCCTATATTAAGGCACAACTGAGGTGCTGCATTTTGTCACGTAACAACTGAATCTGCTCAGTCTGCTCGTGAAGACTGAGTTTTAATTTCAAATATATATATATATATATTAAAAAAAAAAAAAAAAAAAAAAAAGTTGACCAAACTAGCATCTCCACAGTCAAGACAGAAGTTAAAGGTACTGAAGTTTTACTCTCTGTTGATGATCCACTGTTTTGGACGGATGGTCCTTTTGGCATGTGTAACGTTAGTTTCTGTGAACTCCACAGAGGCTGCTCTGAAACACATCAACTGTTTATAAGACAGATCAGGGTGGCAGGCCTCAGACTGATGAAGTCTTTAGGATGAAAGGCGAAATGTTTCTCCCAAAAAGGATCAGTCCAGGTTGTCACGATTTAACCCTTTTTTGTGTTTTAATGTACTAAATTTAAATTTTTTCTGTATCAATAAAGTTCTAGCTTATCTTATTTTTACAAAAGTCACTGATAAGAATTATTTTATTTTCACAAACTTGTAGTCTACCCGGTACTTCTGGAAGCAAGAAAAAAATTAAATATGAAGTAATGAAGTAAAATAAACACAATAAATTTGTGCTTTCATTAGAATGATATAAAACATTTGGTGAGGGAGCAACATTTGCTTAAAGGATAAAAACAAATTAAGAGTTCAGAACGTAAACAAGAATATTTTCCAGATAGATCTCAACTCCTGCTTCTCTACAAACTCTTCTGATTACAACACTCCAAAATAAAAGTCCAACACAGGTCTTTATTTACTAGCTGCCACGACGCTGGTAGGCCTTACATGAACACACACACATGCACGCACGCACTCACACACACACACACACACACACACACACACACCGCTTTGAAGTATATTACAAATATGCAAAGTTGGTTTCATACAAGCCATAAGAACTTTTTTCATATCAAATAAACTAAATATGTGGTCTACACATGCTGTAGAGTCTATGTACAGTAATATAAAATATAAACACACTCACATTTCTTCTCCACACACAGTCCCACTAAAGTGATGCCTGCCCCCCCCCCCCACCACCACCACCCCAAACAAGATATGTACAGTTACTCAGGAAGTTGTAGCCAAGTTTAAGCTGCTACATGATAAAAAAAAATACTGTATTTTAGTAAAATGTCACAATCCATACATTACGTCATCACAAACATGAAAAAAAAAAAAAATGAAAAAAAAAAAATACTGAAAATAAACAATAACATAAAACTGTAATTTTGTTTAACGGCTGTGATGAAATGACGTCGGATCCCAAATTTACAACCTAGATCTTGGTTTTAACCATTTTGACTGTAATGGTTCTGAGTCAGCGTGTTACCATATCTGAACACAAGCGATGTGACACCTAAAGCCCCGCCCACTGGGTGACGACCCCACTGTGACGCTAAAAAAAACAAGAGTACTGCAAAAGGCAATCAATGGCCCTGACAAGCAAAGACCTTGTTTTATCTTTGACCTTGATTTGTGACATTGACCTTGGAGCTGGGGTGATGAAACGCGTAGCGACACTCGTCTTGTGACGGTGCATCTTTGTATGAAGTTACAACACAAGAGAAAGTTTTCAGATACGTAATACGTCTAGTCTGACGACGGATGTCTAGTAACAATGAAAAAGGAGAATCTGTGATTTTTTTTCAGACAATATAAGAAGAAGAATGGGGGGAGTGGTGGCGCAGAGGCTAGAGAAGGCAAGCCTGTGATCAGAAGGTCGCCGGGTCAACTCCCTGAACCGCCCGTCCATCCATTAGCTTCTGCTTATTCCAAAGTTGGGTCTCTGGGGAAGTATCTTAATCAGGGAGGGCCAGACTTCTCTTTCCACAGCCACCTCTTCTGGGAGGACTCCAAGGTGTTCCCAGGCCAACCGAGACGTAGTCTCCTCAGCGTGTCCTGGGTCTTCCCCAGTTGGACATGTCCAAAGCACATTGAGGCGCTCAGGGAGCCTCAGTCCTTACCAGATGCCTGAACCACTTCAAGTGGCTCCTTTAGATGTGGAGGAACCCCAAACCAACATCAAAATGTGGCTGAGACAGGTGAAACACCCACACCTGCCTCCACCCTCATTTGCCCGTCTCTGGGCCCTTGAGCAAGGCCCTTAACCCCCACTATCTACTCCTTCAGATGCCCTAGATGCAGCTCTCTGCTCCACAGAGGGCTGTGGTAGCTTGGTGGTCTGTGGTTGCATCAGGAAGAACATCCAACACAAAAACAATCGCCAGATCTTCAAGTTAGTTCGTTGCGGCGACCCCTGAAGAAGGGAGCAGCCAAAAGAAGAAGAAAAATAGAAGAATAAGAAGAATATAATAGCGTGGTCACCTCATTACACATTCAAGCGAGTACGAAGCTTGTGTAGTGAGGTCATTGTGGTGACAGCGTATCCATGATGCGGGGCCAAAGGGCTGATGGGAGTTTGAGGCAGGACTGGTGTTTCATGCCAATGATGTGACTGCGCTCATACCAGTCATGGAAAAAACACTGTTCACATGCGTGATCTTTAGTGTTAGAGGCAACAATGGGTGCATAAAGTGTGATGGGGATGCAAGAAAGAGAAAAATAACAGGGTAAAACCCATTTGGTCAGTACCAAGCATGGAACTGTGACATTTGTTGGATTTATGCTTAACTTTTATTTGACCAGGCAAATCCCACTGAGATCATGGACCCGTTTTGAAAGAGCCACGATCCATCTACCTTCTAAACAAGACGCGGTCCATTAACGGCCCGAGGGCCCAAACTGGCCCTTAGACAATCTCCATCTGGCCCCCAATATCCTTAACTGACAGAAAGAAACAACTTTTAAATAAGTTGATAAAAACCTGCTTTCTATCAAAGTTTAAAGGTCTTTGAACAAATGTATTAAAAAAATGGATTATGATAGACTAAATCTTTTTTTTCAAGTTGTCAGATCTAGACTAAATCTTATAGACTCCACAAACATGGCACGTTTAAGCTAACAGTTATCTATAACTATATTGTCACAAGAGCCAGTTTTGGGGAGACATTCTTATGCTACTACACAAAACAGGCTGGAAAAAGTATTCCAGATTATCTGTCTTTAGGGAAATTCATTTTCCAACTTTCCATGCATCCCATCAGTTGATTTAAATATCTTGATTTGTTAAAAATATGTTGCCCAGCCCTGAAAGTGTAGCGTGGTCGTCATCCTGTGTGAAGACTGGCTTAATGACAAACACCTTTAGGCTGAAACGTGTCAAACTTTTCTCATCCGATTTGTTGCTGATGTTGTTATCCAGTTAAAGTTACTAAACAAAATGTTCTTATGACTAACAAAAGGGATTACTGGATTTACAAAAAGTTCACTTCTTGTCGTGAGAACAATCTTTCTTAAAAATCGTACAAGAGAGACTGATCTAGTTTTATTAGTTTTAAAACGGACTCTTCTTCCTTGAACGAACACGACTGCTGACATATGATTGGCAGTTGGTAGCGTCGTTTAAAAAATATTTTAAAAAGTAAACAAGCTACGCCTAATTACGCGCAAATTCGCTTGTTGATGGTGTCACATCTGGATGTGCCATAATATTCAAAATTCATTAAAAGGACTTCGCTGCAACTGACCGAGACTCCAAGATTGTAGAAGTGCCTCGGCTCTGACTGGAGTCTTTAACCTGATGAAATCGTTTTCTGAGAATACCGTGTCAAGTACCGTAACAAGTACCAAACACTGAATTAGCAAAAACAGTTTAGATGACTGTAATCAAGACTGAACGGTTTTTCATTAAATTTATAGGAGAGGCGGACAACTGCTTCTAATAAACCAAGTCCTTCCTGTCGTCTTGGCTTGTAAAAGAAAATGCACGACAGTTAACTGTGAAAATAAAGTCTGATATTTATGAAGGCGCATCGTAGGACACACTAAAATGTCGATATTGGGTTGAAACTTTGAGTAAATGAAACACAGCAACAGCAATAAGTTGCATTATTACTTGTACAGAAAAACCGGATGTGAAGAGGCGAAGACGCGACTCAAACAGATGTGTGAGGATAAGTCCCCACGCTTCAGGTCCACGCAGTTTGTTTATGGCAACTACAAATGAAAGATGAGCTTCAGCAGGCTGGCCTCTGATACGACACTCATCTTCAACTGGACTAAGACAACGACACCCCCAGTTTTTTAATTAATTAGAAAGATCCCACTTGCTGGTTGTTCTGAGCTGATTTAACGTAGCATCAAAGACGTTTCATGTCTCATCTGAAGAGCTTCTTCATGTCTAACATTCATTCACTCTTTCAAACATCTGCCGCCGAGCGTTTGACGGTCAAAACGCCTCGTTCTGAGTCGTTCCATTCTAAAGACCTAAAACAAGAAGAAAGCTGTGGCTTTCCCAAAGAGGAAGCAGAACAAGACCGAGCAGCGCATCATAAAATCCTTCCATCCTATCCCAGCTCACAAGGTAAACTATAAATATATGTGTATGAGTCTTCTTGGATTTTGACGTGGCAACAAACTTTTCAAAAGGAGCGTTTGTTCCTGTTCGTGTCTGAGGCAGAGTGACGGATCCTGATGAGTGGAGGAAGCATCACGCCACCACCAGGCGCAATGACAGAGTCATGGGGTGGCCAATGGTGGCCTTGGCCCCCATAAATTAGTCTTCAAATAGCCCAACGGCCACCTCAATATGTGAGGAAACTACACTTTAATATAACAACTAGAAAGCAGTTTCCTCATGATTTACAAACATATATGATGGTGGCCATCTTGGATTTTGACGTGGGACTTAATTTTCTGATAGGAACCTTTCTTTCGCCTAGATGTAGCCACACGCCAAAGTCAGTACGTCACTTATTTTTCAAGCTACCATGCTCACAACGTGCACGTACGGCCCAACGGAAGCGTACTTCCAATTCACCCTCTTCGCTCTGCAATGGGGGACTGACCTTTGACCTTTAAGCCTGAAAAGCCCAAGCTTTAATGAGAACAGAAGTTTTTCCTGATGAAAAGGTGAAGCATCTCCACGAAACGCAAAAGGCAGTCCAGCTGTTTTTTCTTCAGGCACACTTGTCTGACTCAGGCATCTTCTCCAATAAACAACTGCAACAGTGGCTACGAACATAACGATGTGCAAACTAATGTGGGGGTTGGCTAAAACTACTTGATGGAGCTCAAAGACCAAGATATTTCAACATGATCTCAGCTGCACCCTGTAACACTTTAAAAGATTGTGGTTGATTTAGAGTACCGAGTTTTAATTGGCACTTTTCTAATGGTTACTCTTCCTGAATGATAATATACTTTATGTATTTTAATTCATTGTACTGATAGCCTGAATTAGAGTTTGATGGAGTGACTCCGAGATAAAAAAAAATAAAAAAAACAAGGCCAAACATGGCAGGAAGAATCAAGACAGTCAGAAAGTATATGAAATAAATTTAAATACTACTTGGCCCGGCTTGGTGTTTGCAGGATGAACTACTCTGATTTATGGCAGTAAAGGTCTTTAAGAGCTTTCAGTTCTTCAATAAGAGTCTTGTTTTGGTTTTCCAGGACGGCCACTCTGTTCTCCAGACATTTAACGTATTCCTTCTTCTTCCTGCGACATTCTCGAGCTGCCTCTCTGCAAAAGGACGAGACACTGTCAGGTTTCTCTCATGGTTTGGGTTGAGAAGACTTGGCGCAACGTTATACTCACTACTGGGAGTCATGGAAACACAATAAATACATTCATTTTCTACTTCAGAACACATTTTCAGCATTGGGTCTCAAGTTCTACCTTTACCTGTTCTTCATGAGGCGGACCTCCCTTTTCCTGGTGACCTCCTCGGTGGCACCCTGAGTAGGAAGGGCAGGCGAGGAGGCCATGACCACTCCAGGGGTGATGGTGTTGGCAGGGGCTGCTCTGATCTGATAGGCCTGGACGTCACCGGAGGTCGCTACAAGCCAAGGTGGGCACACGTTTTATTTTACGTTCAGAAAAGTTTTTAGATCGAGGAGCACGTGCTCACCTTGGACCACCACCTGGTTGCTGGGAACCAGTATCTGCTGTCCATCGCTGGTCTGTGCGTACTGCAGGATGGTGGCTCCAGGTTGGGCAGCAGCTGCTGCAGCGTTGGTCATGGTCAGAGTCTGCAGGCCCTGGACGCCATCTGTGCCGTTATTAGCCAGCTGAATGGCCCCGCCTTGTGTGATGGCAACTGTTTGATTTGAGAGACAGATGAGAAACGAGACATCGAAGCACATAAAGCTGACGTGTCATTTATACAAAGGAGTTGAAAACAATGCAGCATATGCTATTTTTACAAGTTATTTCTGTGAATAATAGTTTGTTAGTGTGTTAAAAGAATGGGATAAATTACATCTGCATATTAAATAAGCTTATTATGTGATGCATTTTGATTGGCTGCTGACTTTGTAATATAAAAGCATGGAAGGCATCAGCAGAGCAGAAGTCTTGCACCAGAGAGTAACACAGACTTTTGACTGTCTCTTTGTTTCTGCTTTGAATTTGCATGTTTTGTTATATTTATAAGTTCGATAAAGTCACTAAACGTAATTTCTGTTATTCTGAAGAAACATGTAGCTCAAATTGGACTCTTTCAAAACCAAAAGAAAAGAAGACTTACAGGAGAGCAGTGAAATGACTACCGGGTAATTCGTTGTCGCAAAAATATTTAAATAAAGCTGATTTGAACATTTCTAAAGGTAATGTTCA
>JARVLU010000255.1:1933768-1954780 GCA_031762415.1 Simpsonichthys santanae
GTGAGGACAGAGGATGCAGAGGACAGAGTGAGGTGGAGGAGGATGACTCGCTGTGGCGACCCCTGAAAAGGGAAAAGTCGAAAGAAGAAGAAGATGTGTGTGTGTGTGTGTACACCACCCTCATTTGCCCCACTCTGGGCGTCTGAGCAAGACCCTTAACCCCCACCATCTGCTCCAAAAACAGGTATCTCTTGAAAAATGAGTTCAATGAGACTACCTGTATAAATAAAGGGTAAATGAAAATATATACAGTATACAGTATGTAAACCCCCCCCACACACACACACCAGAGTGTCCCTCATGCTTCTGATGCCAATGATCAGAGGACGTCCTCCTGCTATCACTTCATTCTTGGACTCAGGAAGGAACTGTCTGTGTATGAGCGTGCATGTTTGTGTGTTGCTCATGCATTCTTTGTTTTGCCTTTTCAAGAATGCACCACAGCAGCAAACATATAAATGAGTTAGAAAGACGTGAATAAACTGCCGGATTGCTTTGTGTTCTTATTTATCCATTTTAATCACCTACTGTAAGAGTTCCAAATTTGTTGCATTTTTCATTAAGTGTTTGCTTCGCTTGCCCTCGCTGTACCTGCTGGAGAACTCAAAATGATTTGACGAGCACAAAATTGGCAGGAAAACGTTTTTAAAGTGAGAAAGCAGAGTGTGAAATTGTAAATGCAGCATCTCCACAAAACTTGAACTACTTTTTTTACAAGTTCGTTCAAAAGACGTGCGACTTGGCGATTACTGTGACACGGAGTAGATTTTCCCCGCTGCTGAATAAACACAACACCTGCACGAACAGAGCCGTCTCCTGAGGATACTGACGGAAAAGTGTTCACAAGAAAACAGAGAGGAGGAAAGTGGCTTCACTCCGGTAAACATCGTCTGCAGTGATGTGCAGAGAGATAGAAGTGTAGAAAACAGAGGCTGCTGTCTAAGACAGTCTCCCTCCCTCCTTTTTGCTTCTCCTTTTCTCTCTATCTGGGCAGGCACTAAATAATTTAGTGCTTTTCAGTTCGGCCTGTGATAAATTCAGCCAAGCATCCGAAGCTCTGACTGAAACAGGAGGAGGAAGAAACATCTCTGCTCAATTTTTGACTCTTAGGTGTGCAATGGACACATTGTGCTAAAAAAGTGGGCAGCCTTTCAGAAAAGATGTAACGTTGGCTTTTGTTATCATTTGCAAGACGTCTTTCTTCTCGAGTGTGTTCCTGGAGTTCAGCCGGAAGATCTCCTTTCTATGGCAGAATATGTGATACAAATACAGGCCTCCCAAACATCAATTTTATAACAGGATAATCATAATCCATCCATCCATCCATCCATCCATCCAACATGTTTATTTTATTTAGCCCAAATTAAGAAGTTTGTAACAATCACTAAGTACCCAGATAGTTGTGACTGAAAGGAACAGACTTCAAGACCATAAAGAATTATCAATGCTTTATTTACAGTGAACAATAAGAATATTAATCATCTGCAACTTGGCTGGAAAGGACTGGAACCGTGGAGAGCAAGGACACGAGTTAAATTGGTGGTTTCAGTCTTCAGGATGATTCAAGAGATAATTTCTCTCTTACAGTTGGAGTCAGCGGTCATCGTAGGAACGGAGGTCAAGTGGTTCCAGTAATCACGGAGGAGAGAGTCCCTGGTGAGTCTCGTATATTGGTTTGCAAGTGGTGGAAGGCAAGGAGCGGCTGAAGAAGTCACAAGGAGTCTTAAGACCAAACCAGGGGAATCCAGGCACAGGAGTCAGTGCTGAAACGTGAGAATAAATATTTAGGCTTCACTTATCATTAATGGCAAAGTGGCCGAGAAAACAAATACTGATTGGCAGGTAATGCATCAGCGTCGAAGGGAAGTCATCTACTATCATTTATACTCCTGCAGCTTGTCAAGGGAATGGTCCACAGGTGTGGCTTGTTGGTGCCATCTTGTGACTTGAAGCTGCAGGAAAAAACTGAAACTCCTACAAAGTTAAGGGAAGTAGTAAGTTATCAAGTTACAGTAAGGGACTAAAAGCATTTTTTGTTTGTTTGTTACTCTGTGTCAAAGCTTCTGAATGAGTTTTTGTGACTTATTTGTGTTTTTCTTTGCAGATATAATTGGCTGGGTAAGTTGGTTGGTTTGTGCCATGATGTCATGAGACTGTATAGTTTGCCATGTATTGGTTACGTATAGTGTGAAGCAGCCTGGATGAGGATCAGCACCTCCGAATCTGCAGCCATGGTCCTCAATCAGAAAAGGATGGACTGCCCTCCCTGAGTAGGATGTGAGGTGTTGCCTCAAGTGGACGAGGTTAGGTGTCTTGGGGTTGGTTGGAGCTTGGAGAAGAATGGAGCATAAGATCATAAGTTGGATCGGTGCAGCTTCTGCAGTATTGTGGACTCTGTGTTGGTCCAGCGTGGTCAAGAAGAAGCTGAGCTGCAAAGAGAAGTTTTCCAACGCTCCACCCTGACCAACGGTCACAAACTCTGGGTAGAGACCAAAAGAATGAGATCTTTGATACAAGCTGACAAAATGAGTTTTCTGATTTAGGCTTAGAGCTAAGGTGAAAAGTTCAGGTGTCCAGGGGAGACTCGGAACATAGAACATATTTGGGGGCTTGTCCGGGATTTGAACCTCTCAAGGAAATGAGTGGCTATCAATAAATCCATTCAACTGAAAATATACGAGGGATCCTTCTAAAATCTTTCTTGGAACAAAAGATAAAACTACATAATCTAAAATGTTTTATTTTCACTAAATAGGGATTAGGATTAGACAGGATTAGAAATGCAAAAACAAAGACAAAGAAGAATAAATGATTGTTGCTGTTACAGGAACAAACACATCAACTAGGAAGGATTGTTGAAATCACAAGTTACATACATATTGTTGTCATCATCCTTAGTTTGTAGCCAGGTCTCTCTTATAAATGAGTCCTCGAGGCTCAATGAGATTAACCTGCCTAAATAAAGGTTGAATGAATAAAAAACATAACAGATGTGGAATCATCCTTTCACTGACGACGACTCATAGAATTGGTTTAGTTGTTTACGGCCTGAGCTCTGTGGGCTGTTATAAATGCAGCATGGGTAAATGTATTAATATATAAATCTTTGTGGGGAGATGCTCTATAGTCTGTACTAATTACACACATCCCACCTTTCTGAGTGCAGACACAAAGCTAACATCTCATTTTCACAGGTTGATTAACTTTTGGCTGTGTCTTTGTAATGTTTGGCCAGAGCTTTAATATTTAATTCCATCAACCCGCAGCCATCAATAATATTGTGCACGCATTAGTTCCTCTCACAGACAACTATCTGGTTATGCGTGTACCTAAAAAAAAAAGAAACCAAGCAGATGAATTGAGCTGGCAGGCTGCTTTTAAATTTGAAATAAAACCATTTTCTCGCCACGTTTCATAAATCTGAGCACCACAAAGAAACCAAAGGCTCCTGTGTGTGTGACGTGAACAAAATGGAGCTGCTGAAGTGAAGCGTGACGGACGTGGAGAGGCTGACAGGGAGATGCTGTGATAGCAGGCCACCATGTGTTCGGCCTCCTGGGTGGCTGTGAACAGCAGATAAGCTAAAGACTTGATTGTCTGTGGACCTCTGCAGTCTCACACTGTAATTAGTTCATTTATCTGAACATGTAAAGATGAGTTTAGACAAAGCTCTTCTCTTTGCTCCAGTGACCCTCAGGAGTTCAGACTCTTGACCTGAAATCTCAGAACAATTAGCCAAAGCAGCCTCTTCGGCTTCACGTCCTCATTTCACTTTATTACCCGTGCACGCAGGTCGCACGTGCAGTATGAAAACAGTTGTGCCATCAGAACTCGAGATGTTTGGGAGGAGACAGGCAGCTGAACGTTATCGATGCTGACGCCGTCATGAAGCTTGTGTTTGAAAGTCAGGAAGACGGAGTCACAGCTAATCAGAGTTTCCACCTTCAGCAGCTGGCGGGAGCTGTATTGGGTTTGGCAGCATGAAACGAACCAGAGCACCAGGAAGCCGATGGCAGAGAACCACAGCTGCCTGAGAGCAACGCAGCAGGAGCGCTGGCTTCATGTAGCAACCACAAGCACGCCACAGAGCGTGCACGCTCCTCTGTAGGCTCCAACAGGAACAACCAGAACAAAACAGGCTTTTTACAGTCCCGGATGTTAATTCATGCTTTAGAATAAAACAAAAACATTTTATAAATGTGACACAGCAAAGACAAATATGCACCTGACAGGTAAAAAGAGAATTAGGCATCACACTGAAAGTTCTTGATGTTGCTCAACTGTGTCTGTGTGAGCAGATGAGGACTAACAAACACAGTAACATGAAATGATCAGCAGCATGAGATCAGCAGCATGGATATGGAAATGCAGCTGCCTGGAAAAAGACAGAGGAGACATGTGGATGCAGTTAGAGGACATGGAGGGAGTTGGAGTGAAGACAGGATGAAGAGGACAGAGTGGGGTGGAGGAGGATGTGGAGACTCCTGAAGAGGGAACAGCTGAAATAAGAAGATGGAGCAAAGAGTGGGACTTCAAAATATCTTCCATCTGTTCATCTGGCCGTGCACGTAGTGAGCACGATAACTTGAAGAAGAAGTGAAGGACCAACTTCCAAAAATGGAAGTTTGGAGGTTTGTAATCAGCTGTTGTTGCTGTCGGCACCACCCTGGAAACGACGACGTCGGAGGGAAACAACCATAAAACAGGAATCCTGAAAGATTTTTAAAACATTAAAAATAATAAAACTCAACGGAAACACTTCAACTAACAAATAAATCCTTAAATGTTTTATGGGATCCTGAAGACATTTAATCCTGTCAGCACTGATCTTGGACATTTTCACTCTCCATGGTGTCATTGACCATTAGTTTACTAAAAACCTTTTTATTTTAAATCCTGTAATAAATAGTTCTGCTTTGGTTAAGACTGAGTTGAATCAGTCTGAGCTGCAGCATCATTCCTCGTAAAGAAGATGCAAAGCAGTTTTTTCTGTTCTTATTGTAAAGCTTTAATACAAAACACGTCTTGGAGCTCTGAGCGGTTAAACAACGAGATCAGCTTCATATATTTTTATTAGAATAAACTTAACACAGGGACAGAAACCTTCATGTTAAAATCCAGAATGATCCGTCAGTTTCCTGTTTCATCACAACTGGTTCCTGCATCAACAAATTAAAACTGATATGCATCGTACCGCCCACAGCCTTACTTTGTTAAACATCACATCAATTTATTATTTTTACAAACTGTGACGGTAAATCCAAGTCAAAGCTGTGAAGCAGGTAACGTCACAGGAAGTCTTACGGGGCTCACAGCTAAACTGGGAGAGAGACAGAAAATGGCCAGACAATGGTTGTGCACGCAGTGAAATATTTTTAGCTCTGTGTGTTTGGATGAGATCCCAGAGGACGTCTCGGTGCACTTAGAGAGCTCAGATTAATGAGAGACGCTGCAAAGTCCCATCAAAAGGACAGAACAGACTAAACATTCCTCACAGATTACAGTGAGGTAACCAACAAGAAAGAAAAGGTAACAGTCTTTACAAAGAAAGGCTTATTTGCAGTTTTCATGAGCAGTCAGTGTCTTACCTGCAGAAGACAGCCGTCATGCGACTGGTTCAGTCCTTCCATTTGAAGCAGTTTGTCTTTTTCTGTTTCACCTCCACACTGCTGGTGACTCTTTGTAGTTCTTCTGTTCTTCAGGTCTTTTCCCAGCTCTTTCTGCAGAAGTGTAACTTTCTGAGCTCATCAAGAACTCCTGAGTGATGCTTCTGGATCTGATTGGACACTTCATGGTTAGTTGGCCAAACTAAATGCCCTCCAGTGTTTGTACCATTAAAACTGCATTTCCATTAGTGCAGTAGATGCTACATACCAGTTTTCACTGTTCACTGTGGTGTACAGCAGAAACTGAGCCATTTTTTTAAAATTTTATTCTAAGCAGGAGTTTTTGCTTCACAACGTTCCTTTTTATAAAAATGTAACTGTATCATGATCCACTGCCACAAACGTGTTGTGACGAGCAGGCATTTATAGATCCTGTTCTTTAAATCAATCAGGGAGCCCACTCACACCTGATCATCATCCATTGATTGAAAGCACTTGACTCTAATTTCATCTTCAGATTAGCTGCTGATCCTAGAGGTTCACATACTTTTACCACTAATATGGAATATTGGATCATTTTCCTCAGTAAATAAACGACCAAGTTTAATATTGTCTCGTTTATTTAACTAGTTTCTCTTTACTTTTAGGACTTGAGTGAAAATCTGATGATTGTTTAGGTCATATTGATGCAGAATTATAGAAAAATATTAAGAGTTCACGAACTTTCAAGCACCACTGTAGCATCCACTTCAAACTCTGTTTCCTAAAAACTGTTTTTGCTGGTAAAACTTTGCTCTTCGATGGGTCCTGTTCAGAGCATTGGTTTCATCTGCTGCATGGAGGACACTGACTGCTTATAAGTACTCAATAGAATCCCTTCATATATTAAAAAAACAGTTAGAACTGGGTGTTTAAAGAAAAGTCAGCTGTTTCAGAGACAACATAAAGAACCGTGGCGTCAGCAGCCTGTGATTTACATCAGATCAGCTTGATTAATTTGCTTTTACTCACTTATCATGAATAATTTTAGAGCTGCTGCTGCTGCTCGGTGAACAGATGTTGGGCCACTGTCCCTGTTTAGTCCACAACAGCATTATGCAGCACGGCGCTCCTAAATGAGCTGACATGGTCCTTCGAGGAGATAAGTATGGAGAAATGCCCCACATTACTGTTTATCATGCTGTTAAAGAAAGCTGACGGGTGCTGTTTCTGGACGCACCAACAGGACGGCCTGATGCTGCTGAATAAGATTATAAAGAGCTCACTTGCCTCTTTGCCTCCGACGTGAAGTAAATAAGTGTGCAAAACTTCCAAATGCCCACGCTCACCAGCTTTGTGAATTTCCAGCTAGGGGCCAACGCAGCCCACTGCTGAGAAATGATGATAATCCTCCGTGTTGACTTTGCTGAGACGTCTTCATCCCAAGTGTCCTGAAAGCAACGTATAAAAGAGCAAAGTGTGGATTTACAGGAAGGATTTGACGCCGGCTCAGATGATTTTAATCAGAGGCCATCGAGTCCGTCGTTCCAGAGAAGTCACGTCTGTCCTGTATTTAATTACACAATTAGCTGTTTCTATATAGAAGAGCAGATTTACAGGGCAGATACAATACACAAGCTCTCATCTTCTGCCTAATTGATCCCCAATTAGCCATCTGATTATCTCATTTGGTCTGCGTGTCATCGGCATACATGTCAACTCAGTGAATGACAAGTTTGCTCTAATTAAAGCCAATAAAGTCATTTACAGTGAGGCGGGAGCAATAGATATTCATGAGGCTGAATTAATCTGCAATGAAGACATAAATTCCCACCAGCGTGGAGGATGTGATCTGTTCTGATGCGACGCTCGTCCTCTCATCAGTACCAAAGTACTTCTGTCTGCGGGTGGACAGGACGCGTCCATCTGCCTTAAACGGCCACAACGATGTGCAATGTGATGACACACAACTCCTAGTTAGCTCTGGGTGAGCGCACGGATGATTTCAGCATCTCCAGAAGTTTTTTTTGTTTGTTTCTCTGAGTATTCTGTTTGTTGAAAGTGGCAACTTGCAGCTTTAACAACCCTGTTTGCCACTGAAGCTGCTGTGAAGGTCGTGTCCATTCCTAAAGGCAACGAGGCATTCAGGGTGCACTTGAAATGAAGATTTAAGGAGGAATGCAGAAAAGATTTGTGTTTTTTGAGCAGGATTTCAACGTAATTAATCTGAATCATCTTTCATCCTTGTCTCGCTGCGTCTCCACCAGTCTGAGGTTCACTGAAAACGAAGTGGTCAGGAAACAAACGGGTAATTAAATTTTAACCCAACAAAGCTGCTCCGGTTCCTGCAGGCACATTTTTAATGGGACTGTCATGACAATGCTGGAGATGCTGAACCAGTTGTTTCAAAGGTTCTAGGTCCAAATGATTACGTTCCTACTAGAGTTGTTTTCCAGGTTAACTGTCTACCTGGATCATCTTGGGCGTTGGTTCCTGCCGTCAAAACAGAGAGGGGTGAAAAACCAGAAAGATTCCTGCAAACCAAAGTTCAAAGAAAAGATCCTCCTCCACAAACAGTCTTGTATGGACATATACTTTTTAAACTGCATTAAACATCTGAGGTGGAGAGGGAGCACGTAATATTTCCAGCTGGTTGAATATATCAGTTTACGTCCACCTTGCACCTTCCTGACTCAGTCGTTGACGCAGAGGTCTGCGTGGTCCACCGCCCTGCAGGTTGTAGAGGTTCCCCTGCATCATCACACCTGACTGAAATGAATGATGGGCTTCTTCTGAACTTGATCACACTCTGATCGATAATTCAGTTCAGTGAAGCAGGGAAACATCTAAACCATGCAGGACGGTGGAGCACGAGGATTGTGGTTCCTGCATCTGGCAAAGAGCTTGCAGAGGAAAAGACTCAAGTTCCTGCAGTCTGTTTGCTCAACAGTAGGAGCCAACAAATGTTTTACTGAATTTGTGTTTGTTGGACGGCAGGACCGTGTGGGACCGGCGGCCTATGTCTGTGAGCAAGACACCCAATCCCTAATTGCTCCACCTGGGTGCATCTCAGGTGTGATGGGTTAAATGCAGAGAACCAATTTCACCATTGTATGGAAACATACAGTGATGACAATCTCAAACTTCTCTTCCTGTGATGAACAAAAGTGAGACTATGACTAAATGTTGAGATATCTGGACCATCATGACCACATCTGGATACACGGACTTAATTCTACAGAACAGTTTGGTTCCACAGGGAAATTTGAATGTTCTGTGTCTGCCGGGCCCAGTTCTACAGGACAGTATTGTCCGTTGCTGTGGTCGTTATTAACATCATGCTGCTAACAGGACCATGTGCTGCTAACAGGACCATGTGCTGCTAACAGGACCATGTGCTGCTAACAGGACCATGTGCTGCTAACAGGACCATGCTGCTAACATTAACAGTTTTATAACACTATTTAATTTTAATTGCTTTTTATAGTTGTGTATTGTTGTCTGTACTTTGTATGTTGTTTGTCTAAAACTGGTCTCTGTTGTAAACGAGTCCTTGTGACTCAATGAGACTAACTGGTACAAATAAAGGTTGAATAAAAAGAGGAACAGTTCAAAGTGGACAATTAGAATGTCTTTTTCATCAATAATATTTAAATCCACTAAAAGATACCCAGTTTGCAGTTCTGGATTAAGAATCAGTTCTTCAAGGCTGTCTAAAATGTAATTATTACAATAAACAACAGAGGCACAAGCAGATTCTACCATTTATTACACATATTACATTCTTAAATAAAAATGCTCCACTTAACAGTTCTTGCATAGATATCTTACAATACCAATTTAGAAAAGAATTATGAAACAGACCGGTAACAAAAATAAATTTTCTTCTTCCTTAATAAAGAACATTACCGTACTAACATCATATAATACAAATAATATTTTGAACACTTTGTACAGCAAAAAATCGTAAGTGAAACGAGAAAACGGAGCGGTGAAAGAGACGACAGGACGTGGGGCGATTGTTGTGAACAGTATCGAAGTTGAACGTCTGAGGAGGGCGGTACGAGTAATTTGTTTTTCTAGTTTTTGTCTGTTTAACCAAGAAGACCTCGATGGCACTGAATAATTAACAGATAGAAGAATCCCTCTAGTTCAAATGAAAGTGTTGGTTCATCTGATTCACATGTGATGAGAGGATTGACATCAAATTAATTTAGCTTTAACTACTTTGAAAAAAAAAAGTGCTGCAGTCTTTGAACCACACCAATCTCAAAATTTCAAAACAGTTCATGCAAATGCTATTCTGCAAACATTTTCATTACTATCACATTCACATAACGTGATCGTTTGGTTTTCTCTGATCATCTGCAAGTGGCAGTGGCACTTCCTGTTACATCATCGTAACTTTTCTGCCAGAATAATCATATAGTGGTGTCAAAGTTTAGAAATTGCTGTGAATTTTACTAATTAAATGCTATTTCTCCAAACAGAGGCTGTTTAAACAGCTGTCTACAACAGGTAAGATATTGTTTATGACCCCACATGTAGAAGCTAGTTGTCCAGTACAGTTGGATGATGATTAAGATTGTTTCTTCCTTCATTTGCATGACAAGTGAGCATATGTGAGTCATAATTTGAAATTCTGAACATCTGATTTCTAATTTGGTGCAGCTCAAACTTCAAATTACCTAACACAGTTTAATTTTCCAATCTGTTTTGGGTAGATTATAATCTTCAATGCTGTTTTAATGTTTTAGCAAAGGCAGATGCTTTGATACCAATCCAGTTTTCACACACTCAGGCAGAAAAAGCTATAAAAAAAATAAGCCAAAGTCAGAGAAAGAGCACCTTCAGGCATAAAGAAACAAAAAGACCAGCTGTATCCACTGTGGAAAAGTTACTACAATCTCACCATAATAAATAAAACTAATAAACTGCTTGGAGCTTCTGAGAAAACCCCTGGAAACAGCTGGATACATAAACACATACGAATGGTTGTGGTTTCGGTGGAGAGGCTTTTGAAATGTACAGACAGGAAGTGAAGGGTTAAATGTGTGTGTTTTCTTATATACCAACACGCAGCGCATGAACAGACACAGTAGTTACAAACGGAGTCCCTCCAGGATGCCGCTGAGGCCAAGAAAGTTTGCACGGTGCTGAGAATTTCACCAGATGGGTGAGCAGTCAGATCGTTGGCAGCAAAGGGCGTCCTGGCGGTGTAACGAATGTTAAGTGGATATTTGACAGAGTGCTCAAACAGACTATGCTAGCAGTGCGCGCACAGGAAGAGTGCATTAGCTAATAATAATAATAATAACCACGTAGTGCAATGGCTGCAAGAACGAAAGCCGATCTATAGAAATGTCTGAGACGGTGCCGTCACATGTGGGTAATGTCACACAGAGCGGTCAGCGAGTTTAGATCCCACGCTATTTACAAAAGCTGCCAGAGGGGACGATCCTTCTGCAGGACAACATGGTGGAACGCTGCAGAGGTAAAGCTCGGTCCCTCGGAGGAAGCAGCAACGAACCGGGGCTGCTGAAGGACGACTTCAGGGCCGTATGGGCTCCGTGTTTGGAGGCGTGAGTCTGAATGGAAGTGATCGCTCGTTCCTGAGCCAGATGTTCTGCTTTGTGCGTTTAGAGCCTGTTTTATGGAAACAGTCTGCAGAAACAGCTTTGCTGCAGACTGAAGCCTTAAAATCAACTTTTATGTCTCATTAGATTTATGCCAAAACACACAATATTTTTTATAATGTTTAATCAAAAGGTTGAACATGCATGAAGCCACAAGCTGATGTCTCCGGTCGCTGAGAGGTTTGAGCAGTTTGCAGTTTGAGATGTTTTCTGGACTGGAACTGAACTGGGAATGCACGTGAACCCTAATGTTTTTGGAGCAAGATACTCAAGTGTGGAGGAGTTACAGTGTGGAGAACACAGACAGAGTTTTATTAGTGAATTGTTTTAGTTTGTCCGAGGCAGCGCAGAATGATCCTAGCAATTTTATCTGCCGCCAGGTGCAATGGCGTAGCCAGGTGGGGGCCAAAGGTGGCCTTGACCACCATGGAATATTGGACACCCCAAGGGTCACCCCAGTCATTTGAGGAAACTATAGTTTTAAGGAATATAAAAAATAGACAGCATAGTTGGTTTGTTTACAGATATAAAGACAGATGTGGTGGCCATCTTGGATTTTGTTGTGGCAACTCAACTTTTGGAAAGGGAACTTTCTTAAGCCTGATGAGCTTACACACAAAAATGGAAGTCGGTACTGCTCTTGTTTTATAATTTACGCTTACATGGATGAACTGAGATTATTTCCAGCTCCCCCTCCTCGCTCTGCGATGGGGGACAACAAAGCTGTACTGAATTTACGTTTCTTAGAACTCCACAGTTCGTCTGTGACCAAATTTGTACGGGTTACTGTACGATTTGTGCGTTTTGCACCTGAGACGATCCCTCATTCAGACTGAGCCTCCAGAGTAGAAAATGATCTTCCTCCGAACTCTTAATCTACAAGATTATCAAAGTGCGACCATCGTTGACAAGAGTTTAACCTTTTTGACTTCAGCCCCACCTTTACCTCTGAAACAAGAGCTGGCAACATGATCTGTGTTATGCTAACAGGCTAACATAAGCTACAGCTACTTTCACTCCTGCTTTAGCTGCTTGTATTAGTTTGCTATTGTCTATAGGACAATGAAAACCTTATTTTACATTTGTGAGCGATGAGTTCAGCTCCACCTTGCAGCAGGCAGGAAGCTGAGAATGTCCGAGGCGTGAACATGTTCATTATTACTGGGGTGGACGGACAGGGTAGAACTCTCCTCTTCCATCCACCGTCCATCCGTTAGCTGCGTCTCTGCCTCTTGAGCCTTTCTACTAAATCTACGGCTTTCACAGCAGTTAAGTTAGAAATATGCAAATCTTTGGGCAAAATGTTGAAAGTGTGCGTTCATCTTCCCTGCAGCTGACGACGCAGGGAGAGGTGGGGATGAGATTTAATCCATGAACTAAAATATAAGGTTTATTAATTTTTTTTCAAGTGGGTGAGCAATTTTCCAGCCCATCTTTCAATAAGTCTTTTTTTTTTAATCGTCTCCTGGTGTTTCTTTATGATAACGAGGATTTCTATTTATACGAGATCTTTCTGCCAGGTATAGACAGCTGCAGTCAGTGAGGCTCAAGGTCCCTGTAGTTTTTGCTTTTTGTCTTTCTTCCTTCGGACCACTCGACCCACAGCTACCTCATTAGCTCAGCTACAGCTAGCGTGCAGGACCCAGGAGTTCTGATGCTAATCAGAACTGTGGGGTGGCAGCTAGCCGGCCCGGAGGAGGCCGAGCAACGACGGGGGTCCTGCAGCGACTTCGTGACAGGAAACCCGTTTTGACAGGCTGAGAGGCAGCAAGGGAACCAAACGTGAAACTGCATCTGAAGTGACTCTGGGATCTGTCAGACGTCAGGGCAGAGATTTCTGTTTTGGCTGAGGTCCAATTTATAATGCTGAATTAGGGTCATGTGCGTTTTGTTTCCTAATACTAAGATTAAAGCCAAAATGTTGAGACAACAATTGAAATAGTATTTCCAGAACAAAGTCAAAGTGGTAATTAAAAAAAAAAGACAAATCATAAATCAAACCATCATCAGCATAAAGTCCTGCGGTTATCTCAAAGTGCCTGCGACATTACAAAAAGTGAAGGAAAACCTCTTAACTTTTAAGAAATTTGGCATCATACTCTTGGTTTTTATTTTGTCACATAACTTTCCTTTTTTTAACTTGACACGACCAAAGTGAGACAGGAAGTGACATCAAAGGTTTCTCTTGAAAATGAGTTCTCATGGCTCAATGAGACTACCTGTATAAATAAAGGGTAAATGAAAAAAAAGAATGAAAAAGGGGAACTCCTCGTTTATTTGAACTCTGACACGTCTCGTCTCTGAAAGACTCAAAATAATCTAAAGAAACATCAGATTCCCCTCGACTGAGTTAGTCTTTGCAGCGATGCTTCGTTTGCATGTTCCTCTTTGGCATCACTTCCTGTTACTGACATCACTTCCTGTTACTGACATCACTTCCGGTTACTGACATCACTTCCTGTTACTGACATCACTTCCTGTTATTGCACATGCAAATACCTCAGCAGCTGTTCATCTCAGGGACGTGTGTTTTTTTTAATTATTTTTGCAAAAATAATATTAATGTTATCTTTACAAAAGTGCATTCATATTTGTCAAGTAAGTTGGATGTCACAGACACTTTAAGTTTGTATCATCTTTGTACTTCAGGATTAGTTTTAATAGTAAAAAACAATAAATACACAACAGTACAGAAATTATAAATACATCCTGAAAATCCTCTGGGAAGTTTTACTGGAGAACATTACCCATGAGTATTCTGAGGTCACCACAATAAGTGTATTTCTTTGAGACTCTTATTGTGAAAGACAGAAAAAGTGAGAGCAGGAATTAATGGCACCTCAGACAGCTTCAAGAAAACCAGTTGTTTTAAGTGTTGCATTTTCTTTGTGTATACAGTATTTGTGTATTATTTTGTATTTTTCCCAACAAACATAAAAAATAAATAAATAAAGTCCAAGAACAAATACAGTTGAGTTTGGAAGAACAACGGAGTCACTTCTGAAACACCATTTCCACTTTGATCTCAACATTTCAGCTTTAATCATTTTAATTTCTTCTTCTCAAGTCACCCTAAATAAGTTGTCACACTAATTTACCAAAACTAAAACTGGATCTTGCAAATGGAAGCAAACACGTTAGCTTCTATATAATCACATAAATATTGGAAAAGATGGGATTATTGTTATAATTCCTCTAAAAAATGAAACATAACGCAAATTAATTGAGCTAAATTAATCCAACGAGCGCTACGACCAGTGTGAATGAATTGGGAAATGAAGGGATGGAACAGAACGTCATGAAGACGTCGTCGTTTTTAAAAATCCAGCACCAACAGCTTTATGTGACTTCTCCGACAAATAGTTGCGCTTTTGTTTGCAGTTAAAAATGAGTGACTTTTCTCCCAGTATGCTTGACGGGGCCGGACATTTCCAAACGCCATTAAAAGCCTCACAAACGTGCAACGAGCCACATGAGTCCATGACTGTACGTCCTGTACGGCTCGTTTCTGCATCGCCCTGCAGGAGCGACGCTGCAGCATCCAGACCGATGAAACTGCCCAACGAGACCGAGTTAGTGTCCATTAAATAACAAGAAACGTACAGAAAAGTAAGTGCACCCTCTTTCAAATCTAAGTTTCAGTATCTTAGAGGTGTTCGTGATGACTGATTAGTTAATCAGAGACTGCACGAGGCTGCTAGCTGACCTTCAAGCTTCAATGGAAGCAGTAACGGTTTGTCCAACTCGACTTAGACCTGGTAACAAACTGATTGTTTTAAACCCTCAGCCTTGAACGAGAGTGTTCTTACGTTGAACTCTGTTCAGGAGGACAGAGTTACAGAGGCAGCTGTTAAAACTCGTATGGAGGCGGCGTCCCGCCGGTCTCTGATGGAGGAGACGCTGCCTGTGGCTAAAGGGGCAGTTCCACGCTGGAGGTTATTGGTATCGATTGTTCAAAAGCTGCACCGTACGCCGTCGAGGGGGGAACAGTTGCACTGCGAGACCAACCGGCACAATGGCTTGGCACGCCGAGATGAGAAATCCACCACAGCTTCAGGAGCCTGCCCCTCACCCAGCTGCAGCGACGAGCGTTGGACGGTCTGCGTTTGGCTACCGGGCATGTAGGTGTTGGTGGGCGGATGGAGCAGGAGGATGGAGCAGGAGGATGGAGCAGGCGCGAGAGCGTTGGCGTTGAATGCCCCAACTGCAAAACAAGGTTTCCATTTGTTTCTTTTCCCTGTGACCGTTGAGCAAAGGCTCTGAGAACGCACGTTTGAGTTTTCACTCCTCTACCAGCTCACAGGAAAAGAAATCTTTAAAATGCACAATGTCACGATTTGAAAACCCAGCAGGGGATTCAACAAACATAATTATCTGCATGACAAAAATTATAACTAAATATTCTGAGGCCTCGTTGTTGCCGTTGTGCACACTAGTTCAAACATTTATAGCAACTTTAAAACGATGGCAGGACAAAGAAAACGGTTCGCCTCCATAAAATAATTGGTATTGCAACGATTCTGGAAATTATTTTGTGCAAAAATGTCATAATTATTAGCAAAGCTGGAATATTGTGGGTCAAAATGATCAATATCATAAAATATATCATCAGCTGCACAGAAGCTCGACACGCAAACTTAAAACTCTTAAATTAAACAAAACTCGTTCAGACGGGTGACGTTTTTTTTCTTATATTATTCTACAAAAAATTATATTTTTATCTGCTGAAATGAAGTAAATAAATAAAATATTTTTCTTGAAAGGGCGTGCACAGTTTGATTAGAAATATTTCACTTTGTGACCCAACAACTGAAATTGCCCGTCAGCAGAAATAATTTCAATGAATCGTTAAGTTTTAAATCTGTTGGGGCCCAAAGTGACGACTCCGCTCTTTTAAATGGTATTTTATGGAAGTTATAAAGTTTTTACATTATTAACTTGTAAATATGCTTCAGTTTAGCAGGTTGGCTTCAGTCTGGGGTGGAAAAAAGTTTGATTTAAACTAAATGGACGAACTAACAGTTAATTGCAGCAGGTTAAGACTAAAGTGGATTGCGGCCATGTGAGACCCGAGTTTTGTTTGGTTCTCTTTCTCCAAGGTTCCTGGGATTATTAGGTCCTAATAATCCAAGGTTCCTGGGATTATTAGGTCCTAATAATCCAAGGTTCCTGGGATTATTAGGACCTAATGAGTTAAATAACTAGACTCTGTCATGGGACAGGAAGTAGTTTTTGAAACAAACGATGTCCTCAAAATTTCAGCTTTCTACGATGAGCAGGTCTCTAAAAACATCAGTGTCCTCATGAGGACGCTGGGTCTCTGGAGGTTAAAACAAACTCCAACCTCAAAAACATCTAGAGATCATTTCATTATGTTTTAACAGAGGCAGCAGCAGCATCTATCTGTTTGGACCGGACATTTCTGTTGTAATGACCTCGCAGTGATGTTGACGTTGATGTGACAATATTTTAAAATGTATTTACATTCAAATTTAAAATATTTGAGGTGTTTTTTATAAAATGAGAGCAATTACAAGACTTGCCTTTACTCAGACTAACTGTTAGCTCATCAGTCTGTTCAGTTTTAATTAATAATCCTACAGTCTGAGGCTGGTGAATCCAAAACAGGTAAGATGTTTTTAGAGTTTTCATCGACATTCAGGCCCATTTTGTCCTTTATTGTGAATTAATTTAACGATTAATGAAGCGGCTGCGCTGAAGCTCCTAGCTGCAGCGTTTTTTAAAATTTATTATAATTTACCTTGTTTCCTGATGGAAACACAGACGAGTACATAGTTGTAATCAGCAACGTGTCCTGAAGTAAAAAAAAGAACACAAAAAGATTAAATATGAGGCACAATGATGAGCGAGAGTTTTGCGGGGGATTGTTGGAAGAAGCTGATTTCTCACTTCAAAGGATCTGGAATCGTTCGTTACCTCCAGCCGAGAGCTAAGATCCTCTTCTGCTGAACAACAGTCGCTAAATTCCTGCTGTGAAAAAAGATTTAGGAGCAGAACACATAATTCCACGAAGGCTGTGCACGTGTGTGTGCACATGTGCGCGCTAAGGAGCTGGGGTGTTTGCAGGAAAGCTGCCATGCAGTGTTTTGTTTTCCAACTCTGCTCATTAGTTTAGTAATTATTATTTTTTTCATTTCTTACGAGTCTTATCTCGAGAACGCCTGTAAGCACAACTGCAGTGTGTGTGTGTGTGTGTGTGTGTGTGTGTGTGTGTGTGTGTGTTAAAGTTTGTGTGCTTGTTTTGTATTCAAAGTGTAAAGTGAGAAAAAAACTGTTTTTATTGTATTTTTGATTCCTTTATGATTTTTTTTTTTTTTGGTCTGGTCCTTTTTTCTCTTATTTCTCACTGTAGAAAAAAAGCACAAAGAACGTTAAAAAATAATAAAATAAAATAAAGTAAGTGCAATAAATTGATAAAAACCAAGCAAGCCTGACGGGTTCTGTCCGGATGTGCGTCGGCATCTTTAGTCCCACGTGAAGAACCAAAAGAAGCTCTCCGGCCTCAGACTTCAGCCGGCGGCGCCGCCAGGAAGACGGAGTCTCAGTTCGTGCACATGGATGACTTTCAGAATAAAAGATCTATAAAAAAAGGAGAAGTTTGCCATTTTATGAACGAGTCCTCCTCTTGACCAGTGAAGGGTCAGGAGGTCATCCCACAGTTTGTTTCGTAGCTGCGTTTGGTTGCAGGAGCAGAAAGATGATTTCATTTGAGTTCAAACAGAACACGGATCCTCGTTGTTTCCCCGAGAGCTGCTTCTGGTTCTGCTCCCGTCCGCTGGCTGCTCACAAACTGCAGATGCAGAGTCAGTGCACGTGGGGATAAGAAGAGCAGCAACGCTCGCTCCTCTTCCCACACATTCTGAAGGAGTCAGCTTTTTTTTGTTTCTTTCCCTCAAACACATTTCAGAGCTTTAAGACATTTTCTCAGAGAGAGAAAAGCACAAAGTGTCGTTCTTTTTTTAAATAACAACAATAAGAAGAAATATCGTTCTTTTAGTAGAAAAGAAAATAGGAAGAAAGTGTCACTGCGCATTTTCTGTCCGAAGGCAGGCGTCTGTGAAGGTGGGCGATCCAAACGCCCCCTAGAGGAGAGCCTGAGAGCTGCAGGAGCATTTGCTGACCGAGGTCCCACAGGCGCCCCGAAACACCCGGCGTCCAGCCCCGGGTCCGATTGTCAGCCATGCTAGGAGTCGATCCGTACAGCCTCCCTCCTGCAGATGTTGTTTTCTTCACATAGATTACAGAAGCTGAGTGCAGCAGATGGTTTCTCGTGATCCGTGTATGAAAAACAGCAACGTCAGAAATAAAAGTTGAGCAATTAGAAGCACCGTAGAGAACTACAAGTTGACTAAATGGATATTTGACGCTGTCGCCACATGACTGTCTCCTCACCGATGACTCAGTGATGTAACGGACTCCAGAGAAAGAAAAACGGCGGTACGATGTTCCAATAAGTTACGTAAGAGTTGACTGGCAGTGTCCAAAGCCCGCGAGCTGCACGACCGCAGCCGGGGTTCACCGGGACGATGCGCTGAAAGATGCGTGAAGTGTTTGCTGTTGCAAACGTGAACGTGTATGTTTAAAGAAAAACAACAATCTAGCTACTCCTCGTTCTCCTCCTCCTCCCTCTCCAGCGGTCACTTTGTGCAACCGTTGTCCCTGGAAGGGATGAGCAGTTTGTAGCATGACTACCGTCCCTCTGTCCTCCGACTCCTCCTCTTTACGCCTCCCGTCCCACTCGTCTCCTCGTCCCTCAAACGTGTCTCTTCATGTGCAAGGCCAGGTGGTCCGATCGAGAAAAACACCTGCAGCGAAGCAGAGAAACCACGGGATCATGAGCATCATGAGCATTAGGTATTATTGGAAAATGCAAACAAACAAATAAACAAAAACAACAACAATGCTACAACAGAACAAGGACCTAATAAAAAAACAAGTGTATTTAGTAAATAACACAAAATAACAGGTTTTATAAATTAGAGCAGAGTGCACTGATCACATACACCACTGATTCAATCCATCCATCCAGCCAGCCATCCAGCCATACATCCATCTGCATGTGCAGATGGATGGATGGCTGGATGTAGGTGGCAGTGAACATGCACAAACCACTTCAGCTGCCTCAACACAATCCAGAGGAAGATCTGCTTCAAGCGTTTTCCAAACTACCGTCCTGCTCTTCCATCCTGCAGGTCCTAAGGCGAGGGCTGACATGTAGGTGGACCAATAAATTGAGTGTTTTGCTTTTCTGCACTAGAACAGAGCAAAGAAACATCCATTCCTGCAGACCAAGCCCCAGTCCACCTCCCTCACTCCATCCTGCCATCACTCATGAACAAAACCCACAGATGTCCAAACTCCTTCAGCGACTCATCCCCATGAGGCATTAGACCCTTTTACAATCAAGAACCATGACCTTGGGTTGCGTGGACACTCATCCTGACAACTTCACATTCAACAGCAAACCACATCAGTGCACGCTGAAGATGGACACAAACAGAACAATCTGCCAAAAACAAAAATGAAACCTCGAGGTCTCCAAACCAGACGCCCTCCTTTCAACGATGATGCCTTGAGATCTTAACTTTAAACACCACAAACAGGACTGAAGACAGATGGTGGCCTTGGCAGAACCCAACGTGCACTGGAAATTAACTTGACCTTGAACTGGGAAAGAAACAGAACTCTTTCTACAGAGACCAGAGAAGTCTCCTGAATGAGTCCTGTATCCTCCTACAACACCCCCTCCCCCCAAACAAACTTTGAGGGATGCGGTCACGTCTTCTCTAGACATACAGACACGTGAACAGTAGAATCCACTCCTCTAGACTCTTCTGCAGCTCAACAAGGGTGAAGATCTGGTCTACTGATCCATGACCCAGTAGGAAGTCACAATGGTCCTCGTGTGTTTAAAGTTTGAAGTCTTATTCCAACACCTTGGTCTAAACTTCTCCCAGGACCACAGATAGTGGAAACACTCTCCACGCTCCTCTTTTCAAAACCCACTCAGGTCTGCTATTCCAAAAGTAACGTCAAGTCCTTCCTGGGACACCACCAGGGCGGCAGACTCACCCTCCCTGATTCTACAGACTCTGATGTTGTATCCAAAAAGCAGCTAAAATAGATTTACTGTAAATGAAACAGGATGTTGCATGAATTAACTGAACGACATGAACTAATTAGTCAGTCGATGAATAATTTAATAAAATCAAATCTGTAATGAGCTTTAAAAATGTTTCAGTCACTTGTCTTCAGCTCTATCCTGAATTTAATTACAACTTCTCATGGTGTTCAGATCTCTTCTTTCTGTTTTGACGAGTTAACTATTTTATTTTTGTTATCATTTATCAAAGTGGGTGACGATGCGTTCGAGAGCGGAATAAAAATCCACCGTGCTGCCTCTTTCATCGTTCTCACACTGGCAGAATAATCTAAAGAGGTCCAGTTCAGCCTGTGTGATTTCCTGAACACGACTCAATCAGGACCATAAATCAGAGCTGGACCTCCGCAGCTCTGCAGTCGGACCTTCAGCTCAGCTGTACAGACTAATTGGATATGCAGCGTGCACACAGAGACTGACGCACGCAGGCCGGACCATTTAACTCCGCAGCGGCTGCACCGGACGACGTGACACCAGGCGACGGCTTTAAAATAAGACTCCCAAAGTCCCGAGTTCTTTGCTTTTATTACTTGCACTTTATGGATTGTGAGTGAATAAAAGCTGAACGTTCATAATAATATTCTGCTCAAATGTTGTGACTGAAAGGGGG
>JARVLU010000255.1:1982709-1997551 GCA_031762415.1 Simpsonichthys santanae
CTGTATATATATATATATATATACATATACTGTATATATGTGTGTGTGTATATAAAGTACTGTACTGTATACTGTATATTTATATATTTCAAACATAGACATAGTATAGGTATACGTATTGTCAATGATTTGTTAAGAGATGAAAATATTTAATGAGAATAAAAAACATTTAACGTAGAAGGACCAAAGTAATTTAACAAGTGTTTGCATGTGTTCTTGGTCAATGTCTCCGTTGCTCACCACTTGTCTGAAGAAGCTGACCACAACATACGGGTCTATGAGGGCCGTGTTGTCTTTGATGAAGGCCTTGGTGACGTTGGCCATGATGCTGGAGTTGTTCCTGGGGAGGCCCTCAGCTCGGTACACCTTCACACAGAAACGAGCCCACGGTCGTTCAGAGGGAAACCCCTCTGGAATCATCAAGTTCCTGACAGAAACAGCAGAGAACAGCAAACATCTTAGAGATGAAACGACTGATTAAATCTGTGACTCAGTTCTCAACATCCATATTGTTTGGACAACAAGTCCCAAAGGTCAAACTGAACTTTTTTAAAGTGGAGGACATTTCTTAAGGTAAATGTGTTAAAACAGTGTGAGCTTGTAGCTTTGACAGGAGAAATGTGCATTGTGCTTCTAAACTTCACTTTTAAAAAATGGTAAAATGTTTTACACAAACATTTCCTGAATGTAAGGTCACAGTGAAAATGAAATTTGTAAAATGACCTTCACACAAATCTAAATGCTACAGAATCATAATTTCTGAGTGATTTTTTTGTGTGTCTATATTTCAAGTACATCTAAAACAAAGCAACCCCAGCCTTCTTTATGCTGTTGATTTTTCTAAGTGTTTTTATTTTGTTGGTTTGTTTCTGTAAAGAAGACGAGGCTTAAAGTCAGTAAAAGGTCAAAACTGTGGGCGTGGTGACTGCTCCATTTTTCATGTCATCATTTGTCATCAAGAGCAAACTTGTTGGGTGACCCAGCACGATGCGCGTCCAGCCTGTCTGGGACCGTACTTCCATCGTCCGACCGGACTGCTTCACCCTCCGTCCCTCAATCAACATACCCAACATTTTCGCTGGACCACGCTGCTAACAGAACAATTCTGCTAATGGAAACAATCTGCTAACAGGACCAATTCAATTCAATTCAGTTTATTTATAAAGCACCAAATCACAACAAAGTTGTCTCAGGGCACTTTACAGGAACATTCACTTAACCTGTATTTATTCAGTTTAGTCTCATTGGGTCACGAGGACTCATTTTGAAACGAGACCTGTTTTAGACAGACAATAATATGCAACAATAAAAAGCAATAAAAATTAAAATAATGTTATTAAAACACTAACTGTTAACAGCGTGGTCCTGTTAGCAGCATGGTAAATATATTGTTTCAAGAGCCAGTTTACAGAAAACACGTCTTTTTTTTTGTTAAACAATATTGGGGAGACACATTTTTAACCAAGCATGCAAACTATATTACATCAGTAATTTTCAGACAGTTTCTTTGTTTGTGCTGAAACGTCCAGATGACCTGACTGAAAATTATTGGATTGTATACCTGGATTATAGCGCATACACTTTGTTGGTATATAAATAAATAAATAAAGTCTTCCAGGCTATCTGTCTTAAAGAAAATTAATTTTCCAATTCTCTATTCACATCGATTACTTTAATTTTATCGATTTGGCCTTTTGGGAAAAACAATTTTTTCCACCCTTGCACTAAAACACGTTACTTGGTCGGTTATTGTGTTAATCTTTTTGCTTATAATAGTTTTACAGTACATGTATAATAGTTCATGTTTAATATTATTTAATTTCTGCGTGTAAAGCATGAGTGTGTGTAATGAACGTTGCGTCACGATGGACCGGCTAAAAGTCAACGGTAAACACAACAGATTTATTCTCTGTTTTTTCTTCTTCATGTGAGCAGAGGATTAAATATTTTTATCTAAAATAGCTGCCAGGGCTGCACGGGCCCCTGCCTCTGTGTGTGTGTCCTCGGCCTGCTGGGGGCCATTAATAATGAATGCAGAGAGCAAGGGGCTCTGGATGGGAGCGCTAAGAGCTTTTGACAAACAAAGGATGATGGAGGATGGAGCTCCACAAACAGAATGAAGTGGATTCAGCAGGGGAAGACGCGTCTGTGTCCACATGCCAACTGTTATGTCTATTAGCAACACTGCCATTAGGACAGTGGCTAAATGAAGCCATTTCCACGAGTGTGTGAAGAGACACTTTTTATAAACGTCTGCTTCATGCTTGGATATTTGGACGTAAATGGCTGCTTGAACATGATCTAGAGTCCAGACTCTGATTTGTGCTGTTTAATAACACAGCATTCTGGTGGAGCTCAGATACAAACTGTTTCCACTGATCCTCCTTGAGATGTTTCTGCAACTTCAATGGAGCCCACCAGTGGTCAATTCAGCTAATTGGACTTGATTTGGAAAGACATACACCTGTCTACTGAAGGTCCAACAGTTGACAGAGCAGGTCAGAGCACAAACACCAGGCGTGAAGTCAGAGGAGTTCTCTGTAGACCTCCAGACAGGAATGTGTTGAGGCACAAATCTGGGAAGGACACAAACATTTCTGCTGCTTTGAAGGTGCTAATGAGTTCAGTGACCTCAATCATTCAGAAATGGAAGAAGTTTGGAACCAACAGGACTCTTCCTACAGCTGGCCATCTAAACTGAGCAATGGGGTAGAAGGGCCTTAGTCAGGGAGGTGACCAAGAACCTGACGGTCCCTCTGTCAGAGCTCCAGCATTCCTCTGTAGAGAGAGGAGAACCTTCCAGAAGGACAACCATCTCAGCACCAATCAGGTCTGTATGGTAGTGTTCAGATGAAAGCCTCTCCTTAATAAAAGGCACATGGCCAAGATGGCAGCTCGTCTGGAGCACCTGAAGGACTCTCTGACCATGAGAAACCAAATTCTCTGGTCTGATGAGACAAAGATTGAACTCTTTGGTGTGAATGCCAGACATCATGTCTGTAGGAAACCAGCTCCTCACCAGGCCAATGCCATCCCTACAGTGAAGCATGGTGGTGGCAGCATCATGCTATGGGTATGCTGTTCATCTGCAGGAACTGGCAGACCAGTCAGGATGGAGGGAAAGATGAATGCAGCATCTGAAAACCTGTTCCAGAGCGCTCTTGATGTCAGACTGGGGCAACGGTTCATTTCTCAGCAGAACAATGACCCAAAGCACATGACCAAGATCTCTAAGGAGGGGAATCAGGTCCACTATGTGAAGGTCCTGGAGGGGCCAAGCCAGAGTCCAGACTTTAATCTGATGGAACATCTCTGGAAACATCTGAAAATGGCTGCACAGACACCTCCCATAGAACTTGGAGCTCGAGAAGTACTGTAAAGAAGAATGGGACAAACTACCCAAAGATAGATGTGCTCAGCTTGAAGCATCTTATTTAAAAAGACCTCTGTCCTGCAAAGTGAGGTAGTAACAGAGGCGAAACAGCCAACATGTGAAAAGGCTAAAAACTGAGATGAAGTGATGACATGAGGCCTGTGACCAGACAAGAACAAACAGATTTATTACTGAGGGGAAAATGAAGACGCAGAGTAACTTTACATTTAATCCAATAAATTAGTTAACAATAAAGAGAATCTCTAAACTGAGCTAACTCCATGTGTTTTGACAACAACAACGCAGACATCTGACACATTTAACGCTCTGCGCTTGTAAAGGTTTATTGTAAATAAAACATCACTGTAGATTTCAAGCACTGAAGGATCAAATTTGTTAAACCCTAAACAACTGGCAGATTTCTCGATACAACAAAAAAGACTAAATGACTGGTACAATCTGTTCATGGAGAATAATGAACATCCAGATGTTTTACTTGTCCTGTTATTTCAGCTTATTTTGCATGAAAAGATGCATCTGTTAATGTCTACATCCTAGATGATGTTAATGATTAAAGATGTTAATGACTCGTTACCGTCATTCATATTTACTTCTGTGACAACTTCTTTTTAACGAACCTCTTTTGTAATTTGAACAAAAAACAGAAAACTGTAATTAGATTCTCACATTTCTGCAGAAAGTCTGTTGTACTCTCATTCTGTCTCTTCTCATCTGTATGTATTAGAATTTGTTTATTTCCCTCCGCTTTATGCAGCTTTTTGCTTCAAATTATGTTTTTCTTATTGCCTTTTTTGTTCAAATAGGTCCTAATTAAAGTCTTTTGGCTTGCATAAACTGCTCTTTGAAGTCGTACCTCTTGATGGATCTCTCTCCACACAGAGGGCTCTGATGGCTAATTAAGCACTCAAAAGAAAAGGCAGAAAAGAGGCTCTTTTATTCAGTTAATTTGCTGATGTGGTTGTGTACACAGAGGGTGTGTGTGTTTGTGAGAGCGAGAAGAGCGTAATGACTTTTAACTGATGTGTGTGAATATGAGAAGCCTGATGGTTGGGAGTGTGTACGTATCAAACAGGAGCAGGTGGCCTCAGAGCTGCAGAGCACGTATGTGTTTGGCTAGTTGGAGATGTTCTGATCCTGCAGCAGTCACACCAACTCGTGTCTGCACACCCTACAACATCTAAAACCAGCTGCATTAAAATCTCTTGAGCTGCTGCACGTTAAACCATGGTGCACTGATGGCCCCCATCACTCAAGGTTTCCTGGACTGGAACTGAACAGAGTATACATCTAAACGAGGAGTTACACTGTACAGAAGATCAAAGTAGTTTTTTTATATTATTTTTGCTTGTCTGAGTTGGTGCAAAGTGACTTATCCAGGAATACGGATGGATTTATGCACCATCAGGTGTGATGGCGGAGCCAGGGGGCGGCCACAGGTTAATCGTCGGCCACCCCAACCATTTGAGAAAACAATAGTTTTAAGCAATATAAAAACAAGAACGCATGGTTTTCTATATGGTGGTGGCCATTTTGGATTTTGATGTGGCAACCCATTTTTCAAAATAAATCTCTCTTCCACTTAGATGCAGCCACACATCAAAAAGGAATTTATTTTCCAAATTGTCCAGCTCATAAAGTTTACACATAGACACACTTTGGAAAGTGACCAGATGAATCACTTTTACTAGCAAGCCCAAGATGAAAGTGGATTTTACCACATACAGTAATTTATTTATTTTTTTGCTGTAGCAACAGCTAGCTGTAGCACTCCCAACAGAAACATTACAATATTTCATAGTGGAATACTATGTTGACAGTGATATAAAGTAGGGCTGCATCGATTGCAGTTTTCTGGCCGATCACCGATTTCTAAAAAGTCTGAACTGCCGATTCTGATTTTGGCCGATACCGAGTTTGCTTTATAAGTGACACCGTTAGATATATAAACAAAGTTCAGACAATTGTCGTCAAAACTAAAAAAAAAATAAATTAAAAAAATCGGAAAAATCTGATTTTCATGCACGTATCAGCCGATTTCCGATTTCCCAAAATTAAGGAAAACGGGGCTGATAAATCAACTGGCTGATTTATCAGTGCACCCCTAATACAAAGGTTTGTAAATGAAACATTCTCATGATCTGCTGCCAAATATTTGAGGTAAAATAACCACTCTGGTCAGAAATGAACTCTATTTCTTCAAACTGACATCTTATCTAGAACAGGTAAGATAGTAATTGTCCCTAACCTTTCCACAGAACCCCTCTTCAGAAGACTGAACCATCACTTTCAACAACTTGAGGTCTCACCTGATCTCTTATGATCAATCTTCTTATATGTATCCTTTCAATCACACCTAAATGTCCCCAAACAAAAACAACAATTCTAAAAGTTTTCTCCGGTTATTTTGGTGCAATTATTCCCAACGTGGGTCGCCAACAAGAAAAACAGTGTCTTTAATTTGTAGAAATCAAGTAAAAATATAAAAATAATTTAGACTCTAAAAGAGCTTAAAGAATAAGTGAGGAGACGTGCTATCATTGTTGTTGGAAGTCTGTTTGCTTTTTTTAATTTATTTTTTTAAATTGGCATTAGCAGCATTTCTCATTCTTAATCAGCCATAATTAGTTATTATCTGTTATTTCCATCTTGAACATGATTAAGAAGGAGCCAGTATTTTGGAGCGACAGAGCTCATGGCGTTTGTGTGAACACCTGTGTGCGCTCTCATCCAGACATGCTCCCGCTCAGCCTTGATTGAACAAAGCAGCACAACAAACGGAGGGTCCTGTGGGGTCCAATTTGAAATGCAGGTGAAAGCTTCGATAGAAAGAAGGTTAATGGAGACAAGACCTGACGGGAAAACATGGCAACAACCCTGAATCCACTCCAAAATGAATGATTGTGTCTGAACCAGACACAGGCTGACTTTACGTTTGTCAAATTCAGTTATCAGACAAGTTCAGACACACACGACTACAGGAAAAACATTCCTTTAGTAAGTTATTACTGACGAATGTTTGCAAACAGTTTGACTGGACTGCTGCCATCTTAAGAACAGCCTCAACAACTTTACAACAGATCACAAACACCGTACCATCATGTTTAAATTATTTTATTTATCCTGTTTCAAAGACATTTCATTTAGGTGTTTTTTTATACTGTATTTCAAAATTAAAAAATATTGACCTTGTTTAGACAAATGTTCAGAAGAAATGCTGTGTAAGAACTATATATAAATTCAAATATGTATCAGTTTTCCATTAGTCTCAAAGCTTTAAATGCAGAATATATACTGTATACAGTATATAAATATATACATGTGCAGTATATATTTTTTTTCCTCTGATCTATTTACAAATCTCTGCATTTGGATGTTCTATTAAAATTCCGTGTGTCGATCTGAATTCTGAATAACTGTTAAGGTTTATCTAAAGTTTACCTGCTACAGTACTGTATATGATATAATACATAAAATAAGAAGAAATTTGAAAGAAAAAGTGTCTTTGGAGCCCGAGAGAGGAGTCTGCTGCTTCAGCACCACGGACAGCACCACGGCCTCGCCAACACTGCACAGATTGGCTGCTGATCGATCAGGATTATTACAGAGGAAAGGATTATGAGATTATCAAACATTGATCAGCCAGAGGTGATCGTGTCTGGCAGACACTGCCAATAAGTTCAACTTAAACTTTGTGATTTGGACATAAAAGAAGAGGAGAAATGTGGTAATTTAGTCAAAAACAGAAACAACATCCCCTTCGTCGTTTATTAAATGATCAACTTACATCATACAAATGACAAAAGAAAATAAAATTATGCAACAATAAACTTCAAGTAGATTATTGCCACTGCAATCCAAACACTTTTAGCCACGAGTATCCAGAGAAAACAGCCAGCGCAGGAGGAGGAACCTGCAGCAGGACCTGCTTCATTCAGCAGGAATAAAACAGAGACAAGTGCTGCAGTAACGTGCGCTGCGTGAATTATTCATTTAAGAACTCAGAGCCCGAAACACGTCCTCACTGGAACCAGCACAGTCTGGAGAAAAAGTAAGTGACTCCTTGTTAAAAAAAAAAAAAAAAAAAAAAAAAAAAAAAAAAAAAAAAAAAAAAAAAAAAAGGTTTCTGTTTGGACTTTTATTTTCTCACAACAGACACTGGGCAGAAAACCTCTAGCCCGATCAGCAACTCTGAACCAAAACACACACAAACACACAAACACACACTCCATTTTTACTGTCCATGATAATTAAATATGAGGACATAAAATTAATTAACAGCTTAATCACACACACACTGAGGAAGACCAACAGCTCAGTTAAAAAGCATTAAATTAGTCCTCAAATTAAAAGGCTGCACCTTCCTGTGTCAGAGCAGTGTGAGTGTGTGTGTGCACGTGTGTGTCCTTGTCATTTCATTAATTGGCTGAAATGGAGACATTGAAATCTGTGGCACAATCATCTGGCCTTCTGTCTCGTGCTTTTCTGTTAATGAGGCGAGTCTCTGACTGTCTGCAGGTCATCCGTCACGTCGGACAGCCCGTCCTCCGCCGTGAGGCTTTTGTCCAGACTGGAACAAAAACGATGGGCTTTTTGTCCACGCACACGTGCACACACACGCGTGCACACACAGTGGAACTGGCAAAATGTCCTCACAAGAAAAAATGTCCACAAAACGTTGGTCTAATGTCAGAGGCACGTCCTCACAAAACAATTAAGACAAGTGCACGCACGCACGCACGCACGCACGCACGCACGCACGCACACACACACACAGTCATCAACAGTGTGTAAGGACAGACTGCACTTGACTGGGATATTTCAAAATAAATTAAAAATTAAAAATATCTTTAAAGCCACATGTATATTTTTATTGATTTACAAATTATTTACAAATAAATATCTTAATTTGGACTAAACACCACCTTTCGTGTCGGAGTATTAAATGTTGATATTTGATGGCAGGACAACAGTTTTGTTTAAACATCTGAAGTAATATTGACGGCAGATATTACAGAACGGATTATCACTCAGAGCGCGTGTGGGGTTTAATTTGTTAGTTTTTTATGTCACCAGGTACTCGCTCCTTTTTCTTGTGTTGCACTGGTGGAGCTGTGGCCATTTGTTGCCCTTTAATTAACTTTTATGCTCTTCTTTTAGCTCCTGCTTTAAAGTGGTCTCTGTGGTGATGTCACTGGTCTACGGTTATACTAACATAAATTAACTGGGTGAGTAAACTGAATCTCTCTTCTTCTTTTCATACTTTAGATTTGTGATACTTTTGGGTGTAACTGGGACCCTGAGTACACAATTTCGTTCCACCTCATGCACCACGTGATGCAAATGACAATAGACACTTGAACTTCCAGCACCTGAAACACTGAATTTCCAGGTGTAAAGTAGAAACTGCTCAGCACAAAGCAGGAAGACCTGTCGTAGGAGTCTGGCTGCTTCAGCACCTTTTTCTTAACGTTGTAGTGCTCTCACAAATTCTGCTTTTAAAATAAACTAAAGACGTTCGGTGCACAGCTGGATGGTTTGTTGTTGTTGGTAAATATATGCAGAAGTGATGCAACTGGTCTAAAAACATAACTTTGGTGAACAAAGATGGTTAACGAGCAGATTTATTTTTTGCAAAATCATTTTAAAGATTCCCTCAAACTCCAGACAGGAAGCCGTGTCTGCAGTTAAAGAACTCTTCTTTGTGTAATATTTTTGGGAAACCCTGAACTAAAATGAACTCATTAAAAGATTTAATAACTTCCATGCCAGCACTGTTTCCATGTTGCAGAGTTCAGAGTCGTCTGCTGCTTCAACAGAACCGTTTCTCTGAATGCACGTGAGGAGCAGAGGGGAGAGGAAACTCCACCACACTACCTGAGTCGCTCGTTTTTCTCCTTAACTTTGCAAACTAAAAATATCCTCCTCTGACTGCAGCAACAACTCCCCGCGGGACAGAGCCGAGCTGCAACACCGACGCTGCAGAGGTTGACTTTAGAAACCGCGAGCAGAAACTCAGAATCTGGTTTACGACGGACACATGGTCAGTCAAGGATGTTAAAGATCTTATCTGCACCAGTGCAGGAGAAGGAAAATGACTAAGAATCTTCATACTTCTACTTTCTACTCTTAGAGGTTTAATACACCAGAAATTAAAATTATTCTGCTAAAGGATTATTAAGTAAGACCATAAGAACTGATACACCAGGTTCACTTCATTAGTTTGATTTTAAACAGTTTTTGTTGTTATTGCAGCATCTGAGAGTTATTTTTATTTTAATTCTACCTTTATTATCCAAGTTAGTCTCATTGAATCACGAGGACTCATATACAAGAGAAACCTGTTTAAGACAAACAACAAAGTACAGACAAAAATATACAACAATAAAAAGCACTTAAAATAAAAGTGTTATTAAAAACACTGTTAGCAGCATGGTTCTGTTAGCAGCATGGTCCTGTTAGCAGCATGGTTCTGTTAGCAGCAAGGTTCTGTTAGCAGCATGGTTCTGTTAGCAGCATGGTTCTGTTAGCAGCATGGTCCTGTTAGCAGCATGGTTCTGTTAGCAGCATGGTTCTGTTAGCAGCATGGTTCTGTTAGCAGCATGGTCCTGTTAGCAGCATAGTTCTGTTAGCAGCATGGTTCTGTTAGCAGCATAGTTCTGTTAGCAACATGGTTCTGTTAGCAGCAGGGTCCTGTTAGTAGCATGGTCCCGTTAGCAGCATGATAATTACGACCGTGGGAACATACAATGACTCCCCTCTAGAACCGGGTCCGACAGACACAGAACATCCAAGGTGAAAAGGTGTCTCAGTAGGCGTCTACTGCGGGGGACGTGTTGGGGACATGGTGTTGTGAGAAAATACACATTTTCTTTTTTGTTTGTTTTTTTGTTTTGTTTTTCCAGTTGGAATCACTGAACAACCCAAAGCTGGTGAATTTTAGGCCGTTCACCATGAGTGTGCTTACATAATGACAAATGGCACTAGAATTATAAAAAATAAAATGGGTTCAAGACAGGATCCATGAAGAACACAATGACTCTGACTTTTAGTAAATTAAACTCATTTAGCTCATTTTTCAAACATGTTCAGAATTCCAGCGACACGAGTGGAGGCCTTCAACTCAAATGAAGACACAGAAGCTCTGCGAACTTTTCAGGACGTTTAGGAAACTCCGTGTGGAAGCTGATCGTGACAGCCAGAACCATCGGGTGCAGAACTGATGGAATGTTAAAAAGCAACGGCGTTTCTTTAAACAACTACAAATGTGTCCAGTGGCAGGATGCATCCGTGTTAGCTTGATGACATTAGGATGGTTCTGATTTCAGACTGCTGCAACTAAGACCAGCTGGTTTAGGACTAAACAGTTCCAGGACTCTTAGTCCTGCTATGGAGCTTTAATAAAGACCAGCTGTTTTTTTGCGCCACCAGGAGATCGTTGAGCTCAGATGTTGTGTCTTTGTGCTGCAACTGTTCATGAGTTGGTGATTCCAGGAGTGAAAGACACATTTTCTGTTCTTGTTGAAACAAATTGTGTTTGAATCCAGCGAAATGTGCGTCGTGTTTTGAGTGAACGGCTTTTGGAAATTACAGCCTGTTTTTTTTTTTTTTTTTGTGTGTGTTTGTGCACAGCTCATAGAACTGTTCTAAACTGTGCACATCGTTTAGTTGTCCACGTCAGTCTGATTTGTACCCTCCTCTGTGGCCACGCTCACATTTAGAAAAGAAACTTGGCCGATTTTCATTCAACCTTTATTTATACATGTTAGTCCCACTGAGCCTCAGGGACTGATTCACAAGAGAGGCGTGGATTTTAACAAAGAGTGATGACAACAGTAAACAACAACAATAGACAATCATAAAGGATGTGTACAAATTTAATTAATTATTTTTTGTTTTTGGACTTTTGGACCAGTTTGACGTTTTTATTTATCCTGTGATTCATAGCCCCGAAAGTCCAGCTAACAGTCGACAGCAGTGAAGGTCTCCACTTGGAGCTTCAGGTCTGAACCCTGCTGAACTGTTGCGCCCACATGGGTCAGGTGAAAGGAGGCGGGCCTGAACTGTTGCACCCACATGGGTCAGGTGAAAGGAGGGGGCCTGTAAGACAAATCGTTTAGAAACACGCCGACAGACAACTTCCTGTCACCCCCCAAAAACATCCAAACAATCAGACTGAAAATCTACGATCAAAACTGCAATTACCTGCAGAAGTCTGAAGGGTAAACAAACCTGTGAACCGCTGACCCTCTGAGGGGGGGGACGCCCCCCCCCCCCCCCCCCCACGCACACACACACTTCACACACACAGAGCAGCGTTAGTGTTCTAGTTAGCATGCTGAAATGAATACAGTTAGATCCAAAGCAATTTCCTTTTATTTATCTTAGCAGCGCCGCATAAATAAAGGCAAGGGCATCCAGGCAATTAGCATAATTACTATGAGGCGGTCAGAGCCTCTGTGATTTCATGAAGACACACACGCTGCTGCCACAGGGTGTGTGTGCGTGTGCATGTGCGATCGTGCGAGAGTGTTGGAGATACAAAAAGTGATGTGTGTGTGTGTGTGTGTGTGTGTGTTCTGCATATTTTTGTATGTTTACTTCTTGTTCAGCAGGTGTGTGTGTGTGTGTGATGTGTCCTTGGTCTGTCTGCGCGCACACACACACACACACACATTGCTGAAACTGTAAACTTTTATTAATATGCAAATGGAGATGAGAAGAACAAAGGGAGGTAAACGATGGCTCCTCTGAGGTCAGCTGATCCTGCAGGTTTCTGGTGGTCCAGTCTGGTTTTAGGGAGTGTTTCCTGGTTTCTGTCGGTCCTGGTGGCCCCCCTTAGGTAATGACCATGGGAATGCAGGAGGAAAAGAGTCTTCCTCCTCCTCCTTTCATTGCTACAACTCTGTACATGACTTTGTTCTTAAAAAATGGGCACCAGCACACCTCTCCTTCAATCCTGAGAGATTTTCTCCCTCTCAAATATGCTATTGAATATTTGAGTCAAAAACCTCACTGCCATCTCTCCAAAGACATTTCCAAACCTCCACTGGTATGTCATCAGGTCCTACTGCCTTCCCCTTCTTCATTCTTTTCAGAGCTTTCCGGACTTCACCCTCACTAATCTTTCCCACTTCCTGGTCCACAGTTTCTATGACCTCTATTCTTCTTTCTTTTTCATTCTCTTCATTCATTAGCTCTTCAAACTACTACTTCCATCTTCCAGTCACACTCTCCTCACTTAGAACATTACCATTCCCAGCTTTAATAAGCCTAACCTGCTGCACATCCTTTCTAGCCTGATCCCTCTGTCTTGCCAATTTAAAGTCCTTCTCACCGTCTTTAGTGTCCAGTCTCCCATACAGCTCATCATACACCCTCTGTTTTGCCTTAGTTACTTCCCTCTTTGCTCTATGTCCCATCTCGTTAACTTATCGGTTTTCAAACATGCTATAAGATTAAAATTGACCTTGAAAGTGCAATAGTAGGTTGTAATTTGATAATTGCTGGTTTTACAGTGTGCCTGCTAAAAAAAACCTTTTTGATACCAAAATTAAATGTCCCGACGTGGAGGACAGACTGGGGTCATGTAATGCGACGCGGCCGCAACACATTGACTTCTCATTTCCTCATGACATTTGACTGACCATGAAGTTACTGTTTTCTTCCTGCAGACATTTCACATGTAAGTGCAGCACATTTCAAAAAGCCACCAGAGGCATTCTGGGAAGCAGCTGACGATTAAAGCAGACGTAAACAAAGATCAACAGATATGGAGCAGCACTAACAGAAACTTCAGCAGGGCAGGATGTAAGGCTGAATAAAACTCTGAAACGGGTCAGTGGAACCTCATCTGCATGCACACGCACGTGCGCACACGCACGCACACACGCACGCACGCACACACACTGGAAATGCAAAATGATCAATGTTGCAAGAAAGATGGGAAGAAGAAGAAGAAAGATACTGGCAGACATACTTTGGAGCGCTGAGGAGGGAGGGAAATGTTGGGTTTAGGAGAAGGAGGGGTGAAGAGTGTGTGCCGGTCGTAAGGAGGACACACTTCCTCTCTCTGCAAAGTGGGTGGGGTGATGAAGAGAAGAAATGAGAGAAGAAACAAGAAGAAAAGGTTAGAACATGTGCAGAGAAGACTGATGGATGGCAGGAGGAAGAAGGGCTTTAACCTTTAGAGATGACATCAGGTTGCTTTGGTCGTCGGTGTCTGACATGTCATCAAAGAAAGGCTGCAGGTTGGGTGGAGCGGTGTGGGACAGACTCGGTACTGGGACGCCACTGGTGTCCAGGTGCAGCTCAGCCTTCTGTCCCTGAGGACAACATGATGAACACAACTTAAGAAATGTGAGAGTAACTGCGTGAACGCTGAGTCAGCGTTTACACGACTGTTTTCCTGCTCAGAGATTCTTCTGTTTGTTTTTGCTGTTTTAACACGTAGTCGTTCATTTATCCAGTGTTTAGTTTAAAAAGATGTAACGTGCTGGGACTTTTATAGATTTTATACTTTTCACGATATATCACTTTATAAACATTTTCCTCATAGAAATGCATTGAGATCTCTTCAAGTCCTATAATTCAGGGGTGCTCAATACATAGATTGTGATCGACCAGTAGATCGTAAAGGTAATTTCAGTAGATTGCACGGCGAAATAGACGTTACACTTAAAAAACATATATTTTTATTTTTTAAATAGACATCAGCCAATCAACCAATCTTCACCATGCACTTTATCACTTGATTGACATACAGGGCAGCCAATCAGAGACCAGATCTTGTCTGGTCACCACGCATGCACAGACGACCACGCTAAAAACAAACAAGTTGATTTGTAATAGTTTATTTCTTTTCATCTAAAATCAAGAAAGTGTGTAAAATGAGTTGGGGAGCTGGATCAAGTAAGAAGCAAAAAACAACATTTCCATACCAAAAAGGGGGGGGGAGGAGCTTTTTTTTTCTCACAATGTCAAGTTCGAAGTGTGTTTAACATTTTCAGAATGTATTCATAAATACTACGGCACTGACTTCCTTCTGAAAACGGAGCTGAGAAAGAAAACAGTGAAGGAATGAAATCCCAGTTATTGGACCAGCAGCCATTTTTCTTACAGCTGACCAGCAGTGAAGCATCATTCTGGGTGAGTCACGTCTTTTCAAGATGGAGCAATGGTAAAAGAGTTATTCATTGAAGCAGCTGACTCGTTGTTCAGAGACTTTAAAAACAAACCAGAAATATTTTGAACTATTATCTTCATCAAAGCTCTGGTGTTGGTATCAAGAGATACAGTTATTGTTAAAAGCAGCTGCTGTCAGGGCTGAATTTTCACTTCTGGTTTTTTCATTTTTTTTTCAAGCATGACGTTATTCTTGTTGTTTTCAGTTCTTTTCTGTGAAGAACAGACATTTTTTTTATGTTTTGTTTATTATTTAGCATGCATTAA
>JARVLU010000255.1:2005088-2016643 GCA_031762415.1 Simpsonichthys santanae
CCGGTGGGTTCCATGGCGCCCCCCCCCCCCCCCCCCCCATGTTATTGCACCACTGAATGTTTGCAATATAAAAGGCATCTATACAATATACATGTATGGTTATGAGTCGTTGCAATATAAAAGGCATCTATACAATATATATGTATGGTTATGAGTCGTTGGGTCTTTGAGTTTGTACACACGATCCTAAACACGGCTCAGAATCTGAGCTTTGTGTTTTTGCAAGTGCTCTGGCGCTGCCGGGGAAAGTGGGTCAGGAGAGGAGGGCTCCCGAGAAGACGATGTGAACTTGTCACCTTGAATCACGTTAGATGCTACTGAGGGGAGACGAGAGACAGACGAGAGGAAGAGGAGGAGGAAGGAGCGAAGGGAACAAACACATGAAACAATATATGAAAAAAGTTTCAAAGTTACTTCTGAGTGTCACATGTGACACTGTGTTCATTTAAAGATGACACTAGCTGATAAACAGTCTTAAAGGGACGGTTCAAATCTTTTGGAGTGAGCGTCTGTGGAATAGTTGTGAACAATAAATATCTTAACTGTTGCAGATAGCTCTGTGAAGGAACTCAGCTTAAAGAAACAGTTTAATTCTGATGCAGTTCAGGTATTTCCAGTTAGATTATCTGTTTAGCAGGTAGAGTGAATCCTTATGTGGTTATTTGGTTTTCAGGTTCAGGGAGTGAGAGTAGATTCAAGGTTCTGTGCTCAGTGAGTGGTGGTGAGGTGAAAGTTTAAATGTTGGGAGGTAGAAGGTTGGCAGGCCAGCAGAGTACACTTATGCCCCATTAGCACTGCTCCTACTGAACCCCCGACTCTACTCAGCCCTCCACAGAAAAAAAAAAAATTGCTATTCCACAGAACTTTTAGCTGATTCGAGGCTGATTCAGGACCTTGTTTGGTCCCTGCTTCTCTGGTGGGACCGTGTGCGCGGAGTCGGGGCCAAAACGTGAATGCAGGACACTGATTGGTCAGGGAGAGGAGTCACTGGATCTCAGAAACTTTTCACCGATCCGCCATTTGCAAGTTCTTGAAACGCAGAGCAGCAGCTGGATCTATTTTTAAGACTGACAATGCCATGTTTAATGTGTTTAATGTGTTTAATGCTGAAGTGCAGGCATTTCTTTGTGTGTTTGGTGACCGACGACTATATTCGAGCGAGCTGAGTCACCGCGGAGGATCATACGAGCTGCCGACTCGTTGAGCACGTGAGGCCGGGCCCTGAGCCTCGGCCTCGCCTGCTCACAAAGGCCGGATTGTGAGCTCTGGCAGGCGGGAGGACAGGGGGTCTGGGACGGAGGGTGGAAACTTTTTTTAAAAACATTTTATGTATAAATTTTTTTTTTTTTTTTTTTTAATCAAAGAATAAAAATAAACAAACGGTGCCGGCTTTATCATGAAATCCTGTTTTCACTTTGACTTTATTAAATAATCTGTTAATTAAAGTTAACTCAGCTGAAAAATCATAAAAAGACAAAATTATTATCAGGAATATTTTCCTCAAACATGTTTAAAGAAGAACTACAGTCTTTGGTTCAACTTTATTCTAACCCACACATGTACAAATCACAAAACAAGCATTACTTTAAATCACTGTTTCATTGTTCCTGTCTCTTCAAATGAAGATTGACAACTTTTTCTTTATTTTATAGACAAAGTCAGTACGGTGAGAAATAACACTGATCACTGATCAACACTTATATCACTAATATAAAATCTGTATGCAAGAAACAAAACCACATATCAAAAATGAGTGCAAATACATCAAATGATGAAGAAAAATATGGAATTTTCAATGTACAGTAAATGTTTTTGTAGGATCGGGTTCATCTGATTTAATTCAGTTTATATAGCACCATGTCACAACAGAAGTCGTCTCAGGGCACTGAACAGAAATATTCATGTCTAAAATAAGTTAACAGAAACATCCATATTTAAAAATAATAATTTAACATTATTAATCTGAGGAGCAGACTGCTTTGAGTTTAACTCATCGCAGAACTCTCACTCGATGAACTAAAGTTCAGTTCATTAGCAGGATTTTGGATTCTGGACATGCCTCCAGAACCCGTCCTGAAACGTGGTGGAAATCATTCTGATCTGAACAGGGCTGAGCAGAGAGCAGTGCAAAAGAGGCGTTAGTGAGATAACATGTCTTTGTTTCAAACTGGAGGCTGTCCTCAGGTGGAGATGACAACAGGCAATACCTGGGAGTCAGTGAAGAAGCTGAGGATACTGTTCCTTTTTTTAAAGGAACAAGAACTGCTGCAGGAGCAGGGGCTGCCAGCTCATCATCAGTAGTGATCAACGATTCAGAGAAAAATCATGTTTCATCCTTAAATAGTGTTGTAATCAGCTGTTCTGAGCAACAGCTGGGAGCAGCCCCGTCCACCATCAACATCTGCAGGAGGGGGAGCAGGAACCAGAGCGAGCCAAACCACAGAATGCTCAAACTTTGGTCAATAATAAAGGAACAAGAAAAAAAAAAAGTGACAATTTACAAGAAGGGACTTGAAATTTGCTTAATAATGTTGAAATTAACAACAAATCAGGGATGAACTGCTTTTTAACCTTTTTCTAATTATAAACTTTTGTTACATAGCTAAAGGTACATAAATCAGCATGGGCCAAATCAGGGCCAATGTCATGATTTAATATTGTATGAGAAGTGAAACGAGAATCATCAACACACTGGTAATGCAAAAGTTCAGAAGAGGTTTGTTCATGCTTTGATCCACTAAACTACAAGTACATCATTGTGCTTTGTTTAACAGACGCTTTAGCATTTCCTAATCATTATTAATTTGCCAAGATCTAAGAGTTTATAAAACTGAGAAATGTTTATGTAAATAATTTAATCTCAACTGTGTTTTTACTTATTAGCTAATTATTTTTTCTTTTTTGGCCGCTCCCATCTTCAGGAGTCGCCACAGCAAAAGAGCTTCTACATTAGATTCAGTTAATGTTTTATACCAGATGCCTTTCTGACTCAACTTGTGCTCGAACCCACAACCTCAGGATTACAAGACCACAGAGCTACAGCGTCCTCTCCTCATGTCAAACACGAAAACACCCACAGGAAAAAAACATCTAGTGTTTTCTGCGTGAGACAGGAGTCACTGTGTGCATTTACTGACTCTTACCCTTTTGATCACAAACACAGTTATTCCATTAACGTGAAGGTCACTGGGTAATGGGCGTGCCATGTACAAGAAGCTCTTCCATCATGGTAGCTCAGATAAATTTAGGAGCAGACCACCTTCATGGGCGTTCCACAGAGTCTGAGCATCTCTAAACAACAGTTGTTCTTTATGATATAACTCATAAAGTTAGTTAAATTGCATCAAAAGCATGAGTGTTGTGATAACTGGGCTTTTAAGGATTTATTCAAAAGATTTTGTTCACCAGGGATAATGATTATACAACATGCCACTTTAATGGGTGGTCAGGTTGGATCCGTTTGGGGTTTTGGCTGATCCACACAATAAAAATATATGTAAAGGCTTAAAAAATGCTTAAACTTTACTAGTATGAGGTTTAATGTCTCTGAGCAAGTTTTACCTAACAATGTTTGAAGCCATCAACAAGCTTCTAGCATTGTTTTGGCTAAATACAAGTCCCTTCATCTTGTAAAAATGGTAGTTTATTTAAACTGGTTGCTTTCTTTCATGGTGGAGAAGCACAGCTGCAAATAGACTCAGATGCAGACTTAACTGATCAGTGATCGGGTAAAGACGAGTAACATGAAGATCTCAAAATACAGAAACAGCAGCACATCCTGATGCTGCTCAATAACCCAGGTAGAAAAATCTGACAAAGTTACTGGTAGCCAAATTTTATAACTGATGATTTGGCAGACATCTTCTCCCGCTCCCAGAAAACCACTTCTCACTTTCTTGGAGTGTTGCCAGATAGAGTCAAGATTTCCCAGCCCAAAAATCTGTTAAAAACCACCACATCACACAAAAATCCACCCAGTGAATGTATTGTTACACTGTATTTACTGTTTGAACATGAACGCACATCAGTATAAGCCAAGGTAATTTAACAATGTGACAAAATGCAACAATTCAACAAAAATCTTCCCAGAGTTCCCAGCAAAAGCAGAATGAAAAATGCCCCAGATTGGGCAGTAAACTGCCAGTAAACTGGCAGTAAACTGGCCAGATTGGGCATTTTAAACTGCCCAATCTGGCCACACTGGGAGTGACACGTGCGAGTGAAAGGGTGTGGGCGTGACAGCAGTAACAAAAACGTATATTTAGCAATGAGTCATGTTATTGCTTTGATTGGAATCAGTAAGTTTTGCATTCAATAAAAACAAAGATGTTAACAAACTGGATAATATTCTGGCACTAAAAGACGATTAGTAAAAATTCTCAATCTAAGGAAGCAGCAGGTTGTGTTGAATCTTCATTTCAAAACAGTCTTCCATCCTGAGCAAGAACAAAGGAGACGGTAGAAAGGAAAAACTCCCTTTTAACAGGAAGATAACTCCAGAAGAACCAGGCTCAGGTCGAGCAGCCATCTGCTTCGACCAGCTGGGTTTGAGAGGACAGGAAGTAGAAACAAACCGACGCAGAATGACCAGTGAGACGATGTAAGACAGAGAAAGGCCAACGATGCAACAGCAAAGGAAATCCAAGTGGAACTTCCAGCAAGTATTCACTGGACGAACATCGTCCAACGATTGACATTTAGAGTCAATCCAATTCAAGCTGCCAATAATAGAAAACACATAAATGGATGCAACTCAATCAATATTACAAATATTGAGCTAAAATGTGGTATATAATCAAAGAATGATGCCCAATTCATACTCTGAGCAGTAACTCATTGGGTCCATGCAAACAGACAAGACAGTGCCTGGAAGCTGGAATGTTAGCAGCCAGACGTTTTAATGTCAGTGGAAACAGAATGTCTGATATTTACAATGCCTTTCATCATCCAAATGAATGCAGGATCAATTAGTGACCTTCAGCACACACTAATCCTTCCAATTAGTTCCTGAAATCTCACGCCTGAGAATATTTGCTTGGAAGGGCCACTGCTCTAAAAATACACCCCTAGAAAACAATATACAGTATAGTTAAAAACACATCCAGGCTCTGTGTCTGTGAAAAAGTACTTAGATGAACACATTTTAAGCATTTGTCGTCGTTTTCTCTTCCTCCAGTGCAGAGAACATTGAGGTTCATCTGAATCAATAGGACTGACTCTGTTGCAGTCCTGTGTATGTGTGAGCAGTAATTAGCCTCCATTACATTGGATGAGAGCTGCAGAGAGGAGAGCATCAAAATTTAATGAGCCTCTTGTAGCTGCAGTGAATATTTGCTCTGTTTTAAGTGCTACATCTAACCCTCTCTTGCTCACTCACACACTGATCAGCTGAATGAGACTCAGTCGATACAAAGTGATATTAGGTCAAAGGAAAACACGATGCCACTTAAGATGGATTACTTGTTCCTGGCTTTTTGCCACAAATTCAATCTTGTTTCAAGAACAACCAACATCTCCGCGCAGCATACAAATGACCATAGAATTTTTACAAAATGCTTTTAAAACATGATTTACATAATTACAGTTTCCTCTGTGGTCAACTTTAGGCAAGTAGTTTGACAAATTTCAGATTTCTCAAGCGATGGCTCATAAAATGACCCCTCTTCATTTTTGTACAGTGGAGTCTTTTTCCATGACTTAAAGCAGAACAAGTCTAAAAAAAACGCCAACTGTTGGATAAAAATATCATCTATTCATTTTACTTATTCAAAGAAGCCACACTCGAGAACACAAGAAGATTTTTAATCTAGTTTTACTTGCAAGGGCAGACTTTCACAACTGGATACACAGATGTACAGAAGTTCTACATGCAAGGCAATGGGTACTGGATGATCAGAGACAGAACCAACCCAACCAACAAGGCAATGGGTACTGGTTGATCAGAGACAGAACCAACCCAACCAACAAGGCAATGGGTACTGGATGATCAGAGACAGAACCAACCCAACCAACAAGGCAATGGGTACTGGATGATCAGAGACAGAACCAACCCAACCTACAAGGCAATGGGTACTAGCCAAATCAAATCCACACTGTTGTAAGTCTTCTCCCTGACCTTCTCAACAACTTAGGAAGGGTAAAATATCTGATCTCCTGTGTGACTCAATAGGCCCAAACAAAGTGAACAGTTTTTAATAGATTTCACATAAATCTGGGCATATTGTATAGAAAATATTTAATCTAAATCTAAATGAGATGCACAAGACAATCATTACATTTGTATTTTTCTGTCAGTTGACAGAATTATTCTCATCCAACAAGAATTACATCACATTTTACCATCAGAGCTGTTCTGACAAAATGATCCTCTTGTTTTCTTTGATTTTTATTTCAAGATATTGTGAAAACAGTCATTAAGAGAATAGTCCTTTAACACAACCTTTTACCTAAATCTGAAAACTTAATCTACTCCAGAGCAGAATATCCTGTCAGTCTGTTTTGCAGCTTCTATTTTTCCTTCCATTGCTAAAAGTGTTTGTTTTTCATCAGTGAAGGCGAAAGAGTGGATGGTCAAATTTTGTTTTTCTTTGCTAATCTCTCACAACGCCTGAAACACATGTGACATTTTATGATGAAAGCTCTGCTGGGAGAATTCTGCAATGTTTAAATATGTGATAAGTGCTCACAGAGAGACATGTATACACTTCAGACAGGCTCTGCATCTGCCTCGTGGGTCACTAATGGACACAGCAAGCAGAGGAGATCAATACAAGTAGATGCACTGCTGCCTGAGAAAAAACCAAACAGGGAAACACTCAAACTGGAACACTATAATCTGTAGCTGCATCACCAGTTGGGCCGTATGGTAACAAAAACTAAGATTTTTTTAAAATACATTTTGAAGGATGCCCTTGCAGCCAATGTCTAAAATACAAACATGGCATCACCAAACAAGACAGAAAAAAAAAACAGAATGGAAACTAAAACAAAAAGTCACAGTCCAAATTTCTAAAGTTGCATTAAAAGAAAACCTGATCTATAAGTGTCAGATGTGTTTGTATTGTTTTGTTCAGGAAATAAAAAATACTTTTCACTTCTATCTTTAAAAGAAAACTCTGAGCTCAGATACAGTGGAAGTCAATAGGGGATCGGGGGATTTTATGGAAAGCCATAGGTCCTATACCAAAGAGACACGATGAGTAAAAGAACAAAACAAGAGCGCTTCTTTTTATAAAGTGTATGAAAAGCGCAAAGTTTGTGGAAATTAAATTTGTTTGCAAAATAAATTAGGAAAGTATAAGCAGCTCTAATGTTGGTGTGGATTATGTTATCAATAACAATCTGTAGTCTTCAAAAAAATAACAAACTATGGTTGAGTAAAACAATGGGTAGACATGTTATCAGGCAGTTGCTGGAGAATCTGTCATTCAGCAGACAGAGAAGATGTTTTAGAGATACATTAAGACTATGGTCCAGCTGTCTTACAAAACAAAACAAAAAAAAGTTTATCCAAAAATAGGGAGCTGCTCATTCAAACTTTACTCAATACACAAAATTTCCTTGGCAGTCAAATTCACTTTCAAAGGCTGTCTAACTTTTGGAAACACTAAATTTACTTAATGCATGGCATCATCAGAAAAATGAAAAATCTGAGTTTACTTTTTTTAATCATCCTTATTTAATTTGTTTGAGTCAACAGAAAGGTGCAGAAGACCTGAGGTTTTGGGCAGCTTAGATATTTATGCAGCTCAGCAGGTGTTTTGGACAATTACACTATTTTTCATAGAAACTTTAATTATCATCATTTGTCAGTGCTCGCCTCGCAGCCTTCTTGTCTTATCTGATATTATCAGAAAAAAGGTAAAAGTCATTATCCTGAACGATGAGTCTGTGCTTGCCTGGTCCATACACAGGCTCAACAACAGCTCCTTTCAGCTGATGTTTCCTGCACACAAACAAAGCTTGAACATAATGACCAGCTCACAAGAACAATCTTGAACTAAATTGAATTAGATCTCGTGCTGATCCTGCCCAAGCAGAGCGTTCTGGAGGCACGGTCGTTCGTCAGTGCCCAAGAAGTGATGATGTTAACGTGACATCAAAACAAATCTCACTGTAACAAGCGCAGGACCCAGAATATGAAAAGCTCAATGTAATTACAAGTCATTTTAAGTCTCTTGGCAATTATTGTTAGCTATTATCAGCCACACCGAGCAGCAGCCACTTCGCTGATGGACTGGAGACTGCCTCCATTTGTCACTGTCACACACACACACACACTCACACTGATACACAACACAAGCGACCATGCACAAACACACACAACCTAATTCAATGCTGCTTGTAATGTGTGCAGTTTACTTCAGGACAAACAGGAATGCAATCAAAGCTTCAGCATATTCAGTTGAAACCAGATGTTTTTGTGACATTAGAGCAAAACTAAACTCTTCCTGTTGCAGGTCAGATAGAATTTCTAAAACAATTTCTATTTGCTAGTTTGTGGGCGTGTTCGTCAAAGTGGAAATGCACTCAGACATTCAGCTGCACGACTCTTCAAACACACTAAACTAGTCAAATGGTCAAAAAGACCTGGATGGAGATTATGCAAACATCATGTATGGAGAAGTGTGTCTGCTGAAGTGTGGTATTCAAGCACGTCTTGAAGACATAAAAACCTGGACGACCCGTAATTTTCTGCTTTTAAACTCAGACAAGACAAAGGTTGTGGTTTTTGGACCAGAGCATCTTAGGAATAAACGTTGCAGCCTTTCACTTTCTCTGGATGGCATTAATATGAGTCCAGTTCTAAAGTTAAAAAACCTTAGTGTTATTTTGGACCACAACGTTCGCGTTACCTTACTATACATTGAAATATAAGAAATATTTCAGCTCAAATAGGCCAGATAACGTTCTGTGGTCAAAGAAAGAAAGATGTATTATATCAGGACCCAGGGCATCACACATCTTACATCCTGTAGCCAAAAGCAGCATCTAGCCCCATTTTTTAATGTGCCAGGTGGGACAACGTGACTATGCAGCGTGAGATACCTTTAAGTGCAGTAGGACATACACACTGTCCTACTGCAGGTGTTAGTACCTGCTCAAAATGAGATGATGAGGAGGCCAAGTAAGTTGCAGGGGTTCCAGACTGAATTGTAGGCAGACCAGTGGTGATCCAGGTCAGAGACAAGAGTTCCAGCCGAAGCTCGTCTTGAAGACACCAAGAGGAGAAACAGTTTCCAAAATTGGTCTCAAGTGGATGACTTCTGGAAAAAGAGAAAACAAGTGCAATTTTTACTAGAGGTGCACTAAAAGGCTGAACATCAATCTCATGTTTTTGGTCTGTGGGAGGAAACTGGAGGACCAGGGGAAAACCCATGCAGCACAGAGACAACATGCAGACCCAGAAAGGTCCCGGGCCAGAATTTGAGCTGCTCGCTGAGAGGCAACAGCTCTACCAACTGCACCACCGTGCCGCCCACAACTGAAAACAGACAAATACATTATATCTCGCCTACTGGATAAAAAGACTTCTAAATGTACAATGTTTTTTTTTTTATTAATGTTAACTTTAAAAATTGGGGATGAATTGTTTATTTTTCAAAATCTATTAAATATTTGTTTTGTGTGACTTTGTTTTCTATCTAACAAAACAAAAACACACTGACAGTCATTGTTTACAGCCTGTTCTTTTTCTTTTCTGTCTTTTAAGTGTTGAATAAATCAGCTTTAACTGGTATTTATCTACTTTGTTCTCATCTTTAAGTACAAACACACACAGAGCTTCACATCAGGCCTGACAGATCATTTCTGTACAAGATGTTGCATCAGGCCTGGATGGATTAACAAAGAATACTTGTATCTGGATGTTAAATGTTATCTTGCTTTTACATCACAGTCAGAAATCTGCAGCAAATTTGACGAACAGAAAGTGAGATTTGATCTCAACCACTGATTCAGAAATTAATGGGCTCGCCGTGCCACATAAGTGTTAAAGGAAATAAATGCAAATTTGTATTTAATGTGTGCACGGGGCTAATTTAACGCAAAATTAAAAGTTTAAATTAGGAAATGTGTGATTAAAAGTAGGTGCTGATGTGGGATGAGATGTCCCATCACTGAGGGATTTGAATAGTAAATGTTTTAACTTTTGAGAAGAGTGTTTATCTGGACTGGAACTGAACAGGGAGTGAAAGATAATCTTAATGTTTCTGGTGCAAGATAATCAAGTGGGTATCAAATATCAAAGTTCATGCTCAATAATCCAGGGGAAAAAAATCCAACAAATTTAAGTCAAGTTCTTTTCAGCCTGGATTACTGAGCATGAACTTTGATGTTTTGAACCAGCTTGGCCATGACGGCTTCAGAAGTGTCGGCGAGGGAGAGGGCGGACTCCAGAAACTACCAGAGCACCATCAAACTGGTTGACCCACTTTGAGAAGGTGCTATTTATAAGACTGAGTTTGATGTGGCTCCTCAGACTGAAGAAGTCTTCTGGATGAAAGATGAAACGTTTCCAGAGGACCTGACTTAACTTTGTTGGATTTTTTTTTTAACCTGGATTTTGAGCATGAACTTTGATACTGAGTGTGTAGAACTCTTTAGCAGCAGAACGATTATAAATCTGAATAATTTTCAATGTTTGTCGCTTCAGATGTGGTAGAACAGAGCAGCTGCTGCAGCTCCTCGGTGGCCACAGATTGCAGGAGTTATGAATGTAGTCCAAACACGGTTCAATTGAACAGATGAAGAACTGCAATGAAGAAGAGGCTCCGACCCAAACAAGAGGATGTCACAAGTAGTTTGTTGAAAATGTGTAACTCTGGCACACCTCGCTGCTTGGTCGCGTCTGTGGGAGATATTTGTCAGATTTGCTGGGTTCACACCTCCGATCAACAACAACTCTTTGTGATAGAAGTGACTCCTGACACCCTCCTCCTCTTCCTCACTTCATCTTTCGCCCCACTGACCTCCTTTTATTTTGCCTTTCTTCTTCACCCCCCTTCTTGGTATTCATTTTCTCACCTTGCTTTGTTCTCCTCTCACCTATCTTATGCACCTTTTATTATTTTCTGTATTTCCCCACCTTTTTTGTTTATCACTCACTTCTTCACCTCTTGTCCCATTTCCTTCTCCACCATCCTTAATGTCCCCTTTCCTCATTTGTTGTGCCTCCTCCCACCTTTCTCCTCTTCTATTTTCTTATAACTATCACACGCAGAAAGCTAGAGGAGGTTGCGTAATGCCCAAGCTAACCACCTCCTCCTCCTCCTCCTTCACACCTGATCAAACACAAAGTGTAAAGTGACGAACAAGCGGCGCTGTTAGTTTGGGAAGTTGTTTCCTGCTTTGGTTACATGTTACATGAAAGCACCTCCTCCCAAACTGTTTGGGTACCGAAACAACTGCTCTGCATTGTCTTTGGAGTAATGAGCTCTCTGTGTGCTGCCGCCACATCTGGGCCATTAGAAAGAAATGGGGGGAGTGGGGGGAAAAGTGATTGGGGGGGGGTGTTGGCTGAGTGGAAAAATATAAGGACACATGAAACAAAAGGC
>JARVLU010000255.1:2023617-2046194 GCA_031762415.1 Simpsonichthys santanae
TGTGTGTGTGTGGGGGGGGGGGGGGGGTTCAAAGACAGTTGACAAGCCAACATATCAACGCTGGTTTTACAAGACACATTGGGTAAATGTTAAAATCATTTTCAGGGTCTGATACGTGTTGATGTGTTTTTCCCAGGTTCTCACTTTTCCCCCATCAGGGTGAGTTACGATCACACGCTGATGAATACAACTATATATAAAGACACCCTCGTCCACACAAATACACCTCAGCCTCGGTCAAAGTGCCCCAGTTGGCCGTAAATCAACTTTTATGAGCAGGACTTGATGAAAGCTTTTCCCCGGACACTTCTCTCTCCCCTTGGCCTTCAGGCTTCAGGCACGTTGCTTTATTTCTTCACGCCACCTTCATGGGCCATTTCTGTGGTTTGGCTCTGACAAGAACCAGAGACAAGCAACGGGTGAAACATATTAAACTCACTCGGATTTACCTCGAAACACATTTACAGCTAATGCAGAATTAGCGAATGATTAAATATTTTATTGTTGAACTGAACACTGCAGTGAAATAAAAAACAGGGCTTTAAGATGCACCACAAAGTTTTATTATTAAACATTTATTGTTTAGTGTCGTTGACAGAAATACTGAATGTTCCCGCGAGAGCAACAAGTGCCACCTCAGACTGAAGAAGTCTCTTGGATAAAAGACGAACCGTTTGAACAAGAAGAACCCGTCAGAGGATCTGACTCAGTCATCGCCTTTCATTAATCTTCTGTTTGTGAGATCATCGTGTCCTTATTGGCTCAAAATCTGCACGAGCACAAAGCAGACACTCACAGTTTGCTTGACTTTTAAAAGTGTACGCTCAGATAAACCAATCAACAAATCAACGTTTAACAATCAGCTAGTGTGATGGTTTTAACTGGTTTCAAAGTCTTTCTGTTGTTTCCAGTCACCCTCATGTGTGCAGACATGTTTTTACTAGTTAGCATGTGCGTTAAAATCCTACATGTGCAGAAGACACGAGTTTTAAGACAATTAACAGTTAAATGACTGACTCATCTGGTTCTTCATGTTTAACTCGTCTGATTCATTCGACGTGGATTCTGATGAATTTCCGGTGACCTCAGAGTGAGTCTGTTTCTCAGGATATTGAGTTTTCTCTGCTCTCCGCTGATTGAAAGCTCCAAGGAGACGGCAGGAGGGAGTGATGGAAATGGAGACGTCTGCAGTCTCTCGAGATGCAGCTGTGCTTCAGATGGGCTTTTAGTGTGAAGACAGAGAAACGGAGGGGCGAGAAACATCAAGATAAACTCGGAGCTGGGGTCGTGAGAGAAAGAGTAGATTAAAGGAGAAGAAAGAGCCACTGTGGAAAGATAAACTCAGAAATAAAAGGAGGAAATGTGCCTTTAAAACACTTTTAAGGTGCTCCTCTTCCTCCTGGTTTAATTGCCGGCGGCGCTCTTTGACAGGGGTGTTGGACGATCGTTTCTTTCATGCACTTTCTCTTCCTTCTCTGCTGTGACAGACCTCTGAGCTGACCTCAGAACAGCTTGAGGTGGTCAGGATTAGCACTTCTGTTATTCACAGGGATTGTGGACGTGAGTTTTTAACAAGAGTTGTACACAACTTTTAAAAGACACACTGTCTGTATATATATATATATAAAAAGTTAAGCCGTAAGTTGTTTTTCTCACCAGTGAGCAGGAAACACATATTGATGTTGATGATGTCACTCTTAGTTCTTCTTTGATTTGAGGAGGACCTCTTGTGTGTGCTTGAGCGTGTTTGGCTTTTTGTAGTCAATTTAAAGTCCAAAAGCTCTGGGAAAAAGTGAAAAGAAAGAAAAAAGCAAACAGTATTTTACCTGCAGTAGATGACTCGTTGAACAGCTTCAGCTTGAGAAAATATAGTTAAATCTGTATTTTATGAGGTTGGCGACTAGTTTGTGACAAAAAGAATTGTGAGAAAATGTGCACAGTTTTACTTGGAATCCCTTTGAATTGATGCTGAACATGTGTGTGTGTGTTTGTGTGTAGTTGTGTGACAGCAGCACCAGCAGCCATAAACCCTGGTGGTGGTAATCCTTTTATTTATTTATTTATTTTTCCAGTTTTTGTGTGTGTTGATTGTAAGTATACAAAGGTTTTTCTTGAGATTCCAGTTGTTCCTGTATTCACGTCATATTTTTGGAGTTCCTGAGTGGCAGGGAGGAGTTTCTTCTCCTCAGCTGTGGCTCATCCCTTTAATAGCCACCTGTTGTATTTAATGACCAAGGCTGCCAGAGGACGACACCGAGGCGTTTACTCGTGGTGAGCAGTGAGCGACCAGAGTTCATCTCAGTCCCTCTGCTCTGTGTAACTGTCTCCACTGTGACATTTAAATGCAACATCTGGAAGTCTACCTTTGATTTATTGGACATATACATCTAAAACCTTTGGACTAATACAGCTAGAACTGTTGCTTTGCCTTATAGGTCAATGACGTGTTTCCTGAAACTTAACCTTATAATAATAATAATAATAATAATAATAATAATAATAATAATAATAATAATAATAATAATAATAATAAAAACATTTATAATTTTATTTTTACTTTAAGATGACCAATGTTTTGTTTGTAGAAAGTTTCTTGTACTTCTAGAGGAGCTCAGAAATGTTTTCATGCATGCTAACTGTGCTGCAACTCATGCAAATAAGAAATGTTTTTAAAATCATCTGTAAAAATCCAACTCACTCTGTTATTTTATTGTTTTAAATAGATCAACCCTTTGAAAACAGATGTTGCTCAAACTTCAACAACTTCACTTCCAGTTGAACTTTGGCAGAAACGTTTTTACTAAATGTGTTCAACAGTTTTCTGTTTCTCTTCTGAGACATTAGCCACCTCTCTCTCTCTCTCTCTCTCTCTCTCTCTCTCTCTCTCTCTCTCTCTCTCTGTAAAAACTTGGGAGCAGGTCAGTGAATCTAACGCAGGAGGGAAACAAACTTTTTATCCTCCCCCTCTCTTTGTTTCAATCAAGGCTAATTGGGCTTCTCATTATCAGTGTATCAACCTTCAGCTCTTAATGATGTGGAACTTTTTAATTTGGACACAGAAACTGGGCAGTTTTCTTGCAATGCTGAGATCAAATTAGCGAGGCTGAAGACAACACGACATTTCTCTCCTCGTTTGTTGTGTCCGCGGTCATAGCCACTAAATTATTCATTAGGAGGTCTACTGTGCAGGTTTTATGTTGAAGCATTTGTTTAAAGAGTTACAGAATCCTTGGACTTGTTTGTACTGAGAACAACAGGAATAGCTCCAGGATGATGAACCTGCTGTGCTTCACACGATCCAGAAAAGACTCAAGGTCACGAACTCTGTAGTGATGAAAAGAACAGGATCACAGATGCAAGCCATCTAAATGAGTTTTCTCACAGCTGGGCTGAGAAGGTTTTGGGACTTGGAGTCCAACTGCTTCTTCACATCAAGAGGAGCCAGTTGAGGTGGTTCAGGCATCTGTAAGGATGCTCCTCGATGCCTATAGAGAGGTTTTCCATTGTCCAACTAGGAGGAGACCCAGAACACACTGGAGAGACGATGCCTCTCATGCACTGTAAAGCCGGTATGGTCTGGACCGGCCACGGTTGGTTCAGCCCCGGTCTTCCCCACAGTGACGCAGGTGGTAGAGATGCTGCCTCTCAGAGAGCCAGTCGCCAGTCCAGATCCCGACCGAGGGCCTTTCTGGGTGCAGTTTGCATGTTCTCTCCGTGCTGCATGGGTTTTCTCCAGGTAATCCCGTTTCCTCCCAATGACCGAAAACATGCATGTTAGTCTGACTGGTAACTCTAAAGTGTCTCTGAGAGAGAGAGAGAGAGTGAATGGTTGATTGTCTTGTTTGTCTCTGTGTGTCCCTGTCATGGACTGGAGACCTGTCCAGGGTGTCCTCTGCCTCTCAAACAGTGACTGCTGGATACGGGCACCAGTGAACCCTGCGACCCAAAAAGGAAGACACGGGTAAAGATAATGGATGGATGGATGGATGGATGGATGGATGGATGGAGGAACAAACAAACCAATGAACTCAGGAGCTCTCTATCACACAACCAGCCAGAAGCAAGTGGCTGAAGGACATGGTGTTAAGGAGCCGTCACTGAAAGTAGCCTTATCTGTGATGAGACACAATCAGACCAGTCAATGGCCAGAGGTCTGCTGACGTCAAATCTGCAGCACCAGCATGGTCCGAATGGAACCGCATGTTTCTGGGTTCCAAAAATTGAGCTGGAACTGGACCAGACTGCCCAGTGCCAACACTCAAAACCCGAGTTGGGCCAGTCCAGGATGGGCCAGGCCTTAAAATGCATGAGGGCCACATGTCTCAGCAGGCCTAAGAACACCTTGGAGATCTCCCAGAAGAGCTGGAGGAGGCACCTGTGGAAAGAGATGTCTGAGCCTCCCTGCTCAATCTGCTCTCCTGGACCATATGTAAGCTCAAACCAACATGGACCTGTCATGCTCAATGGTGAGACCTCTTCTCATGCGCCTGATGCCTGCCAGATCCTTCAAAGACCGTCCACATTCTGGATGATGTTTTTAGCAGGGTCACCTTCCACTGTGAGGTGGAACTGATCTCATCCACACTAAATCATTCATATCTACAACTAATTAACTTGTGTAGTTTCAACATTGAAGACAGCAGTCACAGCTCACAGACAGCAGCAAGCACAGAACGGCTTTAACTCACTAGTTTGACAGTTTTTAAACTACATTTGTGTGCGGCAGAAGCTAAGAGACATGTAGTCATGTGGAGTCACGTGCTGCTAGATGTATGTTGTGCAATAGAGTAGTGCCATAATGTGAAACCACTGCATCCTCATCCTGTTTGTCCTGTTTCAGGATCTGTTGCCCTGCTGCCTCCTGCTCTGCAGAACAGATTGTATGAGATTTAATTTTAAAACTTTGGCATGCAGCAGTGAGCTGTGTGCATTCCTTCAAGGGATCTCTGCTTCAGTGTAAACTGAAGCGCGGCCTCGTTAACCCATTAACATCAGCTGCTCTGAACATCCACTTCACTTCGTTTGGAGCCAGTTACCCTTCACTTGTGCGTTCGGTGCCGAGCGGCTTTCTGAAACACGACTCGCTTTTCACTGGTAAAAGAGTGAAAGTCTGAACATCAACAGGAAAAGAAACTCTTCTCTTCTCAAGTCTGTTGCTCTGAAACAGAACTGACCTTTTGCAGTCCTGAGTCCATGCAGACGGGTGTGCTGTGATGTGCAGACGTCCCTCTGTTCGTGTGCGTCGCCTGTTTTCAGCCGTCACGCACGTCCTGATGAGCATCCGACTGTCTGCCCTCATGCCCACTCAGACCGTCAGCCGTAATGACATTTACAGTAACCACCTGTGCACGTGAAGGCATCATTCTGTGGATGGCATGGCTGCGTTTTCAAATATTTATCATGTCAGTCCGTCCTGTCATGTGGGAACATATTGTTAGTAGTTCTTGACCTTTCCATCTGGTGGAGACACAACAGACTCATTCATGTCCTGCATTGTGTGAGGCGTATCGCCTCATTTTCTCTATAGTCATGTGACATTTAGATGTTTTAGACGTGGAGGACAGGTCATTAGTGGTCCACATGTTCAATGTGAATGTCTGGGCTGATAGGAAAGAAAGATTTTTTAAATTTATTCCAGTTGCACTGCAGTTCCCGCCAGACAAACATCTATCTATCTATCATGGATCTACTTTGTCTGGTAGTGTAGAGGACGCTGTTGGTGAACAGGTGAGCAAAGCTCTGCAGTCCATTTAAACAAATTCATTTAGCTAAGCCACTATACATACACAGTACTGTATATTATGGTGGAGCTAATTGTTCAGTTAGCGGGTTAGCATTTTCGCTAACTTTGGAAAGCATTAGCGTCCGCTAAATTGAGTTTCGCTAACTTTAAGTCTACTATCAAAATGCACGAGCTTGTTCCTGTTGTGGGCGTGCACGTCAGTGGTTTGCTAGCATCCATAAGCATCTTGTGTACTGACACGGCGTGGCTGATGCTGCAGCTAGCTGAATGCACACTACTTGTACACGTGATAAGAAGTGATTGGTTGATGCAGTTTCAACATGAAGGTCTTGAAGACAAAGGATTATTTTACATCATTCCCATGCTGTCTGAAACATGTGCAAAATAACTGGCATATGTTCATAAATATTATATTAAATACTTAAACCAACAAACCTTTTGCCTCTTCCGAGGGGCTGCTAGTACAAAAAATATTTACTGCGACTCAAGTGTGAAACTTGCTGCTGTACTTTGGGAAAACAAGCAACGCAACTGCCCTGGGCAGGAAGCGCAGCTACAAAATAAAAGCACGCAGCTCGAAGCAGAAGTCAACATCATCAAGACAGAAACATGAAGATTAAATTCCTTCTCATTCTCTAAGTCTGGACGTTTTTGCCACCAAACAATCCATTTTTTTTTTTTGTTTGTTTTTTGTTCTTTTTTGCAACTTCAGATTTTTGGTAAAGTTCAAAACTTTTAGACATCATTTCATCTCAATGTCTGTCTGCTCAGATTTTATTAGCTCCGTCTGATTTTTGTACATCAACGTCAAAAAGTCACTTTACCAGAGTTTAGAACCAACAAACAGAATCAGTTGAAGCTCAGTCAACGTGTGAATATGTTTTTCTAACTCGAGAAAAGTTTAAAATTTGACTAAATTAACAGTGACCATTCTGTTTTTCCACAGCTGTTCAGTAATAAAATGTGAAAACGGTCATTTTCACTGCTCGCCCGTTAAGTGATTGCACGTGGAGTCGTGGTGATGGAGGTGAATAAAGAAAGTTTGGATCAAACCTGCAGTGCACTTCTCTTTTATGATTCCATTAACATAATGCAAGTCATTAATATGGAAGAGTATGAGACACATGCACACAACCATAAATCAAAAACTGACCTTGAGAGTTGGGATGAAGAGATTTCTCCCTTGATATACTTCACAGGGTCTGGGCTGCTACCTGGGGCCTTTTTAGCATTTAGGCGTTGTGCACATGGGAATAACATCTTCTGAACATTTATCGTTCCACAGAGACGGGATCGTTTTGCTTTTCATGGACCTCTGCAGCATTTCTTTTTCTTTTTAATGTCAGGCAACTGTGGAAAACATATAAAAATGTAATAATCTGTACCATATATATATGGTCCTCACCATATGACAACCAGGTCCATGTCATGTATGACATGACCTGTCATATATATGACAGGTCCTCACAAATGTGTGGTTCAAAAGCTTCTCTACACGTTCTTTATTTATTTATTGGTTTGGTTTAGTCTGGACTTGTAGTTTTCAGTAAATCTAAATCCAGCAGTCGGGCAGGAAAAGTTCAAGGTTTAGTAAAATGACTTGGTTACAGTTTAAAGGTCTTATTATTTTTTAACTATTACAATTTAGAGTTTCCTTTTCCCCGTGGGTTTTTCACATTTTTCCCGACCTTTACGAAATAACTGGCAAATGCGAGATGTGTTCATTCTCCCATTTGTGTTGTTGCTTCTTCCTGCAAATTATCATTTGACCTTCAGCGCTGTCTGATCCCCCCCATCAGCTCAGGGAGGGGGCTGCCGCTGACACGCAGCAAGCTGAGAGCTCCATCCCATTTTATTAAATAAAAAATAAATAAATAGTCAGCGGTTGTCAGAAATAAAGAGGATTTTCACACAATGTTGTGTTTAATTTGAATCAGAATGTTAGAAAGTTAACATCTGTCTACAAAAACAACGGACGTCCACCATCAGTGAAGAATCATGAACGTTTGTAGTTTTTGAGATTAGTGTTTTTTTGGACTGGAATTGAAAATGGAATTCATCCATCATCTTTATCTGCAACTTCCTTTTTTCAAAAACAATGAACAAAAAGTCGAAGCGACGCTGTCATCAGTGCTGCGGCGCACGTTGATGATGTCATGTTTGTCTGTTAGCTAAACATCTCATGGACCACTGCATAGGTTTTAACAAGCCCGTCTCAAATCAGTCAATAGATTTACAATTGATCATGGGAAAATGTCCACAACTCTGTGTTTTACAGACGTTGAGCTAAAATGTGATGTGGTAGTAGCTGAGACTGATCCCCGACACGTGCGCTGAGCGCTAACACAAGATCTTTGACTGTAACTGTGGCGTGCACGGCAGTGGATGATAAAACGAGCGCCAGTTTTGTTTAGACGTTGAACTGTGGAGAACTTTTATGTGTAGCCGAGTAGCCGCAGTGTCGCCTGTGAAATTCTGGTGCGCAGCCAAAAGAAAAGGCCTTTGTAGCTGCTGAAGTCCTGCGTGGTTAGGCCCCCACAGGCCCCCACAGATGGATGAATTCAGGCAACGTGCACATGTCTCCCCAGCAACTGTCTGGGACTCACCACCCTCCTTTTCCTTGTTCTTCCTCCTCTAATATGCTTTGAGCCCGTTGTATCTGCACCCACTGGAATCGTGCAGCAACAGCCCGTCAAAGCTTTTTGTGCCAGGAAACATTTGCATATTCAAATGTGTTGATGAGCGAAGCTTGCCGCGGTTGATTTTTCTTGTGAGCGTGCTCACACAAAGAACGTGTGCTCGTGTTCTGCACAGTTAACGGACACGACAGCCCCTCTTTCCTCTTTTTTGTGGGGGTTTTGTTCGTTTCAGTTTTCACTGTAAAATATGAGCGTTTGCCTGCACTCATGATACCTGCCTGCATATTTATCGTGTCGCTTGCATGTGAGAATTCCCTCATACCTATGCAGAAACACATTTTTGATTTACAGCCCATTTATTCCCTGCCAAGCGACACAATCTGCCTACAAATAAAAGATAATGGCAGCAAAGTAAACACCGAGTGCGCTGAGACCATTCCAGCTCTGCAACTTTATCACAGCCGCACACAGATGTGGAGATTTCCTTTAAGAGCTTCTGGATCCGTACCAGTCCTGCAGAATTTCAAATCACATCACTGGGATTTATTCTGAAATGACAAAAAACAGATGAGTTTTGCAAAGGCAGCTTTTCTAAATTGAGCATTTGAACTGTTCTGCATCAGTAGAAATCTCTGCGGTTGATGTAAAACTCAGCAAATAAAACCAAACTTTTATCAACGGACATGAAGAAGTTATCACACACCTTATATCTTGGCATGTTCAGCATCTGTGCAATACTTTTTAATCATAAAATATTCATAAAGATGTTATATAAATAGATCTCCAATTCTGAAAAAGTTGGAACATTGTTGAAAATGTAAATTTAAATCGTAATGCAAATTACAAGTAAACTTATAAATATTCACAATGCATCATAGTAAACATATTAACCGTCATGTTTCTTGTGTCTGGTAGAAATGGAAATGGAAAAATAACTAATACTGTATTTATAGAAAAAAATTAAGCTGTAGAAGTATTTAAAACAACTACATTAGTAACAGGCAACAGTTTGTGCAGTTGGATGATTACAGATCAAAATATCTAGACATCCTGTGTGGGGTGCCACATGGATCAGTGCTTGGACAAAAATGGTTTAATATGTACGGTACATAAATTATATTTGCAAAGTATCTAAACTTATGAAATGGATTATATTTCCACATTGTTCTGGACACAACTTAAAAAATCCAATGAATAATATGTTTAAAATAGAATTAAACAAATTAAAAATATGGTCTGATGGCAACAAATTAAGATTGAATTTGAATAAAACTAAATTCATATTTGGTGATCCAAAAATGGACATGCACGTCCAACTCATAATAAATATTGAGAGCGTACATGAAATTAAATTCTTAGGAGTAATTATAGACAATAAAATTGATTGGAAATCACATGTGAGGGACAAATGAGCCAGGAGCATTGATGTGCTGGATCATGCAAGAAATGTATTGGAACAAGGTGTATTGTGTATTTTGTATTGTTCTCTTATATTGCCATATTTGACCTAATATGTGCAGGTATGAGAAAACACTTATAAAACAACACCACAATCGTTCTGTCTCTTCATAAAAAGGCTCTTACTTTGTAGAATTGTACATAATGTTGGGGACAGAGAACACACGAACATGCTATTTATGTTCCAGTTCCCTTATGATCTGTTGCCAATTAATCCAATTGATTGCAAAATGCTCTTCCAGCGGTTTGATTAATAACCACTTACTTTTACAACATAATTACCCTATTTCTTATAATGAATAAATAAGTATTAGTCTAAACATCTGATCTTGTTTTTATCTCTTTGTCTTCACAGGTCAGTGTCTGTGGATAATTAGTTTTGGCATCTCTGGACTTCAAAAAGGAACTTGTCATTGATGAAACAAATTTATTTTACTTGATGAAACATGTGAAACAATGAGCCTTTTATAAACTCAGCTGCGCTCCAAGTGTTGAGCCATCACACAATAATGACAATTTTAATATATTCATTAGCAGTGACATGGACTTACACACATGACATCAGCGTCCTGGACATCAGCACATGCCTGAACCTGCTGTGACATTCAGCCAAGTACGTTCACATTTATTTATTTGTGTCTTGGGGACTCTGGCGTTTATCTCAGGAAGAGACAGGTCACCACAAAGTAACTGGTAAAAGCACTTTATGTCCTCGTGAAGTTGGTAACGCACACGCACGCACGACAGTGTGGAAATATTAGAAGAGCTTCTCGTGGTCATGTGACTCATGGCTGTTTGGAGGTATTGACTGGTGCTAAACGCACGCTGTTTAAGTCATCATTACCACAGCCTTCAAGTCACTGGCAGTAAATGAAGCTCCCATTAGCATGCACGTGTGCATGTGTGTGTGCAGAGTGTGCTGAGGAAACAAGAATCAGAAAAAGACTTGCTTCTCCATGTTTGATCATGGAGAAACACACATGAAAAAAAAAAAACACTGTGCCAGAACTGATGATCATGATCTTTGACCCCTGGAGGAGGGTGGTGAGCCTGAGGCTTCAGGTTCTGGTTAGTGAGGTCACAGAGGTCATGAGCTACTTTCTTTAGGTGTTTATTGAGGGTCACGTGAAGGGCAGCTGTCACCATGTGGTGCCAGAGACCAGTACAAAGACTAAAGCTGTGACAGAATCCTGCTCTCAAAGGAAACATCACACACAACAGCTGATGATTGAATGTGAAGCAATAATTTGATGGATCAGAATTATAAGTGTGAGCTCTGATGTTCAATTAAGATACATTTCTGCACACATGAAGAAGATGTGGTCTTCAAGGACCCAAACATGAATCCTGAAATGAAGAACTGCAACAGATAGAAAAGAGGTTCAAAATTCAAAATGACCAATTCAGTTCAGTTCAGTTCAGTTTATTTCTGTAGCTCCAAGTCACAACAGAGGTCGTCTCAGGACACCGAGCTGAAACATTCACATACATTAAAAAACCAGTCGGTAAAAGTTCTCTGTCTAGGAAGCAGCAGATTTAGTTGAGCCTTCACTTCGTCACAGTCTCTCATCCTGAAACACAAAGGAGACAGTGGAAAGGAAAAACTCCCTTTAACAGGAAGAGCCCTCCAACAGAACCAGCTCAGGACGAGCGAACATCTGCTTCGACCAGCCGGGTTTGAGAGGACAGGAAGTAGAAACAGACACAGAACGACAGGTCCAGGTGTGGTTTCTATAGGAGGAAAGATAAAAAACAAAAACATGTTAAGATTTAAATCATTACAAACACAAACAGGAAGAGTAGAGCAGGTAAAGACAGCTGAGAGAGGACATGTGGTCCATTTGTCCTCCAGCAGTCTCCATCTGCAGACTACAGCTAAATATTTACATTTCATTCATTCATTCATTCATTCAATCTTTATTTAAACAGATAAATCACACTGAGCCTCAAAGACTCATTTACAAGTGAGATCTGTTTAGACGGACACAAAGTGATGAAAGTGACACATGTCAAAATAAATAAATGCCTCAGTCATTTGAGGAAACTATGCTTTCTATATTTAATATTGCTGAAAAGTATGGTAAATAATAATAATAATAATAATAATAATAATAATAATAATAATAATAATAATAATAATAAGTGATTGTGGTGGGTGGAGCGGCCAAAGTTGAGTCTATGTGTCCATCTGTCTCTGCTGGTGTCTGGTGGTGGATAAAACTGTTCACCTCCCTTAAAGGTTTGTTACGTGGAGCCGTCCTGGACAAAATGTAAAAAAAAAAAAAAGACCTCTGTTGTTCTTCAGAGTGACTCCTGTCCCCTCTTGAACATCTTGTGTCAGAAACATTCAGGTTTAAATGCATTACTTGTTCAACTCGAGTGCAGAAAAACACTCATGTCTACAAACATTCACTATTCAAAACCCTCAGCTGGGGACACTGGTGTACTGCTTGTCTCATGGTTTTATTTATTTATTTGTTTATTTGTTTAAAATCTTGATGGTTGTACCAAGCGTTAAATCTCACTTTTCCGTTTAGTTTCAATACCAAAGGTCAACCATCAACTTGTGACAAAGTGTTGAGCAACTCGTCAACTCAGTCACTGCTTGGTGGCAAACTGCAGATGGTCAGTGTCATCTCCAGCACGACATGGTGTGCACGAGGATCCTGTGCTGGTTCAAATGGGATTATGTCGCTCCAGATAGTGTGGATGTCGTGCAATAAACTGGATTAGACGTATGAGCTCATGTAAAACTGATCGATGCACACATCTTCTCACGAGGAAGACCTTGACTTGCATTGATCCAGTGTCCGCTTTTTAATCTGGTTCAACTCAGAATAAATTACTACTAATGATGATAATAATAATAAAAACACCACATTACATTGGTTTGTAACAAAAATTTACAGGGAACATAAAAAAATCCCAGAGGCCTGATGGTTTATTCAGGATGTGATCTGACAGTGTCATCAGATGTTCTTCAACACTTCCATGTTTTGGTTTTGAAGACGCCCCGAACGAAACAAGCTGCGTTTCCAAACGCCTCCTGGTCTCAGGTACGTTCCGGCAGTTTTCTGCTCGTGCACGCTGCCATCCTGACCTTCCTTTCAGTCTCTGTGCTCCTGCCAGTCTGCTCTCTCCTCGTGTCCCAGTTCTCTCCCCATTGCTCTGCTTTCCATTCCTTTTATCGCTCTTCCTCCCTCCGACGCCTCAGGAAAAATGTAGCACCGACTGACAGTCTGATTTAGACCCAGCTCCAACCTCCATCTCTTCTCTCCCTCTCCGTTCCTCTCTAGAGAGAAGACGCCACACATAAATCTCTGCTGTATCCATCTATAACCTTTTACATTTAAGCCCTGACCTAATTCCTCCCAGTCTCCAATGTGTCAGTAGGTCTGGGATATAGTGGCCCTACAAGAGTCTCTCTCTCTCTTTTGCTAATCCAAAGTAAGTCTCGTTGGTATTTTATGGGTAATAATTTCATTTACCGTCTCATATTACATCATACTTCTAATGTAATGTAACAAACTGTCCTCACTTTTTGACTCCTCGCCTTCTCCCCCTCCAGGAGGTGTTCAGAGCATCTAACTGTGCAGCTGCGTCTGAGATGATGACTTTTTAAAGAATAGATCTCTGACTCACTCTTGTTTCAGATCAGTGCATTAGTAATCCACTTTAGAAGCATGAAAAAAAAAAGAACAGCCTTTTAACAGTTAATGTTCCTCGTAAAACCACAATTTATGAAAACTTGCCTCTTGTTTTGGAGTAAAGCCAAATTTAAAGTTACTTCCTTATCAGAAGCAGAGTTCAGCTTCATTACAGAAACAGAGATGCTGTTGGTCTCTGTCGTCCATGTTGGGGGACGGTCCTCCAACATGGACGATGTGCATGGTGGTTCTGAATAAGACGTCTGAGAGGACGCGTTCATCTTTCTCCACAATTTAAAAAAGTTTTTTCTCTTCTTCATTCTAAAGTTTCAAAGTACGGTTGTGAGCACGTGAGCTTGTATTTAAGATGATGTGGGAGTTGTAGGTTCTACCTGCCACATGTTCCCCCACAGCTGCAGCAGATACTAATCACTTCCACACACCTGAGCCTGATCTGGAGGACGTCTCTGCAGGACCACAAAAGCTTCTGGAACATCATCCTTCCACTGGTGAAGTTTGAGTCCAAACCTTTTTAAAAAGACAAGAATGGAGGATTCAACCATAAACTTGGTCCACGGAGTGCGCTGCTTAGTGGGGAAAACAGTTTGTTTGTGACTCCTCAGACTCAACAAATAAAAAACTGTCCAGATGACCTGACTGGACATTGTTGGACTATCGAGCATGAACTTCTGAAGACGTGAAGTTGGAACTTGAACAGTGTTTGCTACTGATATTACTGGGTCTTTAAGCTCGTGTTTGTTTTTAGTCAGTGTTTTATCACACAACACTAGATTTTTGTTAATATTTCTGTAAGTTTTAATTTTTCTCCTCCTTACATTCAGCTCCTCACCTGCTCATCTGCCAATCAGAGCAGCTGCTCCCACTCAGTAATCACCTCTTCCTGCACACGTCAAACTCCTGCTCCAGCTGTTCAGCATCACCAACATCTGGTTGTTTCTTTAAAGACTTCACTTTTTTGTTGGTCTGGCTCTGTGTCCAAACTTTAGCTCCTCGAAACTATTAGTGACATTAAGATTAAAAGTCATTGTGTATAATAAATTCTAGAGGTAAACCTCAGCTTGCTTTGTTTTTATGTGTCTTCATTATATTAAACATCTTTTCCTTCACGTCGTCACTCATTTTTTCCTCCATTGTTCAGATTGTTTTTCTGTTCTTGTTTCCATACGTTTATTTTCTTCTTTTGTGATTTATCATGCTCATTGTGTTTTTATTTGTCTTTTTGCTTCTCACCTGTTTTATTTCTCTAACTTTCATCAACATGTGGTTCTCTTGCTTTTTGCTTCTCGGCTACGTTCGTTCCTCAGGCTTCGTCTCCACGTTTCATCCCCTCTCACCTTAAATGCCTTCCCTCTCTGCAGAACTGTTAATGGCCGTGCACTCTCATGGAGGCAGACAGGAAACAGAAGCCCCGTGAGTTGCATCACAATCTATTTGGCAGGTGACCATGTGAGAGGCTTCATGGGATGTGGAGCCAGTTTAAAATCATGGTACTGGTTCTGACGGAGCCAAAAATGGAGTGGGGGATGGAAGAAAAATAGGAAAAGAATCAATTTTCTCCAGAGGGATGAGAGGAGGATGTGTGTGTGTGGTGTGTGTGTGTGTGTGTGGTGTGTGTGTCTAACAGTGGACTCCTGCTACCTCCAGCCCTGCAGCCTCTCAGAATAAATGGATTTTTTATTTCTATTCTAGGACACACTGGACCTTATTTCCTTCTCATTCTGGTCCCTCCTTCGATCTCTGACTCCATGTGGTTCTCTCTGAGCTGCAGGAACACACTTACAGATGTTTCACTCTTATTATCTCAGCCATTAATGCACTCTGAGTTAATTCAGTAAGACTTTATTGCAGCGACTATAAAAACAAGACAAAACCTAAAAAGAGAAGTATGTAAAGGATAATTAAAATAATAGTAATAGTATTATGAGGTCACAGCTTGCCTCCTTCCTGGGGCCCTTCTCTGTGGAGTCACGTGTTCTCCCCGTGCACACATGGGGTTTCTCCCACTGACCAAAGTGCATGTTGGGTTATTTGTCCTTTCAGGTCCCACGAAGCTGCGGTTTGTCTCCAGCAGTCACTTTGTAAGACACGGGGGACACCTGGACAGGTCTCCAGTCCATCAGAGACAAACAAGACAAAAAGTATTCAAACTACAGTTTCTGCTAAAAGTCATTTCTCTTTTTGTCCCTTTTGGTATTTTTGAACCGATTTCTCATTTCCAAGAATTCCAGCTTTTTATTTTTTATTTTTTTAATGCACATTATTTGTTCTTTGCAACTTCATGGCAACTACTAATCTTTATTTCCAACCGTTTCTGTTTGAACCAGTTCCAGGAACAGAAACTAACAGCACAGAAAAGGGTTGACCTTGACTGGGACTTTGTGGATCCTCGTGGATCGGCCTTCAGGAGTCGTCCGTCCTCTCTGCAGCTTTCCAGCTCTGAATCGAATCTGCTGAAACTCTTGACGTTGTCCAGACACGGTGGAGCTGGAAGCCATCTCCATGGAGATAACTGCATCATGATCGAGTTACAGCAGCAAATGGAGGAGGCAGGACAGGAGATTCAGTTTCATGGCAGCGTGCACTTTCAGATCTGATCCAACTTCTTCATCAGTCTCTGCTTATGTAACTTGCACACACACGATTAGAAACGAACAAGGTTGTCGAGTTGATCCATCCATTATCTTTACCTGCTTCTTCCTGTTCGGGTCACGGGGGGGTGGGGCTCAGGTCCAGCTGTCAGCAGATTGAGTTGATGATTACATCCATCATTAAAACATAATTATAGTCAAAATGTGGTTGACGTAGTTCAGGTAAAGATTTTCAACTCTTCTTTTTTGGTTTTTAACCAAAGCAACTTGTTTCCATCCTGCACTTGAGGTCCCTCTGGTCACCTCGACTCGCTGAGCTTCCATCCTTTCACCATAACCATGAAGTGTTGACACGGTGCGAGCTGAAGACCCTATTAAACCCTCAGGACGTCCTTCAACTTCACGACAAGTTGCAAGGTTTCACAGAACACCCAGAGAAAATTGAAGATTCTTCAAGACCAGGTCAAACTTAACAGAGTTCATTTACAGTGAGAAAATCAGCAACGTGCACGGAGAAGAGCTGGAACCCTGGGGAGCAAGAAGGTTCAGTATGGATAACTTGATGTATGGTGGGGGACGATGCTTTGTTTCTTACAGGAGGAGCTGTAGATTGTTGAAGATCCAGTGGTCCAGTGAGTGAAAGAAGACGTCTGAGGAGAGCTCCAGGTGAAGTAGACAAGTGGATGGAAGGTGAGGAGACAGCTGAAGAAAAGCTCGAGGTCCTGCAGAGGGAGTCCAGGAACAGGGAGGCAGCAGAGGTTAAGGCTGATGTGAGAGCACAAGGTAAGATGATCTTCTACAAGATTCATTCAACCTTCTGCAGGTTAGTCTCACTGAGCCTCGAGGACTCTTTTACAGCAGAGAAACACAATGCTGTTAGACATGTAACGCTCCAGCAGCGACTGGAGGTCTTCTGCAGCTCATCAAGGAGATGGTCCTCAGGTGTGGCTTGTTGGTGCCGAAGAACTGAACTGTTCTTTGAGCATGAACTTTCTTGTTCTTTGGGGAAACCAGCACCTCATGAAACTGTTTAAAAAAAAAAAGCTGCGTAATAAATGTTTGATTCTGAAACTACTCCCCCCATCGTGACCGTTGTTACTTCTGTGAGCTCCAGCCTCTTTCTTCTGTGAGCAGGACGAGTCTGGACGGGTTCTCTGTTGAAGCGTTTCTGTCTTTTACGCCAAAAGACTTCTTCCGTCATTCAGGTTTGGATAAAAGATGAAACAATTCAAAGAACCCGTCCAGAGGAGCTGAACCTTGTCAGTTTTCTCTACCTGGATTATTGAGCCTGCAGCAGGACACAGTTGGAAAATGCTTTTTCAGCTGTGTCATATTTATTTAACTTGAATTTATTGCCTTCTTTGCACTTTTCCCCACTTTACGGTGTGTTGCTGCTATAAAGTTAATAACTATTCTATTTTTGATGTTTCTGTCAGATGTTTAGGACCCAGGAACGCAGACTCCCAAGACTGTGTCAAAGTAAAACCAAAATGTTTTAAGAGAAAGAAAAACCAAACACAAAATAAAAACTGGAAGCACACAGGACATGAAGCACAACGTCAGGCTGCAGGTGAGACGAAGACCAGGACAGTCAATGGACTGGGGCTGATGAGACGATTGGAGACGGCGCGATGGCAACAGTGAACAGGTGTTTCTCTCCAGCAGTGATGATGTAATATATGTGTATTTTAATATTTGTGGGTGTGGACCCCATGCAGGAAAAACACCAGTGACCAATGAGGAAACTTAAAGAACAGGTTCAGATGGACGTGGCAGGACAGAGAAGCAAAAACTGATGGAAAACAAACGTGTAGCTCAGTCAAACACACAGATCCTGACAGTTTAACATTCATCAGGTTCCACTGTGAATATTGTATTCTGTGTTTATCTGCATTCTGTTCACCAACACAAAGTTAGGTTTGTTAAACTGTGATTAAAAAATAAAATCTAAGTAAAACATTTAGAGTCCAGGTGAGAGGACGGAGGTCGAACAACGAGCTGGACCGGTGGCTCCAACCTGTCAGGTGCAGCAGATGGGCGGAGATAATTAACTTCAGAGCAGCGTGCTCCAACTTTTCTGAAGCCCTGCAGGACATTTCCTGCAATTTGTGGAAAAATAACAAGTCGTGCACGTTGTAGCCTGACGTTTGAACTCGCAGCGTGGTGGAGAGAGGATCGACACGTTCACAGTCGTTTACACATTTTCATTGGATGTGATTGACTCATTTAGTGACGTTCAAATGGAGTTGAATGACAAACTGTGTATTTGTTGTCAGAAAAGTAAAATATTTTCCCACGACCGCAGCTCGTTGGCTCAGCAGAGAGTAAATGAACAATTAAGAAAACTATCAGTCAAGGTTCCTGTGTTTCTTTGCTAATGTCTTGTTTCCTCAACAAATTAATCAGATTTTAATCAGAATACGACGTCAGAGCAGTAAACTGGCTCTGTGTGTGTGAACCACGGCACATTTTTCACTTTTAACACGTTTGTTAATTGAGCTGCTGCAGCGGATGAACACTGGACAGGCCTGTACTTCATTATGGCACAGTGCTCCTTTAAAAGATTTAATAGTCCCTGTGAAAATAAAAACAGGGGTGAAAATCCATTTCCTCCTTCAGGGGGTGGACAGGTGATTCTTTGCTTGTGCCATTTGTCAGAGAGCAACAAAGCGGACGCACCTCATCACCTCCAGAGAGGTTCTTTTTTCCACTCCAGTCAGTTCTGTTTCTTTGCAGAGGAAAACCTCCACTTTGCTTCTGCTCCAGTGTCACGTGCTGCGTGTGAGTGTGCACAGACAGGAATGATTATCAGCTGGTTCATCACATGAACAGGGTGTGTACTTTGTGTTCTAGTTCTCCAACAAATGCTCATTTAATCCATGTTGTGAATCAGTTTGGTTGCAGTGCGGGGAGATGACCGAAGTCAGCCGAGCTTCGTGTTCGTCGTCCCAGCCGGTCACACTCGCTGAAACCGAACAGCGTCCACGTCGACGTAACGCTCGTGTTCCTTCCACTCCCTTTGTCTCAGACTCAGGTGCTTCCTTCCTTCAAGACTCAGACTGAGCTCCGGCTGAGGCTCGATTCATTCGTCTGTAGACGGTTTGCATTTTATTTACTAACCACTGAGTTCAGCTCCATCTGGAACACGTCTCTGATTCGACAGACGCTAATAAAACATGAACCTGTCGTACATTTAGCAGAAACAACGTGACCATCCAGGCTGCAGAAGTGCTACAGCTAGCTGCCACTGTTAGTGCTCGCGAACACCACGGTGTGATGTGAACAAGCGGTACGCTGGTGTCCCGTGTCACTGTGGGGTTTGAACAGTGAATGTTTGTAGTTTTTGAGATGAGTGTTTTTCTGGACTGGAACTGAACAGGGAACGGATCCTGGCCAGTGGATGGAGCTATTATTTTTCCACCCCCAGGCCCAGTGGCAGAGCTACATGTTGGCTAATGGTGGCCTTGGCCCTATAGGATAATATGTGGCCACCCCAGTCATTTGAGTAAAATATACTTTTATGCAATACAAAATAAAACTAGAATAAACAGTTTCCTCCAAAGACTGTGGTGGTCAGTTTACACACACACACTCATCAAGATGGCAGTGGCCATCTTGGATTTTGATCTGGCAACCCAATTTTGCACAGTGACCTTTTAATGGTCAGAGCTCAGTTCTATTTCTCCTCAAACATCACATCCATAAATTTATAGAACTGCACTTCAAAGATATAAAGTAACACTTTGACACTTTTAAATTTAGACGTTAAAAAGTTAGTCTTGGCTTATTTTGTGCTTTTTGCAGGAATGGGTTGTTTTCAAATATTGTTGTGAACCATTTATTTTAATAAACTGTTTACAATTTAAAACTTGCTAAATGTCCTTGTGAACCGACTTATCTTGGGTTAGTTGTGCAGAAAGGTGAAAACGTTCAGGTGTCCTCTCTCTTCAAAACTCTCCTGCAGGACAGGAGGACACGCGCTCCAGCAGAATATGGATCAATTAAACTGATCACTAAAAGGAGGGAGGGCTCAGTAACGTGTCGTCCTCCTCTTTGCCACATTAATTCATAAAAACTGATCATTTGTCCTCAGCTGTTCAAACAACTGGAGATCAATGGAAACTTCACTGCTTGTTGTGGAGCGTTTTGAACAAGCGCTTCATAAAAATGACGTCTTAACTCGCCAATGGCTGCGAGCGCACGTTAACATTTAATATTGTTGTGAGACGCGTTAAATTACCATTTCTGTAAAAGTTAACGTGAAGTCGCCGGAGTGCACGAGTGTGGAGAAGCTCAGCCGGATGATTTCTAATCAAACACTCCAACTGCCTCGTGCACACACCTGGACATGCACAGAAACTCAAGCTGAAGGGTCAGCGTTAATGGTGTGTGTGTGTGTGGTGATGAGGTGTGTGTTAGTGGAGCCTGCAGCCACATCTCACGCTGACCTCCAGGAGCTGCATCCACCACTAGATTAAAGTTTGTTTTGTTTTATTTAAACTACTTTTTTTAGACGTTAAAACAGCTGGATGCAAAAGTTACGGAGGATTTAAGAGAAGTAAGTTCATAACTGAACACTGAAAGTGATTTCTGTAAACCACAGATGCACATCTTCACTAAAGAGGAGATCCAGCCTGTTATCAGTGCACGGTTCAAACGCCTGCCTCTCTGATGGTATAGGGGTGCATCAGTGCTTCTGGTTTTGGCAGCTTCTGCAACTGGAGAGACGCCATCACTGCAGAACATGAACAGCAGCTTTTAGAACGGCTGCTTCCGTCCAGACCACGTCTTTTTAGATCTGCACATTTCAGCAACACATTGATGATTCTTTACAACTTTTTTAAGACGTGCTGCTGCCATGAATATCAAAAATAGTTTTTTCTTCCTCCCACAATAGGGTGATATATTTACTATGTTCCACTGTGACTAAATGATGAGTAGATCCGCCATGCCCCACGTCGATCACCGGCCAGAATTAAACTTTGTCCCCAGGATGGCTCAACGACGTGGTTTGAAACCTCCTTCTTGTTGGAAACATCCTGACTGATGATGACGACTCTTCAGTTTTGTCTGGACGTGTCCACGCATGCAGACGTGTTCGTGTGGGACAGAAGATGCAGGTTATGTTGTTGATCGTGCAACGGCTGGTGTTACCAGGCAGGAAACGCAGCCATCCCATTATCACTGATTAGCTGACAGAGTGTGTGTGCAACGTGTGTGTCAGCCTGACACACACACAGTAAAAGGATTAGAAAGACGGGAAGTGTGTTTGTCTGTAATGGTGGGACATTAGCCAGCGTAGCAGGGGACATGAGATTGTAATAATCATGGAGGTCAGTGAGACACGAGGGAGACATGTCTCACTCTTCTGTTCCAGTCACATCCACAACCGTCCACTCGTTAAACAAAATGTCTCTCTGGTGAGACAACAGCTGGAGCGAGCTGGAACAACGTCTCTGGAGAGGAGCTGGTGTGGGGATCTGCTGGTCTGTGATGGACACCAAACATGACTCACAACATCTGAACCAGGACTGATCATCAAATCTGAGACAAATGGACTCATTCAATATTGTTCATGTGCAAATAAGAGACAAACCTGTGATTTCAAACCCCAAATTAAAAAACAAATTATTTTCTTTGTGATCAATATGACAACTAATGACCTGGAGAAAATGTCCATCCATCCAGTTCATGATCTGTTCAGAGTCACAGGGAGCTGGTGCCAGTCATTATTAGAGGGGTGGCGTGCGTGCACGCTGGACGAGCTGCACAGCTTTGAAGGAACAGAGGTCCCTCTGGAAACAAAAATCATCTGAATGTGGTTTTAAAGTTTTAGCATCAAACTTACAAAAAGATTAAAAGCTTGAACTCACATGCTTGAACTCACATGCACGTTCCCAGTGAGATCCACGGCTCAGGGGCTCTGCAGTGGCCTGACCTGCCACCTCCTGCACACACACGTCCCATGAAACCTGCAGCTGGAGCCACAGCGCCCCCTGCTGCTCACTGCTCGAATATCTTTCATCAGTAACTGCTCAAAATCTTTTAAATGGAAAAAACATTGGCTGCACATCATATAACAGGATTAAAATTAAAGTTAATAAACGATATAGTCATTTTTAATCCCACAACTTTTAGCAGCTCAGAGCTCAGTTTTTGTCTGACTGAACAAATCAACATGAAAGTCCCCGTTGAGCTCATTCTGACAAAGTCAAGTCAGGTCTTCTAATTTAAACAGAGCCAATAAATAAATATTTTATTATTTATATATTATATTTTTATTAATTATTTATCTGTTTATATTATTTAATTTATTCATCCATCCATCATCTGTACTGCTTGTTCCTTTATGGGTCATGGGGGTCACTGGTGCCCAGATCCAGCAAACACAGGGGCAGGGGACACCTTGGACAGGTCTCCAGTCCATCACAGGGACACATAGAGACAAACTCTCTCTCTCTCTCTCTCTCTCTCTCTCTCT
>JARVLU010000255.1:2046294-2056487 GCA_031762415.1 Simpsonichthys santanae
AGAGAAGAGAAAACAGAGAAGAGAGAACAGAGAAGAGAAAACAGAGAAGAGAGAACAGAGAAGAGAGAACAGAGAACTGGGAGCACAACTGTAAGAATTAAAATCTGCTACATGCTGGTGAAGATTCTCAGTCGTCCAGGACATGATAAAGTCATGTATTTCTGTATTGAACCTTTTTTTGAAAATCTGCTACAACCATCATTTCTCCACAGAACACCACGTGTCTCTGAGTGTGATGAAGCAGATTTTAGTGTGATCTAGAAAATAAATGGTCAAATTAAAAGTTTTCCTCTGAAATCTAAATTTTCTGACGAGTTTCTCTTTTGTTCTCGCTGCTGAAGAACATCTTGATCAATGAACCTGTGAACAAACCACGGTCAGGATACTGAACCAAATCTTCAAAGAACAACAAACTTTGCAGACACAATGAATATTATTTAAGAAAAACATGAGAACAACTTTAACCTTTAAAAAAAGATTAATAAAAACTTTATAAACAAGCGGTGTGTCGATGTCGACCCATCAGAGGAGCTCCTGGACTGGAACTGAACAGGGAATGGAAGAAAACCTCCATGTTTTGGTGCAAGATGTTCATATATAATTTTTTATTTTTATTTAAAAGTTTATTTGTAAAAAAAAAAACAATCCCATAAATGATAAGAATACAAAATATAAAATGAAAAGCAGCAGAAAGAAGAAAAAAATATCTTATTATATCTGCCTCTTTCCTCAAACAATTAGTGCATTCAGTTTTTATTCACAATTTGTTTAGTGTCCCAACTTTTTTTGAATCCGGTTTGTATTATTATTATTATTATTATTATTATTATTATTATTATTATTATTATTATTATAATAAAGCTCTGAAGACTCATGTATCAGTTAAGTACAAGCAACAAACACCGTCCTGCACTGCTTCAGTTAAAAGTGTCTAAAGGTTTTAATAATTCCTGCACGGTGCACGTGCGTCTCACGACTCGAAGTGACCAGATCAATTCCAACGACGACTTGTTTTAGATTCATACCTTTTCACACTAAAACTCCAAATCGTCTCCACGGGCTCTTTGACGCTGGTTGTTTGACTGACATGGTGGTTTTAGGACTAGTTTCCAGAATGTTCTGACCAGGGGCCAAATCAGGTGCACGATGAACTCTGTTCAGCCGATTGGTTCATTTTAAATAAACTAGATTTTAAACCATAAAACAAACTTAAAGACAGTAATTGCTGGATGTTCGGCTCCGATAACTGCGGTCTATTCTATATTATTAACACTGAAACATAAAACTGAGGCTGCTCAAAGAGCTATCTACAGCAGGTAAGACGTTTACTGTTCAGACTTTAAATCAGTGAGCAGTGAAGTTTGACCCACCTTGGTCCTGGACGTAGCGGACGATGTTGCCGCGGACTCCGTACTCGGACACCGCGCACGGTTCGCCCCCGCCCGCCTGGAGGCCCGCGGACCTCCGGAACATCGTCCAGAGCTCGGAGGGGACGCGGGGCCGCGCACGGCGGGTCCCCGCGTGGCTCGACCGCTCCGGGAGGCCCAGGGAGGTCAAGAGGAGCCGCTCCTGGGTCTCCGCGTCCTCCGAGCCCGACTGGGCCCGAACCCTAACCAGAACCCACACAACCAAGAAGAAGACAGGAGCCATGAGTGGACGGGACCACAGCTGCTGTTTGACTGGAGGAGCTGGGGGGGGGATGATGTTAATGAGGAGCAGACAGACAGGATCAACATCCACAATACACAAAACTGTCTGACAGAGAGACAGACAGAGAGACAGACAGGTTCCTCCTCAGGTTGGTCCAAAGTTTTATTTTTCTGGTTCTTCACAGGTTTTATTTTATTTTTTAAATAGTTTTAGTTGCAAACTCTTGTTTCATCAAGGATTAAATACTTCCTCTGAAATAAAACTCAAAGACTTAATGCAGAATATGAAAACTGTTGGGCAATTATTGAAAATAATATATATTTTTAATGAATCGTTCAACAACTACTTGTTTTGTCTAAAGGATGTTTTAAAAACGTTAAATTCAACTCTTTTATCACTTCAGGGCAGCGCGTCCAACTTTATGATGAATTAAAAAAGTTAAAAACACCAGCGGGACACAAAAGTTGACTTGATTTAAAAATGTTTGCTTTTATGACGTTGATTTATTGGATCGATTGTTGCTCTTGTGTGTGATTTGAGTCTCTTCTCATCAATAAAACCAATAAAAGTGACTTTTCTTTGAGCAGTTGATATAAATGCTTGTGTCGGTCGACAGCAGACACTAAAAGTGAACGTTTTGTGGCCTCACAGTCCAAACTCAGAACTCTGAAGACCCTCTGGACCTTCATGGAGGACCCTGGAGCTCCGACAGCTGACTGTTGTTGAAACGGACTGTCAGAAGGTTCGAGGGACACGGATGAAGTTGATCACATCGTATGTAGATGACTCCACGCTCTTCCTGAATTTACACGTTACTCAAAAATCAACTTTTTGATCAAAGTCATTGAACGTTTGTCCTTTTTCCTGTGAAAGTGAATTAAAATAACAAATGTGACTCATTAAAGGTCAAAACCTTGCACTGACATTAATATTTTATACTTTGAGAACATTTCTACACATCAACCTCTCATGTCATATCGTTCATAAATTTAAACTGCGGGCCAAACAAAATCCCTCCTTGGCCCTCAAACGGCCCACGTGCCTCACGTTGGACACCCCTGCTTTGAGTGAAACCTGAAGACGACAAACTCCTCCAGATGATTAAAGCAGGTTTCAGGTCAGATGAAGGACCAGAGAGGACGACTCTTATCTCTGAAGGGACCAGCTCTGACGACAACCAGCCCAGCTCTAATCTCCTCAAACTCTCTGATGTTCTCATCTGCAGCCTGAATGAAAGGAGCACCTCCTTCAGAACGTGCAGGAGGAGGCGCACTCCTCACCATTTCATGACAGGCCCCCTCACATTAAAGCTTCAATAAAACTAATCAATCAGTTTAAAAGAACAATCAGCAACTAATCAATCAGCAAGATGAACCTGAAAGACTTGACTTCAGGCACTGTTTGTCTGTGATGTCTTCATATTCTTCTTCCAGACAGAAGAAAACATTTTATTAGCTGCTCAGACAAATCAAAATATAATAATCTGCAACGTTCTCACCTCGATTCATCACCTTCATCCACTTTTCTTCTGTTTCTGGTTTCAGGCTCATCTTCATCAAGCCCAGTTTAAATTCAAAGCATCATTTTTATTCTCTGCTCTGTTTCATAAATATTGAAGGAACTTGTGAAGATCCTCAAAAGTGAAGTTTAGCACCTTCAATTTAAAAAGCACGACATTTATGAGCTTTTGATTAAATCTTTGAAGACTTTGAGCTCTTCTGGTCCACATTTCTGATCCGCACCAGTCATCCCAGAATACATTTTATTTTGTAAACCTGTTTCCTGTCTGCTGTTAACAAGACACACTCAACGTGAAAGAAATGCAAATGATTATAAAGTTTAATATTATAAACTATTTTCCTGATACAAACCAGAATATTCAAATAAAACAGCTCTTTGGGATTTGACCTCACTTCTGATATAAAACAATTAGAACTGATTCGATGTAGTTTTTCCTTCAGTTATTTGTGTCAGTGCACGCATTCTGTCACGTTTCGTCTCCCTCGGCCTCCTGCAGCTTTGAGGAGACCCAGACCATCTTGACACGTGTGGCTTGACTGGGACCAGTTGGTTAGGAGTAAAGAAAATACAGAATAAATTCTACAAACGTTCTTTTGCTAAATGAGTGAGAAAATTCCAGACCTCTTTGTCACTGCACGTGTTTTTATATCGTTCAAGGTTTAAACGGATGAGTTGAACTTATTTTAGCTAACGGGGCATTTCCACAACTATTTTAAAACAATTATTGCTTCAAATGAAGATTTCTGCAGATTTTACAACAAAAAGTTCAACTTAAGGTAGAACGATGTTACGCAATCTAACTTTATTCTTCTTGAAACTTTACAAAAGTTTTACTTCCTCAATCTTTACATTTCGTGCACAGCTCATATTTAATGTCTCTGTGCACAGATTTCTTCAGGTGCTTCACATCTTAATGAGATTATGAGCTGGAGATGATGAGATGGTCAAAGTTCCATTGATGGACACGGATTCTCTGCCCATCTTTACTTCTTGAATTGAGAAAGCTCCTCGGATGAAGAGCAAAACGTCTTTCTGCTACAAATAAAGTCCAGTTGTTTCTGTATTGAACTTTTTTTGATTTGATCATGTCCTGGATGACTGAGAACCTTCACCAGCATCTTTACTTCTTAGCTCTGACCTGTTGACGTTCAACCTCTTTAGCTGTTTGTTTCTCGTACGTCTGATTTGCAGCTGTTTGTATTTTAGCGCTGAAGACTCAGTGAATATTGTAGGAAACATTTTACCTGCTGATATGAGCAGCGAGTTCAGAACAAATCATGCGTTTTTTTCATTCAGTCACATCCACCTGACAAGATGGCAGGTGTGATCATGATGACGTCTGCGCACGTGAGACCAAATATAAAAGCACAAAGCTGCGTGCAGATGCTTTGAGTGCAGCTCAGCGGTCGTCAGATTCTCAGAGGCAGGTTTTGTGTGATCCTTCAAAATCCACAAAACATTTCAGGCCAAGAGGATTTTCAAGTCCCTCATTAATGTTTTTAACAGTTTAATCTGCAGTTTTTTAAATAATTAACTTTATATTTATTAAAAACTATAAGATTTTATCTTCTCATAAGATTTTATCTTCTTCTGCTTCCTTTCATTTCATTTATTGTTGATTTTTTAAATTTACGTTAAATTGTAAAGTTTATTTTTGTTTGTTTTTAAATTGGAACTGAAATGAATAAAGATTTTAAAAAAAAACTGAACTGATTATGATCAAAACCCTGTTTTAATGAAAAGACGTGGTTTAAAGTGAAATCAGGTCAAAACACAGGAAGTGCTACAGCTAGCTGCTGCTAGTGCTATTTGTGTTTGCAGATAATTACTGAACACAATCATGTATAGCAAAATGAACGATGATGTAAAGTTTAGTAAAATAGTTTTTGTGTGAATTTAAGACCTGCTCCGACTAGCCGTTAGCTCATCAGTCAAACAGCTGTGGATGTGATCAGCTGTTATCATCTCTAGATGTAATGGTGAGACTGCTCCGCTACCTCCTAGTAGGTTTAAAGGTGCGTTATCGCTGATATGGATGAGTGGTGGCGCAGAGGTTAGAGAAGGTGGGCCTGTGATCAGAAAGTCGCAGGTTCAACTCCCGGTACAGTCAACATCAAAATGTGTGTGGGGAAGGTGAAACGCCCACACCTGGGTCTGCGCCCCTGAGCAAACAGGTCTCTCTTGAAAATGAGTTCTCGTGACTCAATGAGACTCCCTGTATAAATAAAGGTTGAATGAAAAAATAAATAATAATAGGCAGCGTCTCACAGGGTAAAACAGGAAGTGTTAAATTATTTCAGCTTGTTACCTCGTGCCTGAACCTAACCACATGAACCTGTTATCATCACTAACAACGTACCTTTAAACCCACTAGGAGGTGCAGGAGGAGCAGCCTGACCACTACATACGGGGGTGACGACAACTGATAACGGCTGGTGACGTTCAGAGTGGGCTATCGGTCTGGTCAGAACTAAACTCGTCTTTCAGAGTCGGGTCAATCAAAGAGCAGTCTGAGAGGCAGAGGTCTCCAACATGAACCCACCCGAGGCCCAGATCAGCACTTCCTCATCCCGATCGTGGCGAACTCGCGCACGGCTTCATGAGACAACAGGAGGTTTGTTCAGTTGAAAACAGCACGACAGGAACAGATCTGGTTCATCAGTTCATATATTTATATATATTCATATCTATAAATCCATTCAATGAGATATGTACAAAGTATGGCAGGAAACAGTTTTTATTTCAGCGTATCAGCAGTTGGCTCTTCACTGTGTGGTCCGTCACGGCTCCAGTGATGTTTCATGCTTATTACGTCCGTATCGTGACCTGCAGCAGGACCTCTAACCTGGACCCGGCCCAGATGTGTCTCAGAGCTTAAAGGAGTCCATCCAGAGTCTGGGCCATGTCCCATAACAAGGGTGCGGGCAGTGTCACCCCCAGGGTCATGTGGCGTTGACCTCCATGATGTGGTCGTCGGTGGTGGGCAGCACCAGGACCTGCTGGGTTTGGCTGTGGTTGAACACCTGTCCGGGGCTGAAGGGCTCCAGACGCGGCATGGCCACGCCCCTCTGCTGCTGCTGGTCGCTGCTGCCCACCGAGTGGACGCTGCCCCGGCTGCGGATGCTCGCCGTGTCCGCCTGGTCGTCAAGCGTCTTGTCCAGCAGGGACAGGCTGTCGTTCTCCACGCAGCTGTCTGCAGACGGCAAGAAGAGAAGCCGTTAGGTCGACCAGAGGGAGGAGCCAGGTCAGGCTGACGGCATCGCCACCGAGCGCCGAGGCTGCACCGCCAAGCACGCCAACAAGGCGGGGAGCGTCAGCTAAATGGTCTAAAGGCAAACAACAACAACAACAACAACAACAACAACAACAACAGAAATCTACTGGCCTTCCTGAAAACATAGTCCTTAAATGTGGAAGAATTGTTTTGTTTCTGTTTGTTTAAATTGCAAAGATCAAGTGTCATGTCTAAACCTCAGAACGTGTAGGTAAGGAAGCAAGGAAGGAAGGAAGGAAGCAAGGAAGGAAGGAAGGAAACAAGGAAGGAAGGAAGGAAGGAAGGAAGGAAGGAAGGAAACGAGTAAGACAGAAAAGGAAGCAATGAAGGACAGAAGGATGGATGGATAGTTTATTAATCCCAGTGAGGTAAATTTGAAAAATGTTAGTTTAAAAGTTTTAATACTGTTATTAAACAAACTGTGGCTTGAAGTCTGGTGTGTGTGTGTGTGTGTGTGTGTGTGTGTTACCCGGGGGGTCTGGCTGCGGGGCCACTGCAGCTGCATGAGGAAGGTATTTGAGCACTTTGATCTTGGGGAAAGGCAGATGTCCTGCGAACAGCGGCATCACCTCGATCTGCACCTTGTGCGTGGCGTTGACCTTCGCCGGCATCAGCACCAGCCCTGAACTCTTTCCACACACCGCCCAGTTGCTGCTGCTGTCGGCCACTACACACACACGCACACACACACCCACATACACACACACGCACACACACACACATACATACAAAAGGTTTGCCTCGTGTTTGTTCCCATAATAAATGTTGCAGTAATTATTTTACAGTTTTACCAGGGATGACAGATTTACATCCCCCACCCCCACCAGTTTATAAATCATCCCCACAGCATGAAGCTGCCACCACCGTGCTTCCATGTGTGGCTCAGCAGAATGAGAGGTGGTGTGTTTGCACCAGACGTGGTGTTGTCCTGAACGCATGAAACATTATTTTTGTCTTGTGTGACCACAGCAACGTTTGGACAGTTCTTGTTGGGAAAGTCCAGTCCAGTCCAGTCCAGTCCAGTCCAGTCCAGTTCAGTTAATTTCAGTCCAGTCCAGTCCAGGATGTTTTCGTACTCAACCCTGACTTGTACTTTTTCACTACTCAGTCTGTAGAGTTGGGCATCGTTTGAGTTTGAACGATTCCAGTTCCTATCGATTCTCGATTCTTTTTAGAGGAACTTTTTAAGATGAGCGGAACTCTTTTTTAACTTCTCTTTCAATTTTAATTCTATGAACTTTTAACTTTTTATTAACATTACTATGAATTTCCCACAGGGCTATTTTCATCCAGTATATTAATATCAAACTCATGAACTTGTTAGTCCATAAAAAAATGCACGAGCTAACGTTAGCATGGTATTTACGCTGCGAGTGGAGCCAGCGCTTTAGGTCGAGAACAACTCGTCGGCTGCTTTAATGTTGGAATAAGACGCAGTTTATTGTTTTAATGACCGCACGCTGACTGCAGTGGGTTGATGGAGCTGGAGGAGGACGCAGCTCCGCGCAGCACGTCAAAGACGGGGCACACTTACCTCTGCACCACGATCCTGCACGTGTTGGTCGTGCACCCTCCTTGGCACGATCTGATCTTATTACAAGTGCAGGTCTGAGCCGACTGCTCATTTCTTTATTAAAGTTAAGCCACAGTTTCGATCGCGGCTGCACTGTCCACGGTCGCACACACACTTCCTGCAGATTCTTCTTCGTTGGTGTTTGGCGGGCTACGTAACGAAAGCAGGAATCGAAAATTAAAATCTGAACGATTCCTGGAGAATCGGAACGTTGGTCCCGGTTCCAATCGGTTCTCGATGCCCAACCCTATTAGTCTCTGACCTGCGTGTGTCCTTGGTCTTCATGTTGGTAGCACTTAAAGCTTAGAGGTGTTGATTCTGATGATTGACTCAAATAAGAACCACCAGTGAGAAGAGTCAAACCAGTGACGCAGCTTCTGGGTTCTACTGTCAGAGCCATGTGCTTCATGTGATGTTGATAACTTACCTTCATACATGAGTTTGGTTGTTTTGAGTCCATCGGTGTCCGTTCTGCTGTCCTCTGTGATCTCTCCCTCTGAAGGCTCCGTCAGTCGTGTTATGCACACCTCGAGCCCACAAACCAGACCGCAGCGACAGTGCTGCTCGCCAGCAGGAGGTAAGATCTCTGCCCTCACGCTGTACAACGTCTGCAGCAGGTAGCACACTTATGATCAGCCACTCATGGGACAACAAGCCTTCACTTCTAAACAGGACATCAGACTGGTCTGACTCGCCGAGAGTCGACCAGATTCAGCGTTTCAAGTGTTTGGGGTTCTCACAGTGACTCCCTCGAGCTGGAACTGGTAGTGGAACGGTTTGAAGGCAGAGGCTTCCTGGTTGACGGGAGAGAAGCTGGCGGAGAAGACGCACTGCAGACAGGAAGGCAGGTCATCCTTCCACCTCACCTCCCACAGGCAGAACACACTGTGCTTACTGCACAAGAGCTACACGTGGAGAAAACAAGCACACGTGAGTTGTAACCACATCCTGATCTTCTGCTGGTGTTTCAGTTCTAACGTCCTTCATGTTGTTCCTTCTCTCCTCTCACCTGGTGGGTTTCAGTGTTGAAGGACTGCAGCTCCAGCGAAGCGTGTTGCGTCTCCGTCAGCGTCACTTCGGCCAGCGTGAAGTTCACGTCCGACACGTTCTGCAAACACACCTGGATGTACTTTCTGTGGGGTAAGGTCAAAGGTCAGACACGTCTGAACATGGTTTGTGCATTTCTTATTTGATTTGAAGAACTTTATGAATCTAACATGCCTGTGGTGATGTGGGCTCACCTGTTACCAGCAGAAAGTAGAGAGTGTTTGGTCTTGAAGGGGATGTAGAAGGTGAGGGTCAGCAGGGTGGAGTAAATGGACCACGGACAGTCGATAGACATCTGCAGAAACAAATAAAATCTCTGACTGGATGTTTTTAAAGCAGGATGTAGCTTCGTTGGATGTAGCTGCGTTGGATGTAGCTGCGTTGGATGTAGCTGTGTTGGACATCATCACGATGTAGAGGTTCTAAAATCAGACAACCTGGTCACAACTTTTACTTGAACACAGAACAAAAGGTGTCCATAATGGCTTCATTCTGCTGGAATAACAGTCAGACGTGAATAAATTCTCCTTTGATCAAAGTTTGTCTTTCAACACTGCATTTAATTAAAGTTCAACTGATCCATGTAGTTAGAACCATCGTGACTCACAGGTGAGACAAACAGGCTAAAACATCAAAAGGTGAGTCCCTCTGTCGCTGAGGGATTTGAATATTTTCTAGTTTTCAAGACGAGTGTTGTTCTGACTGGAAGTGAACAGAGGATGTGAGTAAAACCTTAATGTTCTTGGTGCGAGTAGGAGTTACTCTGTGGAGAGGAACACGCAGAGGGTGTGGTCTTTTGTGTTTGTCCAAGGCAGCGCAGCGTGACGGATCCTGGCAAGTGGAGGGAGCAATTTAATCCACCAAGGGTGGAGTCAGGGGGTGGCCACTGGTGGCCTTGGCCCCAACAGATTAATCTTTGGCCACCCCAAGGACCACCCACATGATTTAAAGAAACTGTACTTATAATCAATAAAATAAAATAAAACCTAGAAAGCATAATTTCCTCAAATTATAGGGGTGACCAGTTTACATGCATATGCATTTACAGGTGGTCCCCGACTTAAGGCGCCATCGACTTACGGCATTTCGGACTTACGGCGCCGCCCCCAGTGACGTCATCACACCTTA
>JARVLU010000255.1:2109181-2120161 GCA_031762415.1 Simpsonichthys santanae
TATATATATACTGTGTATATATATATATTTTATCTATTTATATATATATATATATATATATATATACTGTATATATAATCAATTTGTTAAAGAAAATGACAAGAAAGTTTTGCATTCATCTGTCTTTGATGTTTGGGTTAGATGCTCATAAAAATGATGAAATTGTGTGTTTCTGAACATCTAGGTATCTTCTGCCCTGTACCCATGTAATGCTGAGTCAGCGTTGTGCGATCAGGGAGACCGACATGCACGGAAAGTCAGCCGACAAGTTCTTGTCGCTGATCCCGGAGTGCTGCCAGTTAAATGCAGCGACCTCTGCCGAGCGGGACGAGGACAATCCATTCTGGGGCAAAGGTGAACTGAGAATACGTACAAACACCACGGGAACAGGAAGGAGGTTATAAGAATTAAAAACCTTTTCTGAAACCGGGTGGCGTTGTTTCAGCTACTCTGGCTGGCCCTGGTTGTCAGCAACTGGATACAAACATAAAACTGTTCTTTGTGAGAGGTGAACAAAAAGTTGCCTAAAGAAATGTTCATTTTCTGTTGTTTTAATTGTTGTGGTCACCAATGCATGACAGCGGTTCTCAACCCTGGTCCAGGGGGAACTCCATCCTGCATGTTCTAGTTGTTTCCTGCTCCAACGCACCTGTTTCAGTGATTTTATTACTTCTTCAAATTGCAGAAGCCTGTTAGTCATCTAGTTATTCAGATCAGGTGTGTCAAAGCTGGGAGACGTCTAAAACATGCAGGATGGAGTTCCCCAAGGACCAGGGTTGGGAACCATTTTGGAAACGGCCTCTACACAGAATCCATCGTGTCTCAAAGAACCTCTAACGGGTGTTGTGACTGTGTCGTCCCACAGCACTGAGCAACCCGAGCACAGAGCCTGCTGCTCTGCCCAAACCCAGCACACCGTCCCGCTTGTCTTTCTTCATCCGGCAGCAGAGCAGCGGTGGAGTATCAGGAGGAGGAGGAGGAGGTACCTCTACTCCTACAGGTGTGGATCCTCTGCAGTCAGGTCCATCCAGCTCCCACCCTCTGTCCCCCGACAGCCCGATGCATCAGCAGGCCAACACAGACTGCCTCGACTGGGATGCGGGTTACTTGGAGTACCTCAAGGATGCACGTCGGGGTATCGAGCTTTGCTCCTGGGCGTGCCGAGACTGGTCGGCGCCATACGATGGTGAAAACCCCTCCCCAAACACCGCCCCTCCACCCCCACCTCCCCCTTCTTCTAACCCGTCCTTGGCCATGTTCCCTGAGCACTTTTCTTTCCAGCGGGATGGAAGCAGAAACACTCCTCCAGGCCAGCAGAGGGCGGCCATCGTTGCAGCAGCACGGTCCGAGTGGAGCAGTTCAGAGCGGGACAGCGGCGAGTGGGACGTTACCATCGGCAACAATAACTGCATCAGCCTCACGCCACGCTCTAAGAAACGCACTTTACAGAGAGAGGAACTCCTTCCTAAACCCGTTCCTCCTCTTCTCCCCTCGTCAGCATCAACAGACCCTTTAGCAATTTCACACTCCACCTCATCCCCAGGTCCACACGTTGCCACCTCAACCATCACTGTGAGCTACCAGGCCATGTACAACGGAACGATGGAGCAGCGGGATGGGTGCTCGGACAGTCACGACAGAGGACTGGAGGTAAAGAAAGTCAAAAGAGACATGGGAGAGCAGCAGTACCTGGATGAAAACTCCAATCAAAATGGGTCCCTTGTTTCCAGTCCTTCCCAAAGCTGTGCCACGCTCTCCAAATCTATTTTTAGCAACAGTGACATCAGAGAGGCTCTTCACCCGAAGCAGTTTCCCTCTCAGAGCGCCGTCACCCAGCCAGCTCCCAGTACCAAACAGCTGATCAGCAGCGCCTCAGGCTCTCACAGCACATCCTCAGATCTTCCAGAACCCAACCAAACACTTCAGTCTGTAGAAAGTCTCATAGAAGAACTCCTGGAACAGACAACAGGAGATCCCCAGCTGACCGGAGACACAAATGGTCAGGGCATCAGCATCGAAGCCTTCACGCAGGAGCTGAGGGAGCTGGAGGACCAGGTGAAGGAGCGCAGCCGAGCCTCCTGCCTACAGGAGGACGCTGTGGAAGATGCTCTGCCTGCTGAGCAGCAGGAGGAAGAACTTTCATCTGTCCTGGGTTCAAAACTGACAGGAGACCTCAAGGGAGACAGGTCTGTGGCGGCAGTCTGCAGTCCTGCCAGACCACTTAACCAGCCTGCCTCACAGCCGTACACAGGTGAGTCACCTCAGCGTCAGCCCGACAGTAATCAAGGATTCAAGGGTCTTTATTTGTCATACGCATCACGTGGTACATGTGGTGGAACAAAATTATGTACACAGGTACCCAGTTACATGCAGCAAAGTATAAAAATGTAAAAGTAAACCAGTGATAAGATCTAGGATATGAACTAAGAAAAACATCAACTAAAATACAATAAGCTCTAGTAGCATAAAAACAATATGTCAGTCATTCCTGCTAAAGGCTCATTCTTCAACTAGTTTCATTTACATGTGGAAATATGCTGCAGAAGATTTTCTGTTATGCAGGTCATGATATTAGTGTTACGTTGAACTTGTGTGTAGCATGTTGGAACATATTGCAACATTAAAACTAATATCAGATATTAAAGGGCATGCATTTTGATGAACAAGCCTCAGAACAAGTTAAACAAATCTGTGGTCAAGAAGCTGCAGCAGGATCCTCCATCTCTGTGGTGATCTGCTGGACCTCTGCACCTCACAGATCCAGCAGGAGTGATGAGTTGCTCATCATGTGGACCCTATATAATAAAGCTGAACCCCAAAACGCTGGCATACACATTAGCTGCTTGTTATAAACACATTCAGTAAGTTTCATGGTCACGCTGAATATATCAATATTCTGTAATGCCCCTCAGCGTGCACTGACAGTGAGCCAGAGCTGACTGTGCACTCCCAGAGCCTTTATTAATGTAATGATGTAGCTGTGACCCGATGCTAAATGAGCTATTTACTCTGGATGCTCTCCCACACACACACCTCACACACCTGTTTGTTATGGATTAGTTACCCATAGGTCATATGTTTGTTCTGTGCGTTAGCAGCACAGTAAGTAAACGACCAAAAGAGGCTTCCAGTTGTTTTTTTATTATTCTGTATTCAGTGTATGCTAGCATGATGGACAACACGTTCATACTTTGATATAAGTTGTTTAAAATGTTAGTGAGAAAAGACCCACGTCGACCCCAAACAATCAGTTTAAACAAATATATCTGTCCAGATGTAGAGAACCAGTGGTTACATCTTAATAGCTAGTTATGCTAATTAGAGGCCGAGCAATATGTTGGTTATCACCGATACAATATTAGGAGGGGAAGTCTAATAACGCTGATAACTGATATACTGTCTGAAAGATTGTATGTGTCTGTTCTGTGCTTCTACCAGCACGTTGAAACACAACCAAGCACGGTACTTTTTGTTTGTTTAGGTTTCTGCTTCATAGATCCAGTAGAATGTGCATGTCTGTGTTGTTGGACAAGTGCCCTTCAAATTGTCGTCCTCCTTGTGTTTGCCTGCAGTAATTAGTTGTAGCACAGAACTACTTTACCTCTCAGTGTTGGAGTTAAACCAACAGGAGAAAAATCTCTGCCTAGACGAATTGGAGCGTCAGTGTGAGCTGTTCTCTCCTCAAATGAACAGTAGTTTGTGTTTTCTGTCACTTAAGAACATCTTAATATGCCTCTGAGCCATTAAAACCAGTCACTGTTGCACATTATGTCTCAAAAGGGTTTGAGCTTTGCTTGAGTCATGAAATTAGAATAAACGATGAAGACTTGGTGCTAATAAGCTTTATTATCGATTGTCTAATTGTCAGCTGCAGCTTTTACCTGGATATTTTAATAAATGCACCTCCAAGGCAACACTTGTCTGTTGGGTTTTCTCTGTCCAGGCCCATTCATGATGGTTCTGTTCGCCAAACTGGAGAACATGCTCCAAAACTCTCTTTACGTCAACATCCTCCTCACGGGCATCGTGGCCCAGCTGGCCTGCTATCCTCAGCCTCTCCTACGCTCCTTCCTGCTCAACACCAACATGGTCTTCCAGCCCAGTGTCAAATCTCTGATCCAGGTACACCGTGACCCACAAAACACAACGAGTCGCAGCTGATCAAGGCCCGCCGCCCCTGAATTTCAAAATACTCCATTATTTAAAGAGAAAGTATCTTTGAGGATCAGTCGGACCTCAATAATCCTGTTGCCCCTGCTCCCCTCAGGTTTTAGGTTCTGTGAAGAACCGCATCGAGGTCTTCGCGGCCTCTCATGAAGACTTTCCAGCCATGCTGAGGAAAGCGCAGCAGTACCTGGTGGCTCGAGGCAAAGTGGACTGGACTGACACCCCTGCAGCGGTGCCCCCCCTGCGCCGCTCTGATTCCCTCAGTGAGTATCGAACACTAACCAGAACCACATCAGGACTGGGCGCGTCTCCACTTATTTCTGTGGTTTGGTCAACTGTCAGAACTGAGTCATGCAAAAGTGCATGATTCAAATTCTACTGGGGAGGGGGGCAATGTCACTAAATTTATTTCCCTTTAGCTCAGGAAATGTTGCATCCTGCATCTATTTTAGGGATGTACAAAACAAACATATCTATTGCTTTATTTATTTATTTTTCTTAAACAGTAAGTTGGAAAAATGCAGATGTATGTTGTAGCTAAAATGGTGGATTTCAGTCGAGGGTCGTTTAACTGAGTTAATCATATTCTTAAAAAGATAAAAATCACACATTTAATGTGTTGAGCTCCAAGTCGACCCAGCTGAGGTAAGTTCTCCTCCACGTCATGAGGTTCGCTTCATTTTTAAAAGGTTTACATCGCAGCAGGTAAATGCACACAACGGTAAAGGTTTAAGAACCACCGCATTAGAGTAACATTATAAAACAAGTATGTTGCCTCTTAAAATATTTGTCAGCCATCGCTTATATTTATAGTTTTATTGGTCTTAATTTTAATTCAAGGCTGCATTAAAAAGTCTTAAATTTGACTTGCTGAAACCTGCAGGTACCACTTTATACATTCCAGCTTGTAAGGCTAATGAAAGCATGTTTTTATAGATTGTTTCTTCCTCTAAAGATGTTTTAGGTCATCATCAATGAACTGTTAGCGCATTAGTGGTTTGCTGTGTCGTTAATCTTAGCCCTAACGCCTGAGACTTGCAGTTCTCCTCCTGAACAGTAGGTGTCACTGTGTAAAAACATCTGCACTGCAGGAATGTCTGCAGAACAAGAGATTGCATCAAATAAAGGTTTTATACAGAATTTTAACTGCATTTCCACATTTAGAGATTCTTTACTTCATATTTTTTTATTTTCCAGTAAAAAGTCGTAAGCCGTCTCTCGGAGACCTGATCCTTCGCCACACCAACAGTCCCACTCGGGCTCGGCACGCTGCTCAGCTGGCGCTTGCACACGTCCGGGACGGCGGCCAGTCGCTGCACAGCGCCCTGTTCCGAGGCGGAGGCGGCGCCTCGGGCCTGGAGAAGCAAGCGGAGGCGCTGCGAGTGAAGAACGCCGTCTACTCGGCCGTTATCTTCTGCGAGTTTCTCAAAGAGCTGGCTGCCCTGGCTCAAGAGCACGCGGTCACTTTGCCCTTCCCTCAGAGCCAGGAAGCAGAGGAGTAACGGTAAACACGGACCTCTTGGCTTTTAGCTTCCACTTCTCTTTTTTACTTGTAAAATATTTCATTCTGTGTTGAGCTGAGGACAAACTGGAGCACTGAGACTTTCTGTCACTGAAGTGATTGAAGCGACGCAGACGTGAAAATAAAAGGAAAACTGGGATTTTTGTACCAAATGAACTCGAGACCCACAGTCGGACTGGACTCATCTGAAAACTGGGTCTTGTGCATATCATGTATTATATTTACATCCTGTCCACAGAAAACCTTTGTGGAGCTTGTACAGACCACGTCATGGTATAAAGCCACAGATAAAAGAAGTAGGTGCACATGTTGGTGCTAGCTCCATCCTTTTGATCTTTTCATTTGAAACGGTTCTGTTTGGTGTCACAGGCAAGAAAATGACAAAACACCAAGTTTAGCAGGAAAACACTACAAGTAAAAGAGCGTTAATGAGCCGTGATCTGATCCGTGCACAGCGAGCTCGAAGCTTTCAGCAGAGCTCCTCGTAGAGAAAAGCTGCACGTCTCATCCGTTCGATCCGTTGGACAAACGTTTGCATCAAACGACCCGGAGGTCGTTCTGCAAACAGCGAGTGTCTTCACGAAACTGGAAAACGTTTATTTTTGATGTTGCACCGTTTACTTGACGTGTCAGCAGCATGTGGGAGCGCGCACCATTCTGTTAGCTCTTTTTTATTTAACTCGTTATTTTAATGAGTCGCTCTTTTCTACAGAGTGGTGCCATCAGGAAGCTGTTGCCATAAACGAGGCTGTAAAACATATTTTCCTTTTTATGTGCCATTTAGTTATTTTTAGAGTCTGCACTTTAAGTTTACTTTAAATTCCTTAATTAAAAAAAAAAAACTCCTGAGGGATTCGGCATTGACTCGTTTCCCTCCACCCGGATTTAACTTTTTAAATTGTGAGCCACCTCAAATCACAACTTCCCTTTTCGTTTAGTTTTTGAATGAACAGGCCAGACCGATCAAGATTTAATTTGAAACATTAACATGCTGCTATTTTTATTTTATTTTTTCAGTGACGCTGGTTTTCTTCATGTGTAGCTGCTGTTTGTTCGTTTTGTTGCCAGGTACCGGTTATAAACGTGCACGATGCAAACATGCAGGATGGTAAGGGCAGATGTTGGTGGCGAACATCGTTTAATTTAATTTATGAAAAGTTTCAGCTGGTCAGTGTTAAGACAAAATGATCGTTTGGAGGATGACACGTTTTTGTTTCGTAGTGTTTATTTAAATTTCTCCTGATGGTTTTTCTTGTTAAACTTTAACGTGTGGAAATTCTGACAGAATTTTTTTTTAAAGGATATTTTTAGCTCTTCAGAGCCGCAACTTTTCTCATCGTGTTTGTGAAAGTGGTTTTTCATTACGTCACTTTTCTACAGAATTTATAGGCACATTTCAGAACCAACTGTAGTATTTTTTAAGTAAATGTAAGAGTTGTGTGCATGCCGTTAACGTCAGGTTCAAGGAAACTTGGGTTGAACAGCGTTTGGTTTGTGCAGTAAATGATCTTCCACGCAGTCGTTCCTGCAGAGATGGACTGTCGATCTGTGCTACGAAGCAGGATTAATGTCCGACCGAGCGAGAAAACTTCAGATTCAGTTCAGGATTTATTTTTTTACCTGGGTCTGTTCTGTGACAGATTATCCAATTCCCTATAAATGAGTCGGTACGCCCCTTCTAAACTAATCAATTCCCTCAAAACTGGGAAAAAGTATCTACCAATGTGTAACGAGGTCTCACTGTTTTTGTGTCTCCTGAAAGTTCCTCTGTTCAGTTTAACTTCAACCAAAGTCTTCGTGCAGGAGACCTCGACAGAATGGATTCCTTTGCGTTTTGTGATCTTTGTCATTTAATCCTTAAACAAGAGCGTCACATTTTAATCTCCTAAACTGTACGAAATGTTTCAAATGCTCAATAAAATGCAATTAGAGAAACTAGTTGACAGAAAATAAGTTTATGTACAGTAAGTCCACTTTGTTTGACTCGTTCAGGGCAAAGAGATTAAAAAAGGTTTGAAAGAATCCGGTTAATGAAATCCTGCAGTACATAAATTATTCTATTTTCAAATAACAGTAATTGTTATATCTAATCATCCTTTAATGACAACAGTGGTGTTAGTAAGCCTAAAAATTTAGTGTAAATTCACTTTGTTCTGGTTGTTGCTCCATCTTTTTATACGCCCATCGAAGAAGACGTATGATGGTATCGTCTACATATGTACGTACCTTTCTCTTGTCCTGCCCATAACTTCTGTTCTACTCAAGATACTTGAATGAAACTTCAGAGGCATATGCTTCATCACTAGACAGAGTGTTGCAGATACTCTTCATCACCCCAGCTTCAAGATCAAGGTCAAGGGTTATGGAAGGTTGTTGCTTGTCCGGATCGTTGCTATAGATTGCCGTATAAGTTTGTCGGCGGGCGTATAATGTGCCGTATACGGTTTTCTTCTTTATGACTATTGGTTCTTTGATCAGCTCCATGTGTTTTACACGGACATGGTCGGATCCAGAGTCAGAACCCCAAGTTGTCTGTCCGAGTCATTAACTAGCTTCATATTCCCGCTCAGCTGAACCTCGTATTGTTGGTCGTAGCCAAACTGGAAAACTTAATGTAATTCCAGATTTGTTAATCCCGCTTTGTAGTACAGGTCCTTTTGGTCTCGTTTAATCGTTACCAAAAGTTTACTCACTGCCATCCGTCTGTCTGTCTGTCCACCGTGTTTGCTGCACGTCGGGTCACCTACCTGATTTTCCTTTAACCGCACGGTTGTTTTGTGGCTGGAGCGTGAGTAGAAGCTCAGATTCTCAGTTCCTGGATCAGACTCGGAGTTGACTGTGACTCACTCCTGGGCACCAAAGACAATCTCCTGAAACCAACGTTCACCCACAGACAAGAAAATGTCACACGATCGACGCACTGTAACGAAACGTGTCCACGCAGCACTTATTTAGGAGAAAGTTATTTTTTTGATTATTTTTAACAAAGTGCCAAATTTGTCATTGAGGCTCGTCGACTCAATCAGAACTTCAGTGTCATTTTTTTCACTTTTTACAGTTTGTATTTTCTGAAATTGTATGTCAGATTTTATTTGTACAAACAGAGGTTTCTTAAGAAAAAAAACAAACAAAAAAAAACCTAACATTTTATGAGGGAGTGTTTCATAGCAGACAGTTTGACGTCTTCCCAAACGGTAAACAGCTACAAAACTAACAATGCATCTAAAAATACTATAATTGTATAAGAACTCTAATCCAACCTTAATAAAGTGTAAGCACTCCCAGATAAATGTTTGTAGTTATACAAAACTAACACAAACTTGTACTTTTGTTTTTATTATTTTAAAAAATTATGCTTGACTTTTGACAGTTCATCCAAATTTCATAATTAAAAAAAAAAATCATATTTAATGATATACACCTTTTGTTGTTCCTTTAGTTAAGACTTAAAAAGCTGCCATATTTGTTTTCCTATTGTTGTTTTTATTTACTTTAAGACAAAAACAGCAATGTGCAAATGTCACTTTTCTTTGAGGCCCCGCCCACACTTCTCGAGATATTTGTTCAAAAATCAAAACAAAATGGAGATGGGTTTTTTTTTTCTCCACCTCTGCCACTCCTAAAAAAAAAAAAAAAAAAAGTTAATAATTTGGTAGAAAATTAAAACAGTTTCAAATAAAACAACTTTTTAGTTCTTTCTCCAAATCTTACATCCTGTTTCTGTGGCAGAGTTGCCAGATAGGAAATGGGGGGAAAAAATCCTAAATTTGCACCTAGCATGTGGTCTGACTGGTTGAATCAGGTGACGTGTTCGTGTTCGTGTGAATAAAAGCACGTTTTTGTTTATTTGGTCAACTTTTTCTTTGGGCTGCTCCCTTCCTCACGTGTCATTACAGCGAACTGTCACACGATGACTTGGTGATTTGTTTTCACACCCGCTGCTCTTCCTGGTGCAACCACAGACCACAAGCTACCACAGCCCTCTGTGTGGAGCAGAGCTGCCATCTAGGGCACCTGGGGGAGCAGATGGTGGGGGTTAAGGGCCTTGCTCAAGGGACCACCTTTCCCACCCACATTTTGATGTTGTCGGTCCAGGGGTGTTGAACCAGCAACCTTTCAATCACAGGCCCACCTTCTCCATCCTCTGCGCCGCCACTCCCCCTTGTTTTTAGTAAACAAAGACGTCAGAACTTAGTATGTTTCAGCTTCTAACAATCCTTAGACTGTATGTGTTCTGTGGCAGCTCTCGCCACCTAGTGGTGTGGTTAGGTATTGCAGGAGTATCTGGGGTAGGCGGGGCCTCAAACACACTACAGCTCATCTAAACTGACTTTAATGTAAAATCTTTCAGAGTAAAATCCAGTTTATCATTGCACACGTGTTCAGACTGCGAATGTCTTATTTATAGGATTTACAAGTGAAAACCTCGTTTTGTGTTCACATCTGCTCTTCGCAGTGTTTGTTTGTTCACCACATGTTTGTGATGCTTATTCTGGGATTTTCCTGTCAAACAGAACTTTCACCTCCGACTTCTCTCCTGTGTAATCTATGCAAGTCACTCTGGTTCCCGCTTGGTGGCTGAACGATTAAAACCTGCAAATTCTGTCTTAAAAACAAGAGTTCAACGATCCAGATGTGTGTCCGATGACTGCGAGGAAGAGTGAAAGTCATTTTGCAAAGATGTAACAATGAATGTTGTAAATATTTTTCTATATTTTGAAATCATTACAGGAAAATAAAGCAACAAAGAGGAAAAAGCTGTCAGAAGAACACTACAAAGGGAATGTTTTTATTAATTTATAAATTTGCTTAGCAATATTACATTTGTGTTTGTGTCATTTTTTGCTTTTGAAACAAATTAAGTGCTTGTTGAATTCAAACAGGCAAATTTCCAATTAATCCTCTGTGGCGCTGAGACGTCTTTACGTTGAATGTTTTTATGAAGACGCCACGATGAGGGGAAATTTGTACATCTTTGAAAAAAACAACAAAAAAGTGATTTGTGCAAAAAATGTATTGAGACTATTTTTGTGTCAAATTTGCACAGTACCCATAAATTAAAATTGGATTTTTTAAAATGGTTTTCTAGTTATAATTTGGCATAAAATAATTTCACTAATGTTCTTTTTTTACCTTTTTAAATGTCTGATGCATAATGAGAAGAGGAACTTGGAAACCTAAAAAATGAATTAAAAATATGCAACATATGGGTTAAATTTTAAACATTTGGTTTCGGGTTTCAGTTTAAAATAGTATTTAAGATAAAATGTTTTGTATAATGTCATTAAAAC
>JARVLU010000255.1:2120261-2136556 GCA_031762415.1 Simpsonichthys santanae
CCCCCACACACACACACACACACACACACACACAAAAATCCTTTTAGATTAAAAGTTTAAGGTTTCAGTTTCACCTGGTCTCTGCATAAATTTTTATTTTTCTATTTTGAAACGGGACAAACTCGAACATTTAATAAAATAAACAGTGTCTTGTTCGACTCGGTGTACAGAAGTCTGAATTTGTCAGGTTTTGTATTGTTCAAGACAGAAAAAAGTTAATAAAAAAACTATAAATGTTGAGCTGTAACTGATTTAGTCTTAAATAATTTACAGCAAACCTAAACTGGAAAAATGTCGTTTGTTAAATTTAGGCAGATGTTTAGACATAAATTTAAACTTTGGTGTTTTCAGATTAAATATATTTTTATCATCTACAAACATTTTTGTTTCAGTTTCTAACAAGTTTTCATTTGAAGATCTGCACCAGTGCACGTCTTTCAAACAAAGACGAGCGGGAGGAAACGGGAGCCATCTTGGTGGTATCCTAGCAACAGCCAACAGGAAGGGACACGACACTGAGGAGGTGGAGAGATGAGTTAAAGAAGAGCGAAGTGTCATCGGCATCACTGCTGGATCACAGGTAGGAGCCGGGGATGGAAAATGCTTTTTATTTGATAATGATCGTAGCACAATTAAAAACTTGTATCGTTGTTTTATTACCTGCCTGCTCTGAAAGCATCTGACAAGGGATCTTTTAATTTATTTGTTATTATTATGTTAATCATGATTGATGACTCCCTTTCTGTCAAGCCACATGTAGAATCTGATGAGGCTGAGACGAAAACTGGGTTTTTACTTTGGGAACAAGTTCTTTTAAATAATGTGGGAGAAGTGTCTGTTGCTGCTACTTTCTTATCTGTGTTGGACGATGGAGATCTTTTCTATCTGAATGCATCTGCTCAGTGTTTACGAATGGCTGATACATTTTTTATGAGGTTCATTACAGACTTTAAGGCGTTCATTCACTCGTACATTCATATACAAAGCAATATATGGACTTCTCTCTTATATTTGTACTCTGATTGTACACAGAGGTGATGACTCTTCCTCCGTCCACTCACAGGACTATTTGAGGATTTTTGTTAAGTTTGCATGAACTGAATTAAGTAAAAAGACTTTAGTCCATTCTGCACCTGCTACATGGACAAATCTACAGAAAGAGTTCATTCAATGGACACTTTTCACTCAAGACTGAAATGATTTGAGACTAACTACAATTTGTACCTGTTATAGTCTTACATGTTTTAATTTGAAGTCCTTCACAATAGTAGCTCCTTTTATTTTTCTGAATGTGGGTCACAAGACGAGCAACTGGACCTCCTTCATCTATAATGTAGTTCTTGTAAGGTGAGCGGGGAGCAGGAAACAAAGAGCTGCGACTGACCCAGTGCCACAGTTCCACCTGTCAATCAATACCGTAAATAATCTCTGTTATTCTGGAGGTGGGGAATAAACTGAACTGAATTCATCCCTGGATACAAAAAATATGGTAAACTATTTCAATGTTGCTTTGTTTTACTACCAAGTTTAAAACAACTGATCAATAATTAAAAAAAACTCATGAAAAAACCCCAAATAAATTGTTTGTTTTCATAATATTTAATTATTAATGTGGTGGGTATCTTATACGACAGGTTGTAGATACTCAAATGGCTGCTTAACCTGAATACCAAATCTATTCCTCGGTACAACAACAACAAAGTGTTTTTATGCTTTAAAAAACAAACTATCTGAACCATAAGCTCAAACTAAATAGACGTCCTCCTAAAAAAGACTTTTGCTCTGCTGACCTGAATTAGAGAAAGCATAATTATGGATTTCTATCATATGGGTGTTAAAAACGTAACATTTGATACTAAACGTCACTTTAAGCATTGTTCTGTATTAACAATGTCAGGATAGGTAAACGAGAATTGTGTGTAGGAAAATTTGTGTTCAGAAAATCCAAATGTCATCTGTATAGAAAAAAATCCTGTTCAGATCATTTTGGATTCAGAGGGTTGACGGTTCCACTTTCATAATATCAGTTTTGCAATATGGCTGGCTATAGTCACGTCCCACAACGGTGTGAAGTCAGAACTGCAGAGCCGTAGCAACAAATCTGACATTAACTACATAAACTGAGTTTTGGACGTCTAATTCTAAACCTGACTTTTGGCTGACCACACATCCATCAATGCATTGCTCTTTTGAGCCACAGTGCCACTTTGACATTTATGGTTTTGTCACTATATTACTTGGCAGCTCAGAGGAAAGCAGCAGGTTGGTTGTAAAGCCTTAATGTCACCTTCGTGCATTCATAAATCACACAAGAAATCCTGACTTGAAGCGTTTTGCATAAGTAGCAAAGTTGTTGCTCCAAGTGTTCTCCTTTAACTTCTGATGAAACGTCCTTTTTGATCCGAGTGGTCTCGTCCTAATCGACAATTCTTTCCAATTGGAGTATAAAAATGACGTCATTCATATAATGCACTATTTTCCATCTTTTGGGAATGCTGGACCTTGTTCAACATTTACGTCTCTGCTATCAAACATAACCTGAAGCAATATTATAAGAATGGTAACCCACCCTGTCATGCTAGCAAACTAAAAAATGCATTTGGAGGTGCACCAAAGATTCTTGTGTATGTTCTTTTTCCTTTAATCTTTACATCCATATTGACCCTTATTAATTTGTACATTACTTTTGTTAATGTCATCTTTCTGCAGAAACTGAGCCTGAACACTTAAAAGGGAAAGACCCATTCTTCATAATGTTTGTGGGAACTCATTTGGATAGCAGTGCAACTTCTGTACAAGTTAGCAGTCCAAGTCAAGACAGTCACTCAGATGGTTCTTCATCTACTGTTCCACCTGCGTCCCCTCCATGTTGGTTAAGTCAGATACAGAGTGACCTTGCCCATGCAGAAGAAGAGCTCCGTCAGATACAAGAGTGCCATGCAACTGAGACTGAACTTGTCAAGCGGGGAGTAGAGCGGGCAGTTCTGGGAGCACGCGAAGAGGAGAGGCGCCTGCTAGAGAGGGTGGAGCAGGACCATCGGGACACGCAGCAGCATCTGGAACAAGTCCATAGGGAAAACATGGCGGCAGTGCGGGTCAGCCAAGCTTTACTGGACCAAAAGTTGCATAAACTGGCCCAGCTTCAGCAGCGTATTCAGGAAGTGAGTCAAACTGTTCTGAATGAAAGTGGATCAAATCACAACTCCTTATTGAAGGAGATCGCAGAATTCTTACAACCTTGGGAAATCTCAGTTGCTCTTAAGAAAGTGAGTTTCAAACCCAGCTCCCAACCTAATGCTGTCACCTTTGGAGTCATGCGTGTGCAAGAACAAAACCTGTGTCTTAATGTTGGAGGCTGTGGACCACATGGTAAGATGTGTGCTCTCCATTCACAAGAAATGCAGTGTGAAGACATAAATCATCAAAAAGCTAGAAGAGAAGAAAACACTCAAGGAAAGGGTAGGAGCTCGCCAACCGGAAAAGTTGTCACTAGGATCAACCGCTCAAACTGGAGTCATCTAGAAACAGAGGAAGAACAGAAGCTCTCTGCTGCAAAGATCTCTCACTGGCTTCCTAAATGTGAACAGCCTGAGTGGGAGTTGTGTCAAAATGATGAACTGGAATCAAGTTCCTTTCAGCGACAAGGGGAGGATGCATTTCTGGCTGTCCCTTTGGTTCTTAAAAACTTGGACTCTAAAGGCAAGGACCATGTAAACAAAATGAACAGTAGGGAAAAATACTATTCTCCCAGAAATCAGAAGAAAATGCTTTCTGTGGCCTCTAACGGAAAGCTCTCACCTTCACCAGAACGAAGACAAAGTCATTTCTTGAGTTTCGATAGCCAGGTTGGAGATAAATTAAAAGGGAGTACAGAAATCAACAGGAGACTTTTCCCATGTGGCAGTAGTGCCCTAACTTCCCCCAGAATGACTCCAAGAGATTATTTGGTCAGTCAAAGCTGCTTGGACCTTACCTCCAAAGGCCGGTCTTACTCTCGTCTAAGCCAGTCTTCAGATGAACACTCTCTGGGGACACTTGGAGACTCTGGTCGTGCAACATCCCCAGCAGATAGCGTTGACTCTAGCTATACTTTCATTGTAAGTCCATCTCATGAAACCAGTTTGAGCAGAGCCTCTTTAAACTACAGTTGCCGCCTCTCAAAGTCTGCAGTGGACTTGACACACAAGACAAGGCCCTTGATCAGTGGTGGTACGAATAAGCAAGACTTGTGTAGAGTCAAGTGTGGCAACGTTAATACCTTATTGAGCTCCACTTCATCTTCACCCACCACGAGTAAGAAAGTGACAGTCCATGACAGAGTCGAGACCTTAATGTATCCTGCCTATCTAGATCGTAATAATTTGTCACAGCAGCAAAAACATGTCACTGGATCAAAACAACCTCTTGTGGCTAGGTCTATATCCATGTCATCCATAGATTGTTCCTCTCAAGAACTTAAGAGAGGTAAAGGAGGAAAAGGGGAGCCAATCATGGTGGAGTTAGAGGAGGAGGTTCATTCATCTTTTACAGTGTTCAACCCAAGAGGTGTCCATCTCATCAGGCAGTTTGGAAAGCAGGGTTCAGGCAGGGCTGACCTTACCTTGCCAAGTGGTATCCATGCAACACCACAGGGCCAAATTTTTATTGTGGATTGTGGAAATGCACGTATCCAGGTTGGTATGTCGTCTGTATAAAACTTCAAACATGTACATACTATTGAAAGTAAATGTAAACTTTAATTTTGAAACAGGTGACTGACCCTTGTGGGAATGTCCTCCAGCAAGTAACCTCTCCAAACGCTGATGGGTTGGCCAGACGATGCAGAAACTACTTTGACATGGCCGTCAACGCCAAGGGTCTGCTTGCATTAAGCTGTGCTGCAGAAAGAGCACTGCTTGTGTTCAACCGTCATGGTCGCCTGCTTCAAACCTTTGGAGGGTCAAGGTCGGGCTCTGCAAAAGATGAATTAGAAGCTCCCAGGGGTGTCACTGTAACCAGACTAGATGAGTTTTTGGTTGCTGATATCAGAAAAGGTACTCTCATTGCCCTGAAACTTGACCCTAAGACAGGCTCCCGGCTTGAACGCACAGTTGTGACAGGTTTCCACAGGCCCTACTTAGTGGCGTCCTGCTTGACCTCAGGCATAGTAGCTGTGTCTGAAAGGGGCAATGAAACAGGATGTGTGCCTTGCATTAAAGTGCTGGAGCCAGGCTGGAACACAGTGAGAGTTATAGGTGTATGCGCAGGGATGGGGCCAGTTCTGACCTGCCCTTGGGGTATCTGTATAGATACAGATGGAAACATCTTGGTAGCAGACTGGGGGGAGCAGCACAGAATCGTGTTGTACCCTAAACAGGGAGTTGGGTGGTCCATAATAAACCAGGGCTTAAGCAGTCCTCGTGGCCTGACCTTACTACCCGAGGGACAACTAGCTGTGTCAGACAGCATGCATCATTGCATTAAGATATACCAGTACAAATCACCTCAGGACTAGAAAGAGTGAGTTGGCATTTCAAAGAACCTGTTGAAGAAGTAACATCCCAAAAACAAGTGTGCATTTATAAAAAAATCTGTTTGAGGTCATTTTACTGCTAAAATTCAAGTTCCGTCAGATACAACTACAAAGTACTGTATTTTGACTAATACGTTAGAGTTCATCTTAAACTGGAATCCAACTGGGTTTCCACTGTTTCTGACTAATTTCAGGCAAAACTGCCAGACGATATGCAAATATATTTTTTAATATTTAATTGGTACTTGTGACAACCTTTGGGGCAAAATTTGCATAAATTGTTGAACATACAGTATATTGTGCAAATTAATTTCTTGCTATTTAGTCACAAAGTGTTCTAGCTATATCTCAATGTGACAGCAATTTATTCTCATTTTGTTGCACTAGTGCCCAGAACGCCTGATTCTCTTTTATTTCTCCAATAAGTCACAGTTGAGTTTAATTCATCATGAAACCCTTCCAAAGTTATCACACATTCTAACGTTCTCCGTCATGGAAACTAAATTGAGACAAGTTCTATCTTTACCAGACGCCTGAACCTCCTCAACTGGCTCCTCTCGATGTGGAGGAGCAGCGGTTCTACTGCGAGTCCCTCCTGACAACTGAACTTCTCACCCTGTCTCTAAGGGAAAGTCCAGTTTTCATAAGGTTTATTTTGCATCTGTAATTAATATAAATACTTTTAATATGTAATGTAACATTTAGAATTATTATGGTTATAGTTTAAAGAATTCAATACAAAAGGAAACAACTCTTGTAAAATTATGAACCACATACCCAGGAAGTTCATGACAACTGAGTTTTGTTTCAGCTCAAGTTAAAATGTCTTGTTTTGCTGATAAATTATGTTTGATGTGCATTTCTGTCAAACAGGAAGTCATAAATCTGTCTCTCTTGTGTTTAACAATTTAGAGTTAGAAAAAATGTTTGTTATAACACTTTGAACTTATCTCATGTTTAAACATACATTATATTGTTGTTTTTGACATTTAAATTGTAAATCAGTTTTTTTGCAGTAATTTCAGTGGTTTTAATCAGATTTTTGGTTAACAAAGAGTATGACATATGACATTTGCATAACAACAATCCCAACTTTAAAAAAATAGATAAAATATGTGTATGTGTAATGAACTGTACGCAATAGAAATAAAATGCTGCGCAGACCATTTGTCACAGTTGAAAAGAAAAGTTATTTCTAAAAGTAAGATTTAAGTTCAAGACCTATTGTAAGCATTGATTTTGTGTTTAAATAAAGAATATGGTACTTATTATACCATACTAGCCATTAGCTTGTTGCTTGCTAGCTTACTAAGGTCATCCAAAGAGCTATCTACAACAGGTTAGACAATAATAGTTCATAATTTTAATAAAACTCTACTCTAATTTTAATAGAACCCCGTGCCGTCTCCTGAAGTCCACATCATCTCCTTGGTTCTGCTGACATTTAGAGAGAGGTTATTTTCCTGACACCAGCTGGTCAGTGATTTCACCTCATTTCTGTAGGCGCTCTCGTTGTTGGTGGTGATGAGGCCCAGGATGGTGGTGTCATCAGCATATTTGAGGATGACATTTCAACTGTGCTTGGGGGTACGCTCGTGTAAATTGAGAATACAAGAGTGGACTGAGGACACAGCCCTGAGGTGTACCGGTGCTGAGGACTAGTGTGGAGGAGAGGTGACGGCCAATTCTCACTGTCTGTGGTCTGTTGGTGAGGAAGTCCAGTATCCAGCAGCAGATGAACTTCTCCAGACCCAGTATGATGAGCTGAAGACCATTTTGGAGGGTGTTATGGTGTTGAATGCTGAGCTGTAGTCAGTGAAGAGCATTCTCACGTAGGTGCTTACCTTCTCCAGATGGCTGAGGGAGGTGTGAACTGCTAAAGCAACAGCATCATAGACCTGTTTGCTCCGTATGTGAAGTGTAAGGGGTCCAGGGTGTCAGGAGGGAGAAGCAGATGTGAGTTGATATGGGCTAAAAGTCATTAAGGCAGGATGCTGCAGAGGTCTTCGGGATGGGGACAACAGTGGAGGTCTTGAAGATGGTGAGCACAATAGACCGGCTCAGAGACAGGTCTCTCTAGAAAATGAGTCTTTGTGACTCAATGAGACTAACGGATAAACTAACAGATAAATAAAGGTTGAATTAAAAAAAAAAAAAAACAGGTGGGACATTTAGCTTAAATAAGTTCAGAGCCTTTCAGACTCCTTGTTGACATTTAGAGTGAATTTACTTTAGTTTTTCCTCTAAAATATGTTTTTTTTTAATGGTTGATAAACATTTATATTGTGTTTAACGTCTTTTGTTTCATATAAATGAAGACTGCACAAATAAAATTAAAATATGTTTTAGTTTGAGCTAAACAAGAGTTTAATTCTGTGATGACTTCTTATAGTTTGAGTTTTAACTGTGGGAAAAAAAAAATAAAGAGGCGGGGCTTGTTTTTGGTCCCATGCCCATTTCTATCTGTTACCAAGTGATTAGTTTGCATTTAAAATCAATTTCCTGAACAAATCACACCGACCTCTCTACAGATCAAACACCCCTGTACTCCCCGCCAGCAGATAATCAGCAGGAAGGCGTTCTCCTCTGAGCTGGAGAACGTCTCATGTCTGCAAATGAAAATGCAGCAGTCGGTTTCTGCTGCAGAACATTCTGCTCAGTGAAAATGATTCTGAGGGAAGTCGTTCAAACAGCCTGTTTCTGTGAGGTCATCACACCCAGATGCACTGCAAGAAGATGTCATGATGCAACATCAGTGATGGAGTTCAGTTGATCATAAATAATGTGTTGCTGGATTTGCAGAGAGAAATAATTGAGCCATCCTGAATCTATAAAATTACATCCTACACTGAACTACTTTAGTTAAAATGCCCTCTAGTCCAGCTTTATAGCACCGAGTCACAACAGAAGACACCTCAGAGCACTGAACAGAAACATTCATATATAAAATAATACAGTAATTTAACATTATTTATGTGAGGAGCTTTGAGTTTAACTTCATCACAGAACTCTCATCTTGAACAAGCATGAAGGCGACAGTGGAAAGAAAAAACTCCCTCATGAGGAAGAAACCTTTAGCAGAACCAGGCTCAGGACAAGCGTCATCTGCTTCAACCAGCTGGGTTTGAGAGGAACAGATACACAATGGCAGGTCAATAAATAAATAAACACACACACACAATCACAAACCGCATAAACTGACTCGCAAGAAAAATCCCTCAAACCACCACAGATCAGTGATCAGTGTGTTACTGTCATGTGCTGTAGCTCCACCTGTGAACTGGATGTCTCCATCTGTGGATCAGTTGGTAGAGCTGCTGCCTCTCAGCGAGAAGGTCGCTGGTTCAAATCCCGGCCTGGGGCCTTTCTGGGTGGAGTCTGCATGTTCTCTCTGTGCTGCGTGGGTTTTGTCCGGGTACTCCAGTTTCCTCCCACAGACCAAAAACATGTTAGACTGACTGGTGACTCTGAATTGTCTCTAGAGAGTGACTGGTTGTTTGTCTCGTTTGTCTCTATGTGTCCCTGTGATGGACTGGAGACATGTCCAGAGTGTCCCCCGCCTCTCACACAGTGATTACTGAATATGAGCAGTAGTGACCCCTGTGACCCAAAAAGGAAGAAGCGTGTAAAGATAATGGATGGATGGATGGAAGGATGATGGATGGATGATCTATCCTGGTTGTATTTCACTCCCTCTTCCACTAGATGTTACTAAAGAGATTTGACAAATTGAACCTTTGAAGTGAAGTGAGATCACCTGTTTCCTGCACCTCCTCCTCTGAAGTCTTCCTGTTTCCTCCTCCGCTGCTCCACCTACTTCCCCATCAGCTGCTGAACTATCCTGTTCCTCCATTGTTCTTCACTCACCAGATGACCCCCCTCATTCCTCGCCTGTTGCCCATCCTGTCATCCAGCTTTCCTCTTCCTCGCTCACATCACTTTATTTCCTCGTGCACTTTTATCTTGTGAGGTCAGTTTTATTTCCAGAACAGTTCTGTTCGTCTGCGACTCCTCACAGCTGCAGGACGAGCATTTAGATACTGCACATGTCCATCCGTCTGTGCAACATGGACTCTGAAGATCATCGCACTCATTCACTCGAGCAATTCAGAAGTTGTACAAATTGCAGAGCAGATCTGTGCTCAGCTGTAGATCCTGCAGGCAACATTGTGCAAACAGTTTCACTCACATTATGTGAAACTGCACATCTGAGTGAGTAGAATGTGATTCTTCTTCTCCAGCCCATCAGCAGAGGTGCTGGAACACAAACACAGAAAAAAGCTCATGGGAAACACTTTCTGCCCTGGAGCTCCTCTTCATCGTTCCTCCAGAGTCTGCCTCCATGCTGCTTCTTGGTTTGCACATTCTTACGACACATTGCGTCACTTTGCACATGTATTCCCTGTATGCAAAACAAGCATTTGCAGTAAATATATAATCATCCTTTAGGCTACTATAAATTATTTTATTGTATTTGTATTCAGAAATCCTCCTGAGCAGCAGGTGTTCAAGCTTCATACAGGGAAACTGAACAACTCATCTCAAGATGGCCTCCACAGCTGATGGACATTAGCCATCACATGACTCTGTCAGCTTTGGTGCAGCAGTAGATGAGAGTCATTCACATCACGCTGTCTTGAGCACCAACATCTGCATCATTTACAAAGTTTGGTCAAAACAGCGACAGATTATTTTAGTTTAAACTTTTAGCATGAAAGGAAGCGGGTGACGTGCATTCCTCCATGGTGTCCCCCGCACAGTGACTGCTGGACATGGACACCAGTGACCCCGCGACCCTAAAAGGAAGAAATGGTAAACATGATGGATGGATCTTAAAAGTTCTTCTGAAGAGCCACATTTGGGAAACCTGTTAAAAAACCCATGATTTCCAACAGACAGGTGAGTTTATCGGTCGAGCCCCTTTTCAGTTTCAGAACCGTTCAAAGACGTTTATTCTCCCAGGTGGTTCCCATCTGCTGCTGCCTTCCTCTGCATGACGCACCGCTTCACAGGCTGCACGTGACCTTTGGTATTTTTAAATGCATCAAATGCAGAAACAGTAAACGTGGAGAATGCTTGGAAAATAACCACGCTGAGCAGAAACAAGGTTTAACAGCAGTTTGCCTGTTTAATCAGCAAATGTCATTATCGGTGCAAATAAAAAAATTCAAACTGAGACATTTCTTTACAAGTTCAACCAACGAACCCCCTCCACGTTCAGCTCGTTCTGTTCTGTGCCTGAAACTTGCACAAAGTCAAGATTTTTCATAAGCCGACAAGTTACGACATGGATGCTCGTAAATAATATAAAAGACTTAAGTTCAAAAATAACAGTTGAAATAGACAAAGTGGCTCTTTATGTTAGGATCAATTACGTAAATTAAATTAAATTAAAAATAAGTCCTTTCAAAACTGATTTATTTTAAGATGAAAATGAAGTTTTGTTTTAGACTTTCAACAAATCTGTGATTGGAGTTAATTGAGTTTTACTCGTGACTCAAAACACAGAGAACAAGGGATGTGGAACTGTTCACTCGTTTTGATTGATTTGTTTGAGGGAGTCACGATGGGGATTAGTTCTTCTCTCAAAGCAAAACTCATATTCTCCCTGAAACAACGCCCCCTCACTTCAAACATACATATTTATTATTTACACAATGAAAAACTTTGTGTTTTCGCACAAACTCCCATAAAATCAAAATGTTAATCTATTCTTATCTGTTGTGGCGAATCCTCTGCAAAAAGATATTAGTGGAGTAAGTATTCATTTCCTGATTCACTAACCACACACATTTTCTAAATTGTAGTAATTTTCTCTGATTAAAATAGGAAACATGTTGCTTCATATTTAATTTGTTGTTGTTTAGTTTGTTTGTGTGCACAAACCTGTCACCTGTTTTCTTCCTCGTGCAGGTCGAGGCGTCTTGTGAAAAACAGTCCCGTCTAATAAACCAGAGGAACGGACACCTCCCACCTGAACAGTGACAACTGGACCACTTCAGTGCATGACTAAATCAATGAACAGAACGCGAGAGCGATGGCGGATCGCCAAACAGTCGCACTCAAAGTTGTTTGGATCTGTAAGTTTTTACACTTTTAAATAAATTAAAATAACTCAAAATGATAGAATATATCATAAGTATCATTAAATAAATGTTCCAAACAGGGATTGAACCTTTGACCTATCACAGTCACACACACACGCAGCACCACAGAACTGGTGGAATAGGAGCCGACCATGTACGAAAAAACATCCCACTTTAATGTTCTGGTCTCCTCTGTCTGCTCCAAATGGATCTGAACAGAACATCTCCACAACACACAACTTCTGCCGCAGATGTTCCTGTGTTTGAGCTCACGCCACATCTGGTGTTAGCGGTCGTGCTAACGCGCTAAAACCAGCCGAGCGTCCGCAATAAATGAATTTCTATTGGAGTTGTCTGTTCAGATCACTGGACATGTTCCGATCCGATCATGTTCTGAACTCCAGTCGCTGAACGCTAGTGCTCCCATAACAGTAAATAAATAAAAAAACTGAGAATGAATCCCTAAAAAATAATTTAAAATACCAGACTGAACATTGTTGGAGTTTTAAATTCCATTTAAAATTAATTTAAAATTGTCAAACTAGTTGAAAAATACACAGAACAAATAAGTAAACAAGTGATTTATTAGGAGGAACTCCTTTGCGGGACTTACATATTCTTCGGCCCTATGACTGGCCGCTACTGACTGGTCATCACAGGGGGGTCTCTCTCTTGGATAAGGCTGTGCTGGTGGGACCTTCAAACTGTAGTTTGATGGCCTGTTTGAGATTAAGCTGTGGGTCTCTGGTGGTCATTGTGAAATTCCCACTATCTGTCAAGGCACTGCAGGTTGGGGTGGGGGTAACACTGTAACAAACAGGTGACAGAATGTTCTGGGTTAGAGAATCCCAAGTTTCCCGTTGTGATGGGCTCTGCAGCCTGTACGGGTAGTCCAAAGGAGGGTTCTCTCTGTTTTTAGCAACTAGGGGGGTGTCTTGGCCTGGTCTTATCCCAAGAGAAGCCATCACTGAATGCCATTTATCACCAGCGTAAGGAGTCACTTCTGCCTTAATCAAGTTGGAGCTTTGTTTGATTATTTTGTCATGATATTCAAGTCCAGATGAAAAGCCTTTTTGAGGGATTTCACAGTTGTGCACCATAGCTGTGACTGTGCAAATGGTGGGAGGAGGGATGCCTTTGGACTTCCTTTGGCTGCTTCCATACAGGCTGCCCATGCCTGAGCTCCCTGGTGGAGGGAGGGTGGAGTGGCGGCTGCGGCTGCGAGGCAGTGAATGTTGCTGAATCAGTTGGATAAAGCTGAGGCTGTCAGCAGGTACTGTCTGCACCGTGGCCAGAGAGTGGCAGGTGGACGAGGTCTGGGAGCTTTGCATTGAGTGAAACCGTTCTCCAGTGGAACCAGGGGAGGATATTGAAGAAGACGAGGTAGTGGCTGTCACTTCAACTCCATTACTCTCTGACATAGCCGAGGAGAGGCTCTTGTTGGGTTTTGAAGGGGATACAGTACTGGACCTAGGCAGTAGGCCTAGATATGGATCAGCTCCATAGCTCTCCAGGATTCTGACAATGTTAAAATGTCCATGTTTCCCTGCCACTTTGACCAAACTGCGGCCGTATTTATCTATGTGATTGGGATTTGCACCTTTTTCTAAAAGCATTTTCACAATGTTGGCGTGTCCCTCCTGGGCAGCGATGCTCAGAGCTGTTGCTCCCTGATGACAGGCAAGATCTATATTTACACCGTTGGCTTCCAGGAGACGATGCCCTACTTTAGAGTTTCCTGTCCAAGCCACAGAATGCATTGGGGGTCTCCCTTCTGCATCTTGTGCATTGGGGTTTGCCCCATGTTTTAAAAGTAAATCTACAATCTCTACATTTCCCTGCCAGGAAGCAACCTGAAGTGCTGTGCGGCCCTCTGAGTCTCGGGACTCAAGTGGCACACCTCCTTTCCCTATTAAGAGAACGGCCATGTCAAAGCGACCGTCAAGCACCAAGAGGTAAAGCAAGGGCCGTCCCTCTGAGTCCCGCACGTCAGTATCAGCCCCTCGCTTCATGAGCAGCTCTGCCACATCAGTATGGCTCTCCAAGAAGGCTGCACTCAGTGCAGAATGTCCATCATACGCCCTGTGGTCAATAGGAGAACGTCTGTCGAGCAGTAGCTTGACAGTGCTCCAATGACCTTCCTGAGCAGCTAGTATAAGAGGCGTGCGTCCTTCAATGTCCATCTCTCCAACACGTGCCATGCTTCCTTGATCTGTCAGTGTTGCACAAATGTTTCGATGGCCTTCACAGGCAGCAGCATGCAGTGGAGTCCAGCCAAGGTCGTCTTTATGGTTTTCATCCAGACCTCGGTCCAGCAAGGCACGGACCACCTCTAAGCTGCCTCTTGCTGCTGCCAAACAGAGCGCTGTCCGGCCTTCACAATCAATCGCATCCACGTCTGCACCCCAGAAAAGCAGCTTGGACACAGTTTTCATGTGACCCATTGCTGCAGCTGCCAGGAGGGGAGTGACCGCAGCTGCGGCAGAAACACTCCCATCAGGGCCAGCTGTTTCATCCACATCAGCGCCAGCTTCTAACAAGAGCTCAACTACATCCTCATGGCCTTCATAGGCTGCAAGAAGCAATGGGGTCATTCCATCATGATCTCTGTGCCCTGGATCAGCGCCACGCTCCAGTAAGAGACCTGCTACCTCACCGAAACCTTTGATTCCTGCAGCTGTTGGGACACAGAGGGCAACAACTGATAAAGCAGTACGTCCATCTTTGTCAGCTTTGTCAACTTCTGCATCGTGGTCCAGTAGTATCTCCACTGTCTCGTAATGTCCCATGTAGGCAGCAGCAATAAGTGGTGTGCAGCCCTTACTATCAGCTTTATTCACCTGTGCCCCATAATCTAGGAGAGTAAGGACAATTTCCTCATGACCTCCCCATGCAGCAGCTCTGAGAGCAGTCCGTCCCTCACTGTCACATCCATTCACGTCTGCCCCTGCATCCAGAAGTAAGCAGACGGCCTCACAGTGTCCTCCCCAAGCTGCAGAACGCAGTGCTGTCCAGCCTTCATGGTCAACATGCTCCATCATCTGCACTGCTCTCTCTGTGCTTAGACCTTTAGCCCATTCAAGGAGGACAGATAGCACTTTGACATGACCTTGCCTTGCGGCTAAGGTCAGAGGTGTTTGACCCTGAAGATCACTGATCAGTGGGTCAGACATATGTCTAAGAAGAATTTTAACAATCTCTGCAGAACCATCTTGAGCTGCTCTAGCAAGTAAGGTCTTTCCTGGAGAAGTAAGCTGGTTCACAGAGACACTGCTGTCCAGCAGCTTCTTTATAGACGCCTCTATCTCAGACGCTTGTTGTACTTCATTTTCTTCTTTACCTGTGCACTTTGCTCCGACACTTGAATTTGCATTAGAAATGCAGCCTGGTGAGACAAGTCCACTTTTTATTAACAGCTGAGGGACCTCCTGGCCAACTGAAGCAGGAAGGTGAGTGAAGCATGTGGCGAGGGTTTGACTGCAGCTGGGGGTAAGAGCTGGCACACCTGTCCATAGCATCCACAGTGCCAATAATGAGGGGTTTTCTTTATGGTGACCTGAGCAAACTAAATGCATGGCAAGCTGACAAGTGCTCTCAGCATCCAGGTGGGGTCCCTGCAAGGTCAGAGACATAGCAAGCATGCTGTGACCTCCAGTCCTGCTACAAAGGTACTTCTGTGTGCAGTACTTGACATCAGTCAACCACTCGGTGAAGCTGGCATGAAAAAGGAGTTTGGTTCCTTCAGAGCCATTGATCAGGAGAGGAGACAGTGTTTGAAGTTTGTTCTGGAAGTCCTGGATGCTGAGTGATGTGTCCTGAGTCCAGACTGCTGTGAACAGCTGTTGAGGTGTGAGGGGCAGCGGAGATGCCAAGAGAACATCGAAGAGAGGCTTGACGTTGACAAAGAGTCCCCTGGGGAATAGTCTCTGGCAGAGCCACAGGTAGAGTCCGTTGAGAGTCCCGGGGATGTCCCGGATCTCCCGCAGTCCCACCAGCCCAGCTGCCACACCATCCAGAACACGCTCCAGAAAGAGAAAGCATCCACCACTCTTGATGTGCAGCAGATTCAACATGTCCGCAGTGTCGGGGGTGAGCTGACGACGGAGCGCTACGTCTTCATCCAGGCGACAGAGAATGTACTGCTGTACGTCACGGACGGCCGGCGGCTTCCTCAGATCGTCCAAACAGAGCTTCTGGAAACCTGAAAGAGAAAAGGTGTTGTTACTTTCATTGTCACAGTTTATTAAAACAGCAATGTTTAATTTTTTTTTACATGATTCATGTTGGAAATTCTTGCCCTTTCAAGAGAAAACACAGAATACTCAAAATAAGAACACTAGAAAAAAAAATTAACCCCAAATCATAGAAGCCCGTTCTAATGAGGAAGTCAAGATTATTAATCATTTTTGAAACAATGGATCACAACAAAGGGTGGAAAGGTGGTGCAGTTGGTAGAGCTGCCTTCTCTCAGTGAGGAGGTTGCTGGTTCAAATCCCGGCCCGGGAACTTTCTGGGTGGAGTTTGCATGTTCTCTCTGTGCATGTGTGGGTTTTCTCCCACAGACCAAAAACATGTATGTTAGACTGACTGGTGACTCTTATTGTCCCTAGGTGAGAGAGAGAATGGTTGTTTGTCTCTATGTGTCCCTGTGATGGACTGGAGACCTGTCCAGGGTGTCCCCTGCCTCTCGCACAGTG
>JARVLU010000255.1:2143633-2153972 GCA_031762415.1 Simpsonichthys santanae
ACATTTAAAAACATTAATATGGCCGTTCGAAGTTGTTTTACATTGAAAAAAACGTGTTTAAAATGACGTTACCGATCACCGTTTAGTTTCGGTTTCGTTTTACGGCCGAAAATCTGCGTATACGGCCGCGTATCCGGGCGTATCCAGTATACGGCTAAATCGGTATACGGCTGAGCTGTGAGAACGGATCTCGGCCGTAAACCGGGGACTACCTGTAATTAATAAAGTGCTTAGACATTTTGTTCAATTAGACCATTTTTACCCATAAAACTGATCAAATGTAACAAATGTGAGCCATAGAAAATAAGGGGCATCAAACATACACACGCTTTATCGTTGCCCTTTGTGATAAAATTGTCCAATTGAGATATTATGTGCATATAAAAGAAATTTAATTGTGGATTAAGTTGTACAGTAGAATAAAGTACTGTATAGTGCCATATTAAACTTCAGCATGTCTGAAGGTAAACCAAAACCTTTAAGTCATATACTGCCGTGTTTGCAAATCCACTAAAGTTGCACTACCATGGACGGACTAAAAATGGGTTTTGAAAAAAATTTCAAGGTGAAACATCCTCTCAAAGTAGAAATTTTCAGTTTTTAGATGCATGAAAATGAACCTTGTCCAGAATTGTCAGGTGCTGAGAATGACAGCAGTTTTGTCGTCCAACACACATTGAGAAATGTGTCATTTCTAAACAAACAAATTATTCTCTTACCAGTTAGGGCCGAGCCTGGTTTAGGTCAGGACCCCCGTACAACCCCAGGGTTGTTAAAAAACACACAACGGCGTCTTTGTTCTGGGCGGTCCTGCTTGAGTGAACATGGTTCGGGTCAAAACTGCTGTTTGCATTTAGTTGTTGCTCCTGGGGCAGTTTTGTTTTCCACCTATTCCCACTCATCCAAAGATTTCAACTCCTTTACACTGGGAGATGATTCTGTGAATGAAACCATGCATATCCTCGCTGCCTTTATGATGATAATGAACCGCAGAGGAGGAACAAAAGAACACGGGTGCAGGGATTCGAGAGCTATGGTTTTGGGAAACAGAGAAGGTATGTATGAAGGTCTGTTTGTGTCCATTTAACATCCCCATGTCTCAAAAGCTTAAAAACAAAATAATGTTGCTTTATTGCATCTTTGTGTCTCTGTATAACATAATCATTAAGCTAGCCCTCCCCATCTTTTCTGGCCTCCCACATTTTGCACCTTTACACCAAGGAGTAGGCTTTTCTCTGTTCTTGAAGGGAAACGAAAAAGATGTTGGGGTACCTGATGCCTCTGAGGCCTACCTGAAATCAAATCTTATGACTGTTATCCTAGAAAACAAACAAGTTGTTTTTTATTGTACTTTCAAGACAACCAATATAACCTCTAGTTTAATGTTATGTCGACGACCCATTGAAGTTTCATGGTCATTCACTGTTAAAAAGAACCGCAGGGTGCCACAAATGGTACATTATACACCTGTCAATAAACTATTACAGGTAGTCACCAACTTACGAACGAGATCTGTTCCTGCGGCACGTTCGTATCTCGATTTGCCGTAAGTCGGAGCACAACCCACGTGGCGGCCGTAACTCCGGATTTTTGGCCGTAACTCGAAACTGAAACCACATGGTGAACGGTAATGGCATTTTAAACACGTTTTTTTCAATGTAACACAACAACAGCGTACTTAGAACGCCGTTTAGCTGTATTTCAAGCAGTTAGCTAACAAAATACCCTAAAAAATCGGAAAAAAAACCCCATAAAATGTTGCATAAAAAAGACAACGTAAGGTGTGATGACATCACTGGGGGCGCCGCCGTAAGTCAAAAATGCCGTAAGTCGATGCCGCCGTAAGTCGGGGACGGCCTGTACTGTCCATTTATATTCAGGCAAGTTCCAGTACTTTGTAGTTTGATAGTGTGGACTTAAAAAGTTTGTGTGGAAGTAAGTGCATTCTCACTGCAGGTCAAAAGTGTGGTTCTCTGTACCGCTAAGCAAAGTAAGAGCCAAGCCATCCAACATCCATCCATCCATTATCTTTTACCCGCTACTTCCATTTTGGGTCACAGTGGTTGCCGGTGCCCATGTCCAGCAATCACTGTGCGAGGGGCGGGGTACACCCTGGATGGGTCTCCAGTCCATCACAGGACCACATAGAGACAAACGAGACAAACAACCATTCACTCTCTCACTCACATCTAGGGACAATTTAGAGTTACCAATCATGTATGTTTTTGGTCTGTGGGAGGAAACCGGAGTACCCAGAGAAAACCCACACATGCACGGAGAGAGCATGCAAACTCCACCCAGAAAGGTCCTAGACCAGGATTTGAATCAGTGACCTTCTCGCTAAGAGGCAACAGCTCCACCAGCTGCACCACCGCGCTGCCATGCAGTTAACAAAACCTTGAAAATCCACATTCTCCTGTTTTTGAAATGAGAGGCGTCCCTGCAACATTTCTTAAACTAAAGAGGTCCAGTTGTTTGGTGTCTATCTATCTATCTATCTATCTATCTATCTATCTATCTATCTATCTATCTATCTATCTATCTATCTATCTATCTGTCCGTCCGTTGATTATGATCCTAATTTAAACCACAAGTTAAATGTAGTGCACATAGAAAACTATCATGATTCATGTTCCCACATTGTTTTCATGTCATGCCTTTGACTCTAGGAAGGATTTTCCTTCTCCCAGTGCTCCTTACCCATGACCACTCAGTCAACTACCACCTCCAAAAGCCCAGGCTCAGTAGGAGGTTTCTACTGAGCCGTCAATTCAGAACAGACCCTCTTCTCTCACACAGCTGCAGGCTTTGTTTCACCTTCATGGACAAGAACACATACTTCCTGTTTTCAGGGACTCAGGAACAGATGCAGAGTTCATTGATAAAGATCTGGTCTCCACTGTAAACGTCATACCCATCAAACCTGTTGAAGAAGTTTGAGCCACTGATGGTCACCTTCATAACGTAACTCAGGCCACAGGACCTATCAAGGTCACGGTTGGAGGTAATCATCACAAAGTTTCTTGTAATAAAAACACCTGAGCGACCACTGACTTTCGGAGCTCCATGGTTTTATCTGCATAACCTCCATCTCGACTGGGACACCAGTGAGGTGCTTGGGTGGGGTCAAGTGTGTGTTACCAAATGTCTGTTTCATGCATGTTCTGTCAGGATCTTTGTGATTCGTGCTGTTTTGTCTTCTCGTGATTGTTGTATTTAGTTTTCTCTGAGTCTGTTTTTCTCGTGTATTCAGCTTTCCCAGTGTTTTACCCCTCATGTCAGCTCCTGCATGCTCCTCCCACTTTCACCTGATCCTCATTGTCTCTCCTCAGGTGTTCGTCATCATTTATCGTTAGTGTCCCTTTAAAACACAGTGAAACTCCCACACACTTGATTATCTTGCACCAGAAACATTAAGGTTTATGTCCGTTCAATTCTAGTCCAGAAAAACACTCATCTCCAAAACTACAAACACTCACTATTCAAAACCTTCAGCAACAGGGGGTGTGTCGTTCGTCTCTGAAGGTTAAGTGGAAAGAAGCTGGCAATTTAATTAGTAAAACTTTTGAATACTTCCTTTGCAACCAATTACCAGTACAGTATATTTGAAACACCACAATGCATGTTAAAGGTGACTTGGTGACTAATTAGTTGCAATATTTAAACAAAAACAGGTAAAATACTATTTATTTATGCAGGGCTGCAAAATGCAGCGGGGCATGGAGGATCAGTAAAACAACCTACAATTCTTGGTTAATGTTCACCGTACAGATATTGCCCAACCCTTGTTGTCAGCAGTGTAAAGTGTAGCCGTCAACAGTTTTTATTTATTTTTGAGGGGGCAACAGGTTGGTTACCTCCAGTAACTGGGCCACACTTAGACTGATTCAGGACTTGTGGAAAATTCTAGAAATGTTATAATGCATAAAAACAAATACATAAAGTAACAAAATAAAAGCGAGTGGTTGTTGAAACTGTTAATAGGAGAACCTGCAGAATTTGTTCTAATATGTTCAGTCTCATTACAGAAATATTCTGATGTTAAAATGAGAATATGGAAATATCACACATTGTAACTTTAGCTAAATGTTTTAAAAGTTTTAAAGTAACATACGCAGTACAGGAAAAACTTTGCTTGTGTGCAGCCAGAGTTTTATCTAAATACCCCAAGGTATTAACTTATTGATTTGATTTTCATGGTTTAAATAGAGCTTTCTAAAGTCGATGACCCTTGGCTGCCTCAGATAGCTGAAGCTCAACTCCGAACACAAACATGTGCATTCAGGATAAACTTACTTCTGCACATTGTTCCCACCTCCTCATTTGGTGAGCAGTGTGGTGCCACCCACGTGACGGGAATATAAAAAGACGCAGCAGCAGCCTCTGTACCTTCAGCCCAGCTCTCGTCTCCTGGACCAGAGGATACCTCGTCATGAAGCTGCTCCTGTGTCTCTGCCTGGCCCTTGCTTTGGCATCGGCTCAGTAAGTGGTTTTTCTTCCAAGTTAAAAAACAGCCTTCAGGAAGTTGGAAAACTTTATTGTGTTTTCCACTTCATGTGTCACTACATAATCCAAGCAAACACATATTGATGCAATGCCTCAAATGCAATCGTCAATGCTTGCTTATATAATTTCAGGAATTGTTTCCAAAAATTAAGGTTGTGTCTTCACTGTGGGTCATCAAAAATCAAGTAAGGGGTCTTCAGAAGAATCAAATTAAGTTTGAAATTGGGACAAAGCAGCTTGTTTAGCCTTCACATTTAAAGCTAGAGTAAAATGGTAACATATGCACAAAAATGTCATAGTTTACAAGGTTTTTTCTCAAATGGCCTAGAGGCTTCAACAGTAGGCGACTAGTTGGGATTACAAGTCTATAAGTTTTTATTTTATGGGTCAACGATTGAAAAGTTTCTCAACCACTGGTGTTCGTTTGAAAAACTTAGTTTGGAGACTGAGAAAGTCAAAGCTTTATTTAGTGAAGTAAGATTTACACAATGGTTTATTGAAAACTTTAACTCACACTCAATATGCATTTGATGTGACCAAGAAACCTCAACATCACAGTTTTCAATGAAAAAAACTTCCTACTGGTGTCAAAAATAAGAATAAGATGAAACAACTGCAACTCTATTACAGGACAATTACTACTTTCAAACCATTCATTGATAAAAAGGAGATTTATTTTTTCCATCTTTTATTAACTGCATCCAAGAACCTTAATTTATAGCAGCTTAACTGTGTGGGAAATGCATAGAAGACATAAAGTTATTGTCTGTTTTCTGTTCTGTTCAACCAGGAATCACCATGGGAAAAAAGATGATTCCCATGGACATCAAGGGGATCACCATGGACAAAAAAAGGATCCTCATGGACACCATGTGGAGCACCATGGACAGCACGGGGATCACCATGATGGAGGTGATAAGTTGGATCGCTGTAAGGGCATTCAGATGGATGCTGCAACAGAGAACGAGGAGGGAATCCCTTACTTTTTCAAAGGTACTGTTAGAATGAGCAGTTGTTGGGAGGACTCATCGTCCATTTTATTTGTCTGAATAAAGTTAGAGTTTAAATACTCTGTATTGTCTGATTAATCAATTCTTTAAATCCTTATCAACTTTATGAATCACTACAAAATGTGGGGGAACAAACATGTTCAGATCATATGCTATGTTTCCCATCAGGTCAGTACTTATACAAGGGCTTCAGTGGCAAAGCTGAGCTGGCCAATTTGTCTTTCACTGAGTTGGATGACCATCATCAACTGGGCCACGTTGATGCTGCCTTCCGTATGCACAACAAGGACGATCCCCACCACGACCGCATTTTCCTTTTCTTGGTAAGATTCAAATAATAAGCAGATCCTAGTTAGCTGATCAGAAAAGAGCGTAGCATTAAGAAGACTTTTGGACGAGCCATAAAGCAATTTAAACGTACAGTATACATATGTCCTCCATCTCTGAGGAATATGAATAGTGAAGGTTTGTAGCTTTCAAGATGAGCATTTTCCTGAACTGGAATTGAATAGGGAATGCATGCAGACCTTCATGTTCTTGGTGCAAGATATTCAAGTGGATAGGAGTTACACTGTGTAGAAGAACAGAGGAAATCTGTGTATTTATTTGATTTTGCTTGTCTGAGGCAGCACAAAGTGATGGATCCTTGTGAGTGGAGAGAGGATTTTTATCCATGATCAGGAGAGTGGCCATTGCTGGCCCTGGCCAAAGATTAGGTTTTGCCCATAAGAGCTTCTCCAATCATCTGAAGAAACTATACTACATAACAATATTAAAACTAGAACCCATAGTTTCCTAAAATGATTGAGATGGTCACACACTGTGCACATGCATGGTCACAATGGTTGCATATATCTATGGCAGTAGCCATCTTGGATTCTGATGTTGCAGCCCAATTTTCAATAGTGACTTTTCTTACATTTAGATGTGGCCACACACCAAAATGGAAGTCAGTACCTCGTTTATTTTCCAAGTTATCATGCTCAGAACATGCACAAATGGACAGATAGAAGGACAAATGAATGGTATGTCCAGTGACCTGCCCTTTGCTCTGCAATGGAGGACGAGAAAACAAGGATAGTATAGACGGGGAGAGGAATGTTCTGAACATCAAGTGTGAAGCTCCAATAGCAAATATGTGCAGACAATTGATCAAAGAAATAAAATCCAGTTCCTAAAACCCATTAAAACTAGATTTTATGCAAACAACCTTTTTGTTGTTGAGGTTTTTGATATATATTTTGGCAGTGATAGTGCAATGTATTTTTGGTTGATTTTTGGTATTTGCACTTGTTTGATACAGGACAACAAAGTATTTGCCTACTACCAACACAATCTGGAAGTAGGCTATCCCAAGGAAATTTCCGAGGTCTTCCCTGGAATCCCAAACCACCTGGATGCTGCTGTGGAGTGTCCGAACCCAAACTGTGCAGAGGACTCTGTCATCTTCTTCAAGGGTATGTGTGGTTTTGGTCATTAGATCACACTTTGAGCTCATGGTTCAAAATATTAGCAGATGCCACATTTGCTATGTTGCTTATGTATGATCTAAATTTATGTACAGTTAAAATGTCCTACCACTGAGTGATGGCAGACTGGTTTTTCTCTTCATAAACTATAAAACAGGAATCATCAGCTAAGCACTTCATTATATGTTGTCACCCCTCTTTCCTCAGCACATGAGATCTTCCACTTCAACCTTAAAACCAAGAAAGTAGAAGAGAAAACATTCAAGAACATGCCCAATTGCACTGTGGCTTTCCGGTATTTGGACCACTTCTACTGCTTCCACGGTAACAAGTTCTCCAAGTTTGACCCAAAAACTGGTGAGGTCCATGGAAAATACCCCAAAGAGAGTCGTGACTACTTCGTGAGATGCCCCAAGTTTAGTAAGTGAACTAACTCAACATTAATTACACATGAAATGTGCACTTTTGTTTCATTAAAGTCTGTACAACTTCTTAAATGAGTCACTTGGTTTTGAAGATGGGTTTTTAATGTGTTGGACTGCTGCTCAGGTCCTGACGGTGATCATCTGGACAGAGAGCGCTGCAGCCACGTGCACCTGGATGCCATCACATCTGACGATGCTGGAAACATTTACGCCTTCAGAGGTGAGAGATGGCACCAGAATACACGTGACAGAGATGTGTGACAGCTAAAATTTGGAACAAGATGATGTCATTGGCCTACTTCTAACCTGACGTAACAACAACAGCAATGGCAGATTCCATGCTTGTGTTGGTGCTGCAGATTCTACAAAACCACAACTACACAACAATTTTTTGTGCTAATACTTCAGTTTTTAGACAACGATGAGATGAATGAGACCAAGACGGGAAAGGTGGAGAAAACTTTCTATAAAGTTTAGAGTTTGCACCCAACCTGAAACCGACATGTTCACGCTCCACTCCTTGTTTCCTGTTTTTGCTGTATTTTGTGGCAGCGTGCCTCTCACAGGCCTGACGTGGTGCTTCCCTGTGGACGAAGACATTTATGATGCGTTTATGATGCTACTTTCAGAATCAACAAATAAAAAGTTTGTTTATGGGGAAATTGTTTTAAACTGGACAAGGCCTAAGAAATGTAACGAGAACCAATATCAAGATATTAAAATTTTAAATCTGCAGCCAGTGGCTAATTTAGGTCACCATGGTAACCACACACACGTGTCACTCGCTGGTAGCACTCTTTTAAATAGGCAGGAAGAAACATTAAGCCTCAAACAAATTGTCATTGTGCAAAAATTACAATTACAAAGTAAAAAAATAATTATTTTCATATTGGTCGTCATATCATATTATCAAATTTTATATGTCTATTATGTTCTGTTGAGGGAATAATGAGTAAAAGTACTTTAAAAATGAGGTTTAAAACATATTAGCCCTTAAACAATGGAAGTCCGTTTGGTTGCACTCTCTGCACTTTAAAGGGATTTAAAGAAAACCTTGAATCTTAAAACATAATGTTTGGAAGTGAAAGAAAAATGTCAAGAATTAGTCAAATTTGTGGAAACAAGATGTTGTTTGCTAAAGTTTAAAAAAAAATGCGTGACTTCATCTCAGGTTGAAAATTCTTTGTTAAACATTTGTTAAACAACAGCGGCGCAGCAAAATGAAGCTGATTTGACGTTTGCTCCAGGTGAGCTGGACGAAGGTGGCAACTATGGCAAGCCCATTGTGTCATTAACCACTTTTACCTAAATACATGACACAACAGCATGCCATACAACTCCAGTGCCACCTAGCGGCTGAAAATAGTAGTGTTCAATATTTTCAGTCTGAATGAATGAAAGCGGTCTTATCTCAGCAAAAATCGGTTCATAAATATGATAAAAACCCATAAATAAGTTGCTTCAGCGTATAAATTGAAGGGCATGTAAATTACGCAACAAATGGCAACTTATAAGCAAAAACTATGGTAATCTTATGTACCTTGGAGAAAGAGAAAAGTGCACAAAACAATAGCTCAGGTTTTAGGAGGTTAAAGTTCAAGTTATCAGGCTCCACACAGCCGGCTGGCTGGACAAACACATGGTATTTACAATTTGTCCTCTTCCCTCGGCAACAGCAACAAGATTTCCTATAGTCTGTAAACCATCTTGTGCACGGCTACAGAAACATCAATGCTACCTCTGACGTCAGTTTGGTTGAGTTTGGATCAACAACTAACAAGATGAAGTTGACAGGTGTCCCAAGATGCCACGTGTGTTTTCAACATGAAGCTGAGGCTTTAGGTCTAATTGTTGTTTGTGACGTCCTCTTGGTGTCCTTGTGTCCTTAGACATTCATCGTCCACTTTTTACAAGCTCTCCAAGGACTCTCTTTATTTTACAGGCCATCATTTCATTCGCGAAGACGCTGACAAAAACGTGACCGTTGACACCATCGAGAACGCCTTCAAGGAGCTGCACAGCGACGTGGACGCTGTTTTCTCTTACCAGGATCATCTCTACATGATCAAGGTAAACCTGCAGGAACGTCCTGAAGCCGTCACCTGAAAGAGGAAAACGCTCATTCGACTCTCGCTCCTTCTTTCAGGACAACCAGTTGTACGTTTACAGAGTTGGCGAGCCCCACACACACCTGGACGGCTATCCCAAGCCTGTGAAAGAGGAGCTCGGCATCGACGGACCCATCGAGGCTGCTTTCGTCTGTGCAGACCACCACATTGCTCACATCATCAAAGGTACGAAACTCAAAGGACCTTTATTTAACCAGACAATCCCACTGAGATCACAGATCTGTTTCGCCAGAGAGGCCTGGACCTGCATGCACTCCAACATGCATGTTTTTGTCTGTGGGGGGAAACCGGAGTACCCGGAGAAAACCCACGCATGCACGAGAAAAACATGCAAACTCCACACAGAAAGACCCCGAGTCCAACCGGGGATTGAACCCTGGACCTTCTTGATGCGAGGCATCAGTGTTAACTGCCGTCGTGTTTCCTGATAGCAGGAAGTCCATCAATCACCTGTAGGGTTGTCCTCAAAAGATGTGCATGTGTATGGAGAAGCACCAACAAATACAAATCCATCATCTTCCTCTTGTTCTGGACTCGGGTCTTGGAGGCAGCATCTTGAGCAGGGAGGTCCAGACATCTCTCTCCACAGCCTCTTCCAGCTCTTCTGGGAGGACTTCAAGAAGTTCTCAGGCCAACGGAGAGACGTAGACTCTCAGCGTGCCCTGAGTCTTTCTCAGTGTCTCCTCCCAGTCGGACATGCCCGAAGCACCTCCCTAGGGAGGCGCCCAGGGAGCATCCTTACCAGATGTCTGAACCACCTCAACTGGCTCCTCTGGATGTGGAGGAGCAGTGGTTCTACT
>JARVLU010000255.1:2222140-2233469 GCA_031762415.1 Simpsonichthys santanae
CATGCCATATCATACTACATCATGCCATATCATACTACATCATGCCATATCATACTACATCATGCCATATCATACTACATCATGCCATATCATACTATACCACTTTATTTATAAAGCACTTTGAAAACAGCAACAATGCCAACCAAACTGATGCACAGCAATAACAAGCAAGCGTGTTTTTAAATGAGACTTAAAAACAGTGAGAGGGATGCTGCCTGACATGCAGTAGTGGTAACTCATTCCACAGTCTTGGACCTGCAGCAGAGAAGGCCCTGTCACCTCTGAGCTTAAAAGGAGTTCCTGGAACCAATAAAACATCTGTCTGCTGACCTCAGAGCGCTGTGGGAGATATGGCTGCAGCAGATCAGCACAATAAGAACTGAACTGAATTCAAAAGTGAACCGAGAGCGGGTGAAGGGAGGCCAGAACTGGAGTAATGTGCTCTTTTTTTTGCCTGTACCAGTTAACAACCAGGCTGCAGCATTTTGAACCAGTTGTAAACGTGCAACTGATTTAAAAAAGAAGTGCACTGCAGTGATCACATCTGGATGTTATGAAAGCATGTATTACTGTCTCAAGGTCAGTTTTAGACAGCGTGGGCTTCATATTAGGCAGCTGACTCAACTGAAGACAAACAAACAAACAAACAAACAGGATTTAACAATCATGTTTACATCATGACTGTTCAGCTTCATGGATGGATCCATTTTCACTCCCAGATTAGTGACAACTTGTTTCTCTAACGGGGCTAGAGGGGAAAGGTCAATACAGTGGCTCCTGATTGGTCCATTAGGTGGAAACAACAAGACTTCTGTCTTCTTCTCATTAAATTTTAAGAAATGTAAAGGTATCCAATCCTTGATGTCAACCAGGCAGTCAAGAAGAGGTTGGATAGAACGTGCACCAGTGGCTTCAGAGAGAAGTATATTTGACAGTCATCGGCACAAAAATGAAAAGGGATGCCTTGTTTATGAAAAATAGCACCTAGTGGCTTTATTTCTACACCTGACCTTTGTTGGGCTCTGTAGAAGTGACTCCACACTGAAGAGCTGATTCCAAATGGAGCTTCCATGTGTCTTTTTGTTAGCAAAATATCTTATGAACCAGTGAAAATCCCCACCAAATGAAGGCATGTTTACAACTGATATACTTTGAGTTGATTCACTTCAAGATGGTAGTTACTCCTAAATGGCCTTACCAAGCACAACATTAATCATAACTAAATTATTGTTACGGATTTTGAGCTAAAATGGTGTGTGGTAGTAGCCGAGAGTCATTTTAAACACTCTGAGCACCAACATGCCATGGAGCGAAGAGGGAGAAATGGAAATATATTTTGTCCATTCACTCGAGTTGTGAGCATAATAATTTGAAAATTAAATTTGGAGCAGACGTCTGTGTTGGTGTGTGGCAACATGAGCTTCTTTTCATGCATTGTTTAAAAATAAAGTTTCTTTGACACGAAGTGGGCGACAAGCATTCTTTAAAAGGAATGCTTGATTTAATTTTAAATTTACCAAGTTCTTCTTAAGATCCTGAAACAACAACAACAACAAAAAAAGGGACATTATTTAGTTGTATATGATTTTGGTGATAAAATACAGTAGTCTTATTTAAACTTTATTTGATACAGTATTTTAGAATTTTCTGGAAAAAGCAGAGGAGCAAGAGAAATCTTACGCTCCATTTAATATGAAGTTACTAGACGATGTTTTTACGCTCCTCTGTGGAATCAATGCTTGGCAGCACTGTGACACTCAAACTGGGGGGGGGTGGGGGGTCCCACTGGTGCAGTGAGTGTGTGGTCCACGTCTGCTCACCTTCTTGAATGGATTTTTGGTGCGTGTGAAACCAGCATGCACCTCATGCTGCCTGCATACCTCTCCTTTCTTCGACACACTCTTGACTCGATGTTGCCACTGGGGCCTAATCCTCTGATCAGGATGCCAGGGGAGCACCGAGGGCCCTCACTGAGGACGGGGCCCGACGTGGCACTTGGCTCAAGCCACTTTCCCAGACTGTTTCAGCCACTTGTCGTAAAGCAGTGTGATCTCAGCTCATTGTTGACCAGAAAATGGACGCACGAGGGGAAGGTGCAACCCCTCCACCTGAATCTGCTCCTCACCCTGTGATCTCATCCTCCACAGAAACGTCCATATTTAGAAGAACTAACAAGGATAATGAAATCATACATTTTGAGTCAGAAAAATGCATTTTATACAATTTGACTTCGAAAGAATGATCAACCTTTCAGTCAAAAATTCTTGCAAACAGGTACAAAAATAAAAGCTTCAGTCCCACTTTCCCTTAAGTTTGACGTGTCAGGTTCAAGACTGAGCAGACAAAGACAGGAGGTGAATGGAGTGAGCTGAGAGAAGGGATTGAGGGGAATTAGTTGGCATGCAAACAATTAGCACTCGTTCCCTGCATGACTTGCCGTGGCTCTAAATCCCTGCACTTGTCCAGACAAATCGACTGCACCCAAGGTCTTGTTTGTCTAGCTCCACTGGTCAGTGGGCAATGCCCCCACTTACAAGCACAACTCATGGGAACAGAAAAATACAACGCGACCTGATTGAACAAAACCACTCCCATCTCTTTTGAAACATGTGAACATTAAAACGTAGAACTTTGTCAAGCAGTTTCCTATTATGAGCCCATGATCTGAGACCTCACACATCAGCCAGCTTATCCCAACAGATCAGTGGTTTGCTATAAATTAAATGGTCCTTACTGAAACCATAACAATTTGATGTTGTACCATCATTGAGGGAGTGGCTGATGATGTCAAGAAATCCTACCACTGAATTTTGTCCTTCAGGGGTTGCACCAGATTTGTTTCAATGCTGGATGTTCTTCCTGACACAACCACAGACCACTGAGCCCAGAGGGCTGCCTCTAGCAGGCAGCAGATGGACCAGATGGGGCGTGGGACCCAAAGTAGGGCAAACAAGAGAGGAGACAGCTTCACCTTTCCCACCCAAACTTTGATGTTGTAGTCAGAGGGATTTGAACCGGTGACCTCTTGATCACAAGTTCATTTTCTATAACCTCTGTGCCACCACTAAAGGAGGAATTTACAGCATAAACTGTTTTATGGATTTAAATAAACAGCATCAATCATGCTGCTGGTAATGAACATGTACTTGTATGCTGATGATACCATCTTGTATGATTAGAGTTTATCTCTAATGATCACTAACTTCCTTGCAGCGCAGCTTTAACAGTCTTCAGTACATGTTTTGTGACTAACACCCTTCTCTGAACACAATTTAAAAAAGTAATCTACCTCTAATATTCTATCATCCTAACATCTTCACACTTGAACATAGAGCATTTCAACTTGCGAGCCCCTGCAAGTACAGACAGTGGAAAGTTCACGTTTCACATATCAGTCCAACTCCCTAAAGTTAAATCATGAACTAGTTTCCTGAACCGCAACAGTTCATCTGTTGCACTTTCAAACACAAAACAATCAAAATGTCAATCATCCACATCTTTGATCGTGATGACATCAAATCATCATCATTTACTATTTGACAAGAACCTGGTTTAGGGATTTGAACTAGAACACAGACAAGATTAAAAGATTTATCACTGAACTGCTTCTGCTGGAGTCTCGGTGCTTGGACCAACACAATCTGAAGAGACAGGAGAGTTAATCAATGTGAGTTCTCTGGGAGTGTTCAGATGATTTTCACCAACAGGTGAGGAAGGGACTCTTGAAGTTGTTGTTCAGGGTGACGCCACCGCTGGTGAAGGCCAGTCGACTCGATGCAGAGCAGTGATGAGGGAGATCCAAATAGCAGGTCTGAAGAAACAGGCGAGGGCCATGCACGGGTGATCAGAGGTCTGAAGCCAGACTTGGTTCATGATCCAGATGTGGTTGTTGGAGAGGAAGCAGAGGTCATGAGCAGAGAATCCAAACTAGACAAGGAGTGAGCAGGACGAGGAACCTGTGAGGCAGGCGAGAGCTCAAAACCACGAAGACAATCGAGGACACTGGACATTTACTGAGTGTGAAGCTTTCAATAATCTGGCACTAGAAAACTGCAGAGCTGAGACTTAAGTAGGGCGGTGAACAGGTGAACGGCATGAGGACTGATGGCAAAGGAGAAAACAAAGGGGCGTGGCATGGAGAGAACAGAGCAGGAAGAGCTGAGGGATGGGTGACAGGCAACACAGGAGCTTGGCAACATAAACAAGGACATGAGGAAACAGAACATGGCAGGCTGGGACGGTGGCGTGACACTTTATAAGTTTGCCAAAGCTTCTCAGTAAACTGGACGTCATTTACTGAACTGCAGTCTGTTTAGTTCCAGGTGCTCCCTTCAACACCCCCCACCCCTGTAATCGCATCATTCCCATAGGTTTTTTGTACTGTTACCAGTTTATTTACAGAACATTTATCAGCTAAACTCCCACACATCTTTGTTCTCCACTAAACATTTTCAATAACAAATGTGATTTAAAGTTTAGTAACTTCATCACAATTCTCATCCCTAAAGCCCCACCGCCTTTGGTTGGTTCTCATTCCACCTGGTCACCGCAAATGACTGGAAAAGAGTTGCAAAAAAAGTCAAAAGCAATATGTTTTAATGCTTTTATTGTTATACGAGCGTGATCGTTATAATTGTTGTAGAGGGCTGGACCCCGGGGCAGCACAGAGACACCAGTCAAGGCAGCAGTAGAATGATGGAAGGCCAGGATCGATCTCATCTTCTCCTACACCAGAAAGGTGTGCACTTTCCAAAGACGAGCCTGAGACTGTTCAACACATAACACCAACCACAAGAAACAAAAAACACACAGGCAAAGTGTGCATGTGCTGCCATAACCATCCATCCATCCATCCATCCATCCATTAATCCATCCATTATCTTTACCCACTTCTTCCTGTTCAGGTCGCAGGGGTCACCAAATGACAGTGCACAGGAACATCTGTACCGAGTTCACATTGTTCTGGTTCTGGTTCACTTTACAGATCATTTAGTTCAACAAGAGGCAATAAATCCGTTCATTGTTTGGTTTTCTTTGTTGTTTGGTTTCTGTGGTTTCCATGGTTACAACATATATCTTGTTATTTGTTCACTGTTATTATTCACACAAAACTCCAAAATCTCTAAAATCTGCATGAAACTAAATTGGGAAACATGTTTAAACCTTTATCTAGAACTAAAACAATATATATTAAATTGTGCTTTATAAAGTTGTGGTTTTTGAAAATAAAAAAAGGTTTTGAATGTCTGACGATGTTTAAGATGTGACATTAAACCCAGCAAGTCGTGGGCCACCTGTTGGGTCTCCTGCCTTTATTCACTTCTTGTAAAACAGTGCCTTCTAGTGACTACAATTGGTACAAAGTACATTTTTTTTTCAATTCATGCCCAAATTTGAAGTACAGTACTGTACTTACTACACCACAGTAACAAAAACAAGATCACTTTTAGTCTTTATGCTGAAACAACCATGGTGGAGGAAATCAAGGTTTTATTTATTTATTTTTTTTTACTTTTTTGAAACCTCTGGCAGTGCAGATGTTGGATGATAGCAACAAGTCAAGGTGAGTCTCATTCTGCAGGGAAAATAAAAATGTTGGCTTCACATGATGCTCAAAACATCTCCAGAATCTGGGTTTTCTCCACCAATTTTCTCCATCAATGCACCATTGAAAGATAAGTGATTAGAGAAAACGAGGAACGCAGAGTTAAGGTCTGTCAAACAGTTGTGACAGTGTTGAGAGATACAGTATGACACATACAAATGGTACAGTATATATACTGTATATATATATATATATATGTAAACCACAACTGTTTGCAATGGTTCTGAGTTAAGAACAATTTAACAGGCATATGGTGACATCTGGTGGACAATCTTTAACATTTATTGTTCTAACTAACGTTAACGCCTTGTGATTTTTTTGTTTGTTTTTTATAAGACATCCAATTAAAATGTGACTGTACCATCCAAAAATATAATGTGCAATAGTTTCCTTTTTTGTTTGTGCCACCCTGAAAAAGCCTTGGCCACCCCTAGTATAAAAGTCTAGCTCTGTCACTGTTCACATGTTTTTTGATATGAGGTTGTGACATTTTATGGCCATTGAAGTTTTTACCTGAAGAAGTCCAGCTTGAAAAAAATAAATATGCAGTGCTCTTTATGTAAAAAGTGCATTTACTCTTGTCATTTCCTCAAAAATGTTGCTGTCAGAAGTGGGATTCGAACCCACGCCTCCATGGGAGACCAGAATACCCGAGTATTGGGAAGGTGTAACCTTGAGTCTGGCGCCTTAGACCGCTCGGCCATCCTGACAACTCTGCGTCGATCTGCAACATTAGGTCTCTTACCAGCTAATGTACTAAATTAATGATTTTTTTTTACAAGTATTTATTATTACGGCGTGGAATGGTTCATAAATAAGTAGCACAGGGACAGTTTGTAAGTCTTGAAAGGCGATCATGATAAGTAGCGTTCAAACAGAAAGAACACGTTCGTGTAAAAATATGTCTGCGCACAACCTGATGAGTCGATTCACGGTTCAATGAAGTTGTTTTATTTGGTCTACATGAATTTATAAAAGTAGAATGCAAGGATTCAAAAAGTATTGTCAGAAGTGGGATTCGAACCCACGCCTCCATTCGGAGACCAGAAGCCCCGTCGATCCGGGAAGGATTCACCTTGAGTCTGGCGCCTTAGACCACTCGGCCATCCTGACAACTGTACGAAAGTCACGAATGTTTATCATTTGACTGTTTATACTGGACGTGTTTACATGTTTATTTATATGTTTATGTTGAACAGGCTGACATAATTCATCCGAGAGATTAAATAGTACTTTTAATCCTCAAAACTAACAATGATGTGATGAAATATCCGCCAGGGGTGCTGCAAATATTTCGTTATAAAATACACTTCCGGTTGCAGACCACGTGACTCCTCGCCCCTTCTGGTCTAGAACACGCAACAGTGATCCTCTTCGTAAAGCCACCGTCCTGTTTCTGTTTGTGACCCACAGCAGCTGCGCGTGAGAGAAATGTCCATCTACAGGAACGCGGTTTGGTTTGTGAAGGGACTCCAGGAGTACACAAAGTAAGTGGAGACATGTTTTTCAGGGTTAAGTGGTCAAACGGCGTGTTTTTATTGCTTACGCAATATTTACGCAACGGTTTTTTGTGAATACCAGGTTAACAATGTTAAGTTACGTCACTATGGCAGTGATGTGATTAGACCAGGTAAACAACAAATGTAGCAGTAAACAGCGATGTGTTTATCCTAAAGCACTGGGGCTCCATCATGCAGATATATTTGCACATTACAAGTGCAGTATTTTCACGTTGAATAATTACTTTTTTTTTCCAAGTACATTTTCAAAGCCAGCTTTTACAACACACAGAAAAATACCATACTGTTTAAATACTCATTCTGTCTTTAATTTAATTATGCTCAGCTGTAGGAACAGGTTTGATAAAATCAAATAAACCTAACTAATTAGAACTTTAACACTGATGCTGAAATGTATGTTGCAAACATTTTGTAATATGCAAAATATCTATTTTAACTTGTGCCACAATGCATTTGTGTCTGTTCTGATATTCCTTCTCCTCTGTCCCCTCTTTTCTCCTGATCTGCTCATAAAAGTGTAATATGTTTTATATATTTTTAATCCTAACAGAAGTGGCTATGAAGCCGCAGCGAAGCATTTTGCTCCTGCTGACTTGGATGTAAACTTGACTGGAAGGTCTTTCCTCATTACGGGAGCCAACAGTGGGATAGGGAAATCTGCAGCCCAGGAAATCGCCATGAGAGGTGGGTGAGGGTTTGAATAAATATGTTATATACGTTTTCTCCTTTTTTTCCTTAGCCCATCAATGACCCCAGCATGCCGGCACCAAAAGCATGACAAGAATGATCTGAAGCATGTGATGTGGGTGTGAGGAGGGTTTTAGTTGTGCAGCATTTTGGCGATGACTTTTGTCAGCAGTTGTTGCCATGATGTGGCTTTTGTTATACTTAAATCACAAGACCAGGAGGAGTCTGTGTGTGTGTTTTATCACAGTTTGAGAAAACTAGACGCCAGTTGTTGTTTTTTCTCAGTTTGCCGAGTTATTCCACTGACGAGTTTCTGATCTGGTTTTGCAGGAGGAACTGTTCACATGGTTTGTCGAAACCAGGGACGAGCAGAAGCCGCTAGAGTTGAGATTGTGACGCGGAGTAAAAATGAGGTGGGACACGTGGAGACAAACGACCATTCACACTCGCTCGCAGCTAAGGGACAATTAGAGTTACCAGTTTACCAAACATGCATGTTTTCTGGTCAAACATAAAATCTGATTAGTGAAATTCATCAACAAACTATTTACATGTGTTGTTGAAACCCTTATTTGGTATTATCAAACTAACAGTCCACTCCTCTCTGTCAATCTGTAACTTCAAAAATGTGTTATTGACAGGAGCACACCTCTGGACCCAACTCAACTGGGATAATTATGTCACATCGTGGGCGAAACTGCCTCATGATGTCACATGAGGCTCTTTTTTTTTTCCCTATAGAACGTGTGACTTTAATAATAAAACAAGCTTGGTGGATTCTGTCTGAACAGGAAGGTTGGACACTTTGACCAGGCATGAGGTGTCAGAGCTGTTTGGTTCCCAGTTTGCAGATTTTGATACAAACTGCACTTTATCTTGGATGTGATCCTGGAAGAACCAGTTAAATTACTGTTTTATAATTTTAACCAAACTTCTGTTTAAACAAATAGACCCTTATATACTTTGACTTTGTGCAAGCCAGTGAAAGGTCAGTGAAACTTACTATAATTTCCAGAATATTGAGCGCACCCAAATATAAGCTGCACCCACTAAATAAATAAATTATAAGTTGTGCATAGACAGTATAAGCCGTGTGTGTCCACATTGTAACATGAGATATTTACACAGAAAGATTTGTTTAACTTTAAATTAAATGAATGTTTTTTTTTCTGTATAGTGAATGTTTTTTTCTGAACAGTGCCAGTAACATGGCTGGTTAAAGAAATTAATACAGTAGCCTATGAGGAAGTCACTGTTTGCTATCTGTGACTTGTTCTGTAATTCCATTACTCAGATTTTATTTTATTTTTTAACCTTTGTTCATACAGGTAGTCTCACTGAGTCACAAGGACCCACCCCACAAGGGAGACGTGTATTGGGTGCCCACGTGTGACAAGGCTAAATGTTTTGGTGGCATGAAGCTCGTTAGCCCGTCCAAAAAAAAAAAAAAAGAAATCCATAAATTAGCTGCAGCATTGTATAAGCTGCGATGTTCAAAGTGTGTGCAAAAAAAAAGTAGCGGCTTATAGTCCGGAAATTACGGTACAATGAATAACCTGATTAAAAATAAAATGGTCTTAACCAGGTTCTGAAAGTTTTCTTTTTTTTTTAAATCAAGAACAGATTCCACCCTGTCACCGTTTATTAAACAGAAACAAAGCTAAAGTGGGAAAGTCTAAAATTAAGCAAACCGCAGCATTTTACAGCTCGTGGAATCGTTTAATAGCAAAATGTTGAAGTAGTTTTTATCATTTATTATCTTTAATGTCTGAAATGGTTGTGGACGAGTTTCAGCCCACTCTTCTTTACATAGTTTCAGCTCATTGAGGTTTGTGGGCATTTGTTTCTGCACAGCCCTTCTAAGCTCCAAGCCCACATTATCACCCTTCCACCACCGTGCTGACAGCTGGATTCTGCTGATGTACTGTTTTGTTTTTACCAGCCACGATGCTGTGCATTATGGGTAAATAGTCCTGCCATGAGTTTAGTATTTAAACTGCTGAGGCCTTTAGAGATGGAGATTAGTTTTTGTTTTGTTTGTTCTCGGAGCATTGCATGGTCTGACCTTGGGGTGAATTTGTTGGAATGTCCACATCTGGGATGAGTGGCAGCTATCTAAAGTATTTTCACTTGTGAATATTGTGTCTGTCTGTAGAGTAATGGACTATAGTTTGTTTGAAAACTGACTTATCACAGTTGTGAGATCTACAGGCAACAGCAGATGCTTCTGTAAGCTCATTGCTGATGTTTTTCCGTTTTGGCATTGTGGTAACTCAGCTCTTTATGCTCTATAGCATACAGCAGTAAACCTCCTGATTTGAAAGAGGTGGTCACACGGAGTTAATCACGTGCGTTTATTTAGCGGCGCCCGGCTGCACCTTCTCCTGAATCCTGTGGAAGCAGCGAGGGAGGACTCAGTTTTTGACTTTTCATTTTAAAACCTGGTAAAGATCAGATCGTTTTGACCAAATTGTGATACATTACAGCCCAGAATGAAACGAGGGTGAACTTTTTTCTCTCTCTGACTAAATGCTGAAATTCAGTTGTCAGCACGTCCACTTCCTGATAAGGACTTGTTTGTTTGTTTGTTTGTTTGTCTTGTAAACAAAATTCCTCTCCTCTCACAGCAGAGTGAAGTGAGAACCCGTCATGTAAAACATCACAACTTGTCAGGTCCCTGTAAGAAAAGCTGGAAATACAAAAGTCTACATTAAAAGCGTCTCTTCTGCTCCCAGAACGTTCACGTCCACATCGTCGACATGTCGAGCGCGAGACAAGTGTGGGAGTTTGCGCAGAGCTTCTCTCAGAACAACGTGGTGCACGTGCTGGTAGGTGTCTGCAGAGACGGCGGAGTTCTTCACCGCAGGAGTTTCACTCCGTTTGTTCTCACAGATCAACAACGCAGGCTGCATGGTCAACCAGAGGGAGCTGACGGAGGAGGGCTTGGAGAAGAACTTTGCCACAAATACGCTCGGTACGAAACAAAAGACAGTTCTGAACTATTCAGAAGAACTCACTTTTGGACAAAACGTGTGAACGCTACAGATCGTTAGAAGTTTAAAGAGTTAAGTGTTTCCAGCTGTTCCATGAAATATTAGAACATTTTGTTTCATGTGAAAGAAACGATTAGAAAAGCTTTGATCACAGACGCAACCGTTTTCTAAAATTTTTCTTCAATTTTTGATTTTTATAGAAACAAAAAACAGCTGATTCCAGTTTTAGCCACTTCTGAGTTCTCTTTGAAATATATAATAGCATAGACGTCATCTTCTTGCTTTTGTTGTTCTTCTTGTTCTTTTTGTTGTTCTTGTTCTTTTTGTTGTTCTTGTTCTTTTTGTTCTTTTTGTTCTTGTCCTTCTTGTTTTTCTTGTTCTTATTGTTCTTGTTTTTGTTCTTGTTCTTCGTCTTAATCTTCTTCTTTCAGCTTTTTCCTCTTCAGTGTCTCCACAGTGAGTCCTCCTCCATCTCACTCTGTCCTCTGTGTCCTCTGTCCTCACTCCAACTACCTCCATGTCCT
>JARVLU010000255.1:2233569-2247111 GCA_031762415.1 Simpsonichthys santanae
GAGCTGAATACAGCTCCTCAGACTGAAGAAGTCCTTTGGATAAAAGATGAAACGTCTCAACAAAGAAGAACTCGTCCGGAGGACCTGACTTAACTTTGTTAAGATATAATAAGTTGTTTGCACAAGATGTCTTTCAGTTAAACTGGTAATAAACTAAATTTATGACTAAAATAAACTCTTATTAAACCATTTTAACACCACCAAGGTTTTAATGCCCACAGTCTCCATCACATACAACTAAATTTAAATATAAATATCAGACATCTTTGGGGGAAAACTGGTTTAAACAGAGTACGAGTCAATACAGCACAAATGTGGCATTTAAACAAAACAAAAAACATAGTTTACAAAAGTAATTTATGTAGTTTGCTCTTGATTCCAGTGCAATAATAAAGTCAACACAAAACACAAATCACACGCGGCAGTTCAAACCACTTTCACCCGTCTCTGCAGATCAACTTGACGAGCTTCATGTGTGAAATGACGGCCGCGCTCAGGAACGAACAACCTGAAGAAGCTGCACCTCGGCTTGTTCCTAAAGACCAGGAGGCAGCTGGTTTACACCTCGACTCGCTTATCTCAAACTTCAACCTCAGCCTGGAGGCTCTTTTAAACTCAAAACGGGACAAGTTACATCGTGTGGTCCAAACGCAAGCTGCACGTCGACATCGAATCTTAAAACAGATGAAGCTGAAACACTTTACATGCAGCTTCCAGCACAACTAAAGAGCTGAAATGATGGGAACTGTTAGAATCACGTCATCTGCCTGCGTCGTGCGACAATCTGCAGAACACAAGATGACATGACGCGGATTATGTGAAGAGAGAAACTGCAGGTGTCGTCGGTCCAAACTGCTCAGAGAAGACGAGTTACGTGAGACGAATGGGAGCGGTGGTGGATTCACCCGTCGTTTGTCCTGAACATCGATCAGGATGTGATGGAGAATTAGAACTCGCAGCCACATCATTATCACGATCTGTCAACAGAACGAGTCGGATGAACTGATCAAAGGTTTAAGTTTTAAATAGTTGCTTCTAAAGTTTTTACCGGCAGCGTTCTCTCTCATGGTGTTACAGTAACAGGTTCAGTTCTCCATCTCTTAAAGCTCATGCATCATTAATGCAAATTTAAAATCTCATTTTATATTCAATCTTCATGCTTGGCTCTGATTTTTAACACTTTAAATTTCCTTTGCATCCTCTGATTTGACCTCATCGTGTTTTATTCATGGATTAATGGACTGAGGCCAACATGAGAAGTGGCCGTTGGAGAAAATGAAACTAAATTTAGTGCAAACTCAAAACGCATTTTGGGGATTTACGTGCAAGTCACAACATAAACCACATTAATGTTGCGTTTTATTCTACTTCGTTCTGGAAATAAGGAGCTATTATGAATTTACAAACGGCTGAATGTTCAAGTTAACTGGTGGTTAAGTCTCATGTGTTCATGAGAACGTGGAATGAATAAAATAAGAGATTGAGCCTGCAGGTGGCAACATGCACTCCCAAACTGCTGGCAGGAAACCTGAGCAGCAACAGCATCTTCGTATCGTAGATGTTCCTGCTAAGAGTTTGAGTCCAGTTCGGTGACGTTTCACATAGACGTTTAGTATTTTTCATGAGTATTAGATCAGAACAAAGGCGTGGACGTGAAATCATTCAGTTGTGGGGATAACATCCAAAGTCAAATGCCACAAAGTTTCTCCGAGTCCAGAGAGCTCTCCGGACATGTTGTCTCTGCAAGTCTGTAGACCGGCCCCGGTCAGTGGGCTGCAGCCACACTTGGTTGTTAAATATTATCCAGATGACACAGAGGCTGTTTGGGAAGCTCCTCCCTCTTCGAAGTGCAGCTGCTGCCATGAAATCGTCACAGTCCGTCAGAGGTCCTCGCTGAACGCCGCGTGTCCAGGAAGACTCAGGACACCACAGGAGTCATGTCCCAGAGCTGCAGAGAAACACAGAGCTGGTTTAAACTAACCGCACAGGAGAGTCTCTGGAGACAAACTGGTTTAGTATATTTTGAGATGAATGTTTTTCTGGACTGGAATTAAACAGTGAATGCAAGAAAATCTTAATGTGTCTGGAGCAAGATATTAAGTAGAGGCCGAATACGGATACTTTGGCTATCGGTGAAACCAATATCAGGAGGGCCATGCAGCCACCGATAACAGATATAACAGCTGGAACTTTTTGAGCTTTGTCCACCCCCAAAAATTAAAAAAACAGTGAGTGGAGCGGGGCTTGCTAATTTAGCGCAACTGTTAGCAACAGTGAAGCTAAGCTAATCAGATGCTATGCGTAGCCCCACAGTAGGTTTACTGTGGAGCACTAGTCATAAAAACAGTCTTCCTAACGTGCGTTCACATTTTCTATCCTCCACTATTCACCTGTTCAGCAAACTACGCTACACAGTATTGCTACCTGCTTCGGCTGTGCTGAAAGTGAAACCTAAGTGAACGTCCATGACTGAAAGTAGTCTTCATGCGCCCTCTGCTGGATATGATGTACAATTACAGCTGGTTCCAGCATTATGGGGTGGAAATTAGAAGTGTTTATATCAGCTCATAATGGGACAACTATCACCGATACGATACGTCTCCAAACATCTATATTGGCCTAAATTATCGGCCCTGCCGATGAATTGGTCGTGCTCTACAATTAAGGTTTTAAAAATAAAGTCCAAAAACTAATAAATGATATCGCTCTACTGGATGTAGCTCATGGGTAAAAATGAGTCTTTCCTCAGCTGGACATCGAGGATATGATGACTATCACCATGCAGTTTGGGGCTGAATCAACGTTTTGCACATTTTTCGATCATACGTTCAGTTTCATGAGCAACTGAGCACTCCATCCATCCCTGTCTGAGAAAACAGAGCCTACTTCTGCAGACCTTGACGGCCTTGTCGGTGCCAGAGGTGAGCAGGTTTCCAGTGGTGGGCTCGTAGTGCATGTACACAATGCTGTGCTTGCTGTCGTGGAAGGTGGCTGTGGGCGCTCGGCTGAAGGACACAAAGAGTGCGACGGTGAGAAGCTGAGAGCACAAAGAGTCAGTGTGCGTCCCCAACAGAGGCCGATTGTTACTCACTCCTCGTCAGTGATGGACTCGTGGCAGCTGTCGCACACGCGCACCTCAAACTCAAAGCCCATGAGGGGGATGGTGGAGCGTTTGGACGAACACTTGCCGCACACGGCCTGGCCGCACTTCCTGCAGTGGTGCTGAGTCAAACACAACGTTGTCAACGTAACAGCTGTCGTGAGCAGCATGTGCACATGTTTCCAGCTTTACAAACAGATCAACAGCCTTCAGTCCTTCTTTTAATGCTTTGCTTCTAAACATCTTCTATTAATCTTTTACAGTGATCTGGAAAAACAGTTCAAGTTTCCTGAAGGTCTTCCAGTTTTGGTCCTGTACCTGACCATTTCCAGAAGACAGCATTTGTTGTTCAAGTAACTGAACTGAAACATGAACCACTCAGGCTTTAGAAGCAGCTGCTGAGCTCCTGAGTTTTGCACCAACAAAGTGATTCACAAAGTCAAACGTCTAACCTGTGAATTTTGCTTTAGGAAATAAATTAATGGAATGGAAAAAAAAAAACAGGGGATGCAAGTAAACCTTAATGTTTTTATGCAAGATATTAAAATGGGTAGGAGTTAGGCTGTGTAGAAGAACAGATTGACAGATCCAGGTGAGTGGAGGGAACCATTTTATCCACCACCAGGTGCAATAATGGAGCCAGTGGGGGTGGCCAATGGTGGCCTTGGCCACCACTGATTAATTATTGGCCACCCCAAGTGGTTGAACAACTTGAGCTTCAGGCTAAACTCAAAAACTGATGACACCTTAAATGTCACCCCCCCACCCCCCAACTAATAAACAGGCAGTGGTTTCTATTACTGTATTTTGTTTTTAATTTCAGATGTGCATGACTTTCATTTTTCATCTTCTGACTATAAATCTTTACATTCACAGTTTAATATAGTTAAATAAATGAAAAACGCTGGAGTTTTGTTGCCTACAAGCAGAACCTTTAAGTGTGTGACCATGTGCAGTAAAACAGAATCCTTGGTGTGTCACATGATTAAAGCACACACTGAGCACCACATGACTGTTACATCATGCTGCTCCTCAAACTCAGGTGATATAAAACAAGACGTTTGTCCAAAGTGACGACGAGTCCTGAGTTCGTTTTGCTGGAAACAAGGATTTTATATCAGAGTGACCTGAATGAAAACTGGTATTATAACGTACCTGTCGAAGGCCGATCTTCTTACTGTCCCACATCTGTTTGAAGTTCCAGAAGAACGGCTGCTCACACTTCTGACAGGAGTCACTGTCCAGCCATTCAGGGGTCTGTGCACACACGTATTGTTTTCAGCTACACAAGCATGCCCTTGAAGGGTTCATTTAAATGCTCAAAATGAAGAAAACATTAAACAAACCACGTCATATAAAATAATGTAAATATGTTACAGTCCAGAATTTTGGGATCCAACAACCTTCAAAAGGTTTGTTTTAGAAAAGAGGTATTTTTTGTGTGCATATAGGAAATAAAACAAATAAGACACTGGCACATAAAGTGTAAAATACTGCCTGGCTGACAGCTGTGCACAGACATTTTGTTCGTTACAAGGATGAAGATGACAGTAAATCTGTCAGCCCAGACTGAATTATAGTCCTGGAAATGATGCCGAGATCCAAAAGTCCAACCAGCAGAGCAGCTTTGACTTTTAATTAAGTTGAAGATATATCATTTAAATTTAGATTAAAAATCATCTATTGATTTCAGTTAACGTAATTAGTCGGGACGAGCAGGAAAATAACACATTTATGCTAAAATGAAGGCTAAATGTTGACACTTTGTTTACCATTAGCAATGAATTTATTGATCCAGCAGTAAAACTGGTATGGAGATCAAAAGTTGATTTTTTTTTCTTCTGTGCAATAAATCATGTGTGAAAAATTCAACATTTGAAGATTCAGAGCGAAGACAAGAGTAAGTTCATAAACTAACTTCCTCTTTAATTACAAATATTTGTTTGAAAGCTCTGTTTTTAGGTAAATACAATTGTGTTTTGGTTGTTAAATTCATTAACAAACATAATAAGGTACATAATCGTGAAATATGAAAGTAATGCTTATAAAATTGCATTTGCATGGATTTCTGAGAAACTTTGGCCATGAAGTCATTTTAAAAAGGTATTAATCTACTTTAGTCTTAGCTCAGTTTAGCCATTAGCTCGTCAGTCTGGTCAGAACTGAACTCTCATCATTAACCCTTTGACCAACGGCCAGAGCCTCTCAGCAACTCTACGACAAGCTTGAACCAAACTTCTGTCTTGCATCATCACAAATTAAGAAGAATGGCAACAAGTCAATGATTTTAATATTTTAAGTTTTTCTGCTTCTCAGCTGTAAAATGTTTGGTGTTCCAGCAGCGAGTGGTTCTCTGCTCAAGTGCATCAGTCCATGACGTCCCTTTAGAGCTCACCTTGCAGGAAGCCGGTGTCAACAGCAGCAGTGATTCAGAAAATGGAGCAGAGATGAGCGTTGGGGTCCAAAACCGATGGGAGAATGAAAGTGTTTGATTAAGTACAGAAGCAGTTAGAGCTCAGCTAACCATGTGGAGAGCAGCGGAGCAGCAGGAGATGAAGCTCATGGATCTACTCTTCTAGAGCAAACATCTGTGATTAAACCGACCTGTGTGTGCTTCTCTGCAGCTATACAGCTAAGATCACAGTGATTTCCATGACCCCCACTCCCCCCACACACACACCCTGTTAGGTTAATACTCAACAATCTGTTCAGAGAATTATCAATTAAGACAATTAATGACCTGTGGTCGTTAACAACGAAGCTGTTGAAGTGTTGCATCAATATAAACATCTGGAAACTGTTCTTGATGACAAGTTGACCTTTGACCCCCATGTGAACTAGCTTTGTATTTTTATCAGAAGCTGTGGTTTTAATGTTGATTCTACTTTTATGAGAATGTTTTAGTCATGCTTTATTGAGTCTTTTTCACCTTCATCTGTTGGTTTGGACTTTAGACATGTAACAGGAACAAACTCTCAGGGTTTGTAAGGATGTGCAGCAAAACTGCTGGCAGAGCTCTACAGAACCTCACTGACCTGCAGAACCTCACTGACCTGCAGAACCTCACTGACCTACAGAACCTCACTGACCTGCAGAACCTCACTGACCTGCAGAACCTCACTGACCTGCAGAACCTCACTGACCTACACAAGGCAAGGCTGATTCTGGCAGATCCTGATCACCACTCCACAGTGAGTTCAGGTGTCTTCCATCTGGACGCAGGTATCTGCTGCCCAGATGTAGAACACACAGACTGAACAACTCATTCATCCCTGTAGAGCTCAGTCTTCTCAACAAACACTGATGGTTTCTGTTGTTTTAACATCTTAGTGTCTTGTCTAGTGTGGATGTTGTGTGTTTTACTGACAGTGAATCTAATTGTCCCTCTTGGATAATAAAGATTCTTGAACTTGAACCAGTCTGCTGCTGATCACCTCTTGTCGAGTGACGTCCATGTTCCAGATGACGATGCTTCCATCTGAGCTGCAGGAGATGAGCTGGCGCGTGTGCGAGGCGTAACACAAGCCCTGGACTTTCTCACTGTTGACGTACACAAACACACAAATAAAAACAACAACATAACCTCTGAGAGAAATCTAGACAGAGACGTTTGTTAGTGATGCCCCAATCCAACAACGCCTTACAAATAATACATCACGTGTCAAACTCAAGGCCCGGGGGTCAAACGTGGCCCTCACTGACCTCTTATCTGACCCCCAAGATGATATTTTAAACGTAAAAATACTTTTATCACTTTAATTTTTTTTTCAATAATCTTTGATTATGATGTCAAACGTGCAACAGAGAACATCAAATGAGACCAGTCAAACTCTTTTTAAGGAACCTGCAACCAAGAAAAGATGCTGGGTCTCTGACTTGAGTTAATGTAGATTCTGAAATTGGCCCTTAGTTTGAAAAAGGTTTTAATTTTCACCTGTTTGTACGTGTGTTTGACACCCCTGCAGTACATCTTGTGCAGAGTCATCATAAATAGAAGAGCTACAAACACTAAACCCCAAACCAGCAAGGATTTATTCGTTTCTCGTTTGTCCATTCAGATGAAACGGTGCGTTTCCTACTTGTGTCCCTGCAGTTCAATGGCGGTGCCTTTGCGCCCGCCGATGTCCCACATGATGATGGAGTGGTCCGAGCTGCCGGAGAACAGAACCCTCTGGACCGGATCCCAACACAGCGCTGTCACGCTACCTGCAGAGCAGCACAATACACGAGAATAAGACACACACACACAAAATAAAAGCCCCAAAACAAACATCTCAAGCACAGAAATCACCAGAGAACATGAGGACATGGAAACTTTTGCTACATAAAACAGTTTAACCAAGTTACTGAAATTAACAGTGATTATTTCAGACTGCACAGAGGAGCATTAAGTCCTATCTGAAGGTTTCAGGCTCATTATAAAACACTTTTCTATCCAGTTTCAAAATATACATTGCATCAGCAGGGAACCCTCAGGGAATTCTACATCTTCAGAGAAGGCGTAAGAAAGTTTACATTTATTTTTTTAACGTACAATTTATAGTGAATAAAATATGTACTTTGCGGTTCGTTTATCACGGATTTGCTCTATCGTGGTTTTTCAAAATAAGAGTGGACATGACACACAATTGGCAGATTGATGGATGAGCCACATGATGGGCATTGATTTGTTATTAAAATAAAGTATTTTAAATTATTTAGCACCTGCTGCACCTTTGTGCAGCCCATACTGCAGGATAAACTTCCTGCTGCAGCTGATCAGCTGCTCACCTTGCAGAGCGGAGAAATGGGCGTGGCCAAGAGCGCTTGCAGGTGGCTGCGAGCGGATGGGAACTGAAATCATGACGTTCTGTGCTCTTTTAGAGCGTTTAGAGTTTAGAAACATTGTTTAGAACAATTGCAAGAGTGTGAAAAAAAATAGAAGTCTAAATGAAAAATGAAATATCACATTTAGGTTTACATAGAACATTTACAGAAACAGTTACCGGTAAGTTCTAGAGGTTGGTGTTTAAGTTCAATCTGAATTATTGAAACTGCACGCTGTGCTTGAATGCCAGACTGAGTGAGCCACAAAGCATGCTGGGAAGTCTTGGGACAGAAATGGGTGGAGTTTTTCAGGTTGTGTGCTCACATGATGTTTAGTGTTGGGTTGGCATTTCTGTTCAGGTTGTTGTTGGTGACTAAAAAAAATGACACCATACATCAGATGTTGTACTTGATGTATAGGAAGGGGCTTTAAAGCACTTCTTGTTATGCAAGTTTTCTGGACAGTAAAACTGAAAGTAAAACGATGTAATCGCAGTGTCTTTAACATCTGTTGCATTGCTATAATGTTGCAACCTCGTGGAAGGCAGAGTTGTCATGTCACGGTTGAAACTTATGCAAGTTTATGTACTGATGTATTAAACTTATATATTTTGACTAAAAATCTGGAATAAAACATAACTGTGTGTAAAACCTTTTTAAAGGAATAAATCTACAACAAAAAAATTTGAACTATCGTTTTAAAGTTGGTGTTTGGAGCTCCAGTTTGTCTTGAGATCAAGTCAAATTTTACTTCTTCATTAACAAAGACTTGCACTGAAGCAGAAAGAAACTGGGAAAGAAAAACCTTTTGTCCATTCAAAGACATACATTCCACTGTGTGTGTGTGTGTGTGGGTGTGTGTGTGTCAGAAGTACCGGTGTGTCCTTTGAAGGTAGTGACCAGACTACAGCTGTCCTGCTCCAGCTTCAGGATGGTCACCTGACCAGACTGGTCCCCTACAAAGGCATGTCTGGTCTCTACATCAAACCTGGTTTAAAGTTAAGATCCAAAAGGTCAAAGCCATGCTGTTTTGATGATGCATTCATTAAAAACAATGACACAACACGTTTCAAAGAACCTGTATTCAACATTTATTTACATATATCCATGAACATTCATCCTATGTTCTGAATCACAACTCCTCAGTAAACATCTGCTTCAGTAAACACCCAAGCTGTTATGAAGCTTGAGTGCATGTTGGAGCTGACATCCCAATTTTTGATAGTGACCTTTCTTTTGATTAGATGCAGCCACACACCCAAATGGAAGTTGGTACCTCACTTATTTTTCAAGTTTCATGCTCACAACATGCAAGCAGACGTGGATGGAGGGCATTTCCAATTCCCCCTCTTTGCTCCACGACCACAACATCTGCACAGGAAGATATCACATCTGCAGTGACTGCACAGAAATAAACCCATGGATTTGATCCTGTCCCGTTAGCACACTGAGGCTAACAGGCTCTCATCACTCTGATGACCTGATGGCAGGCTCCTCATTGGTATGGATCAGCGTTGCTGCAGAGCACTAACAGCCTTTCATCTGCACATTACAGAAACCCACTCAAACGTCTCCTTGACAGCAGCATGACTGATTGCTATTGTTAGACCTTCCCATTAGAGCAAACTCACTCAGAGCTCATCTCAAGTGCCCTTTCTTAACCTGCTCTGCTCCTAAATAGAGCAAGCATTTATGAGATTGTTTGTTTTTAACGTGAAGACACACAAGATGGCACATCACTTAATGCTCACTCACATTTTCTGTTTGCCTTAATGTTCACAGAGAAGACTGAGGGTGAAAAACCTGCACATCAAGAGGGCAGAGCATTAAAGGATACTGCAGTCCTGAAACCCAGGCTGCGGTACGATACGTCCCCAGCTGCTGACCGCTCTCTGAACAGTGCCAGGTGAAGTTTTTGTCCTGTCCGGTGCTCAGCAGCCACTCCATCTCCAACACGAACAGCACCACCGTCACCCTGCCCTGGTGGGCTGCTCACAAGCAAAACACACACAAATATATCCTCATTATGAAGCAGGAGGTTCATGCTGCTCCAGTAGATCAGAACCAACAGACTCCACTCATGTTAATATCTTTAAAAACACCAAAAATATCTACAGAAAGTGCATTTCCTGCAAACATTCAGTGTGAATGCTTATTGTTGAAAGACTTTTGCTGAAAGATGAGAGAGGCTGCAACCAGGCTGAAATGGTTTCATCAATAAACTGTTGATAACTATTTTATGAAATCAGGGAAACAACAACAGAAATAGGTAGAAAAAGCTGAACAGAGCAGAAATGGAAATGTAGCAAATTACACTGAAATAGGTGGAGCGAGGCTGATTAGACAACTGAAATTAGCAAAAACAAACGGAAACAAGCAGAAAAAAACCCTGAAATTAAAAATAAAAAAATAAAAAGTATTGTAGCTGGAAAAGGTAAAAAAATAAAAATAAAAAATAAAAAAATCCCTGAAGGTAGCAGAAAGAGGCTGAAAGGAGCATACCCTGTATACCAGTAGTTGAAATTATTAGAAAGAAGTGCAAGCACCACAATTACCATAAGCAGAAAAAAAAAACTAAAATTAGAAAAATACAAAAAAAGTAGCTTAAAAAGCATAAAAGGCTAAATTTTGCAGAAGGAGCATACAATAAATTAGCAGAAAGATGCTAATAATAACTGACAGAAGCTGAAAGGAGCTAAAGGAAATTGAAATGAGCACATATAAGCTGATAAAAGCTGAACCAGAACAAAAGCTGAAACGAGCAGTAAAATGTTTTAAAGAGGAAAAAGGGTTTGAAGGACGTGGAGAGAGCTCCATTCATTTTCAATGGAAAAACATGGCTGACAAAGATAAATGACTCAGAAAGTAAAAAATTGCACAAATACCAAAAGTCATAGCAGGAATGTCCTGAATGAGCTGAAAGTTTTGATTTAGGGATTAGATAGAGAACTTACTACCGTATTTTTCGCCGTATAAGTCGCACCTTTTTGCATAAATTTGTAAGTCCTGCGACTTGAAGCGATATATTTTTGTTTTTCCCATATTTCTAACCAATTTTTGGCAGAGATCTGATGATTTCATTCATTCTCACATGGAAAATATTGAACAGTACCATTTTCAACTGCTAGAGGACCCTTGACCAATATGGCAAGCAAAGTGTCTCATTAATAGGTAAAAGTGGCTATTAATGAGACACTTGACTTGCCATACAAAGCCACCTTTTTGTCACGCCGCCCAGGCGTAATGCAGCTGATTTGACCATTAAAGTGCATTTATTAAGAAAAGTTCAACTGAGACACACCTTTACTATAAGGTCAAGCAAACAATTGTTTTTAGGTGGTTATCTTGTTAAATTTTTTTGTTAAAGTTCTCCCATGCACGCTCCTGCAACCGCCATTTAGCAGCAAATTGATTTTTGACACAACACCAGCCCACATTTCCGAGTGGTCGGCGGTGACGCATATGTTTTTTCCACTTTATTAGACATATTTGGTAGGGATGTAATGGTACGCTAAAATCACATTTTGGTTCGGTTCAGTTTCAAGGAGGTCTCGGTTCGGTTCATTTTTGGTACAAAAAAAGACAAAATAAAGACTTATAAAATGTTTATTTTGAAAATATGCCAAGTAAACAATATGTCTGTATAAAAATAAATAAATGTGACTCATTTGGATGATATTTTAAATAAACAGCACTCTTTACAATTAATAAACTATACTAACAATAATAAAAATCTTAATAAATACAATAACAGTCAGAACCAGAACAATAAGCAGCAACAAACCATTTACAATCTAACTAATCAAATTTTAAGTTTTTGGCCAAAAAGACCAACTTGTTCACATTTTCTGCCAAAAGCATATACAGGTAGTCCTCGGTTTACGACGGTCTCGAGTTACGATGTTTTGCACTTACGTCACACCTCCCATTGAAAAGCATTGTTTCAAGTTACGTGGTTTATGCGCCTTTACACAAGAATATACGGTAATGAAAAACGAAACTTAAGGAGCACGGGGGGGGGAGCTTGACACGTGGTCAGTGGAAACTTACAGAACGAGGGAATGAGCAGGAGGGAGGGAGGAGGGAGTGGGGAGCTTGACGCGCTGGAAACTTACAGGAGACCCCAGGCAGACGGAGCAGGAGCAGAGAGTTCAGGAAGGGATAATTTGCTAAATATGCTAACTCTGGACCGCTGGGCCGCATGTGGAAATACAGGAGACCTAATTGTTTTGAGCGGAGGTTTAGGAGGCAGACAGGCTACAGCTGAGCAACGAGCTAACGTGCTAACAGACGTTGCTGTAAATGCTGTGGACCTGAAGCATGGAGGTGCACGAGCTAACACACGAAGGAAGAAATGACCAGCAGCTCCCAGTAAGAAATTAACTCTTTTTTCCCTTCATTATGGCTCCCAAATGTATGGTTTTTTTTTTATAATTATGTAGGGTACTGTGTTAGGATAGGCTAACTGTACTTGGTAATACAGTACTGTACATGTATATGGTGCAGTATGTACGTATGTTCCAACTTACATCAAATTCAGTATACGACGCATGCGCAGGAACGGAACTGCGTCGGAAGTCGAGGACTATCTGTATCTAGTTGCAGTGACATTATCTCCAGTGGTGGAGAAAAACGCTCACTAACAACAGTAGCAGGAATAGAGAGGTACAGCTTTGCTAATTTTGCAGTGTGGCTGTATCTGGCCTCATTACTCACAACCTCTTCTTGGACCTGCTCCCACCTCTCCCTGAAAAAGTTCAGAGTTCAATCCCAGACTTCTTAGCTGGAGGTGATCTCTGGTGGATTTCACCGAAGAGGAAGAAGACTCAGCTCCCATCTCTGTCTCAGACTGGAAATAAACCATAAAGAGATAAAAAAAAGAGTTAATAAGATTATAATTTAAAATTAAAAAATTAGATAATAATAAAATAACAATACCTCTTCTTGAACGGTCATCATTTGTTATGATTGAATAATCTCTCGCTCAACATTATCAGGGCAGGGCTTTAATCTGGTCCAGGGCTTGTTGACAATATCAGTTTTAGCTTTTTCAAAAAGTGCTGATACAACTTTTTGCTGAAGTGTTGACGTGATGGGTGTCATAGCGGGGGCTCAATAACTTTAAAGCCGGCGCGTCAACAACAGAATACGGATGTAGATCCAGAGCTTTAAAAACCCTACAGCTTGTGTTATTGCTTTGGACTGATCTGAATTACCTGATGAAGGTTGTTTTAATGCTGCTGCTATCGGTCTTTGCACCAACCAAGCTGCTAGAAGAGACATTCACATTTGGATGATGTTGTTTCAAGAGCGTTAACAAGTTAAATGTGTAGCCTGCTGCAGATCCAATCTCCGTGAAACAACGTCGACACACAGCTTTGGATTTGCACTTGTCTTTTAAAAAGACTTAGGGGTTTGTTTTTTTTTAAATCTCCTGTCCACACTCCAGCTCACTAGGTGGCTGTTATTCATTCAACCTTTATTTAGGCAGGTTAATCACATTGAGCCTCAAGGACTCATTTACAAGAGAGACCTGGCTACAAACTAAGGATGATGACAACAACAACAATACATAAATATATTTTCCTTGGACAATCAACAATAGACAATCATAAGAGAGAAATACAGATTTTTTT
>JARVLU010000255.1:2247211-2273600 GCA_031762415.1 Simpsonichthys santanae
TTGGCCAAAAAGACCAACTTGTCCACATTTTCTGCCAAAAGCACAGATCTAGTTGCAGTGACAATATGACAAGTGACTCTGTGCACATAGTTTTGTCCCACCTCATGTACCACATGTGACGTGAATGACGATAAAGACACCTTGACCTTGAATATCTCCAGCGGTGGAGAAAACTCCCTCACTAGCAACAGAGAGAAGAGCACCCTGAAGCTCTGAACTCACAACCTCTTCTTGGACCTGCTCCCACATGTCCATGGAAAAGTTCAGAGTTCAGTCATCACAGACTTCTTAGTTGGAGGTGATCTGGTGGATGATTTCCCTGAAGAGGAACTCAGTGACATCCTCAAGACTGCAAACAACACAAAGTGCTGAAACAAACTGAGTTAATAAGACGATCATTTTAAACTAAAGTTAATTAGATCATAATAATGCAATAACAATAATAAAATGCCATTACCTCTTCTTGATCCGTCATCATTTCTGTTATGAGGTAGCTGGATCTCTCGGTCATCATCATCATCATCATCATCAGGGCAGGGCTTTAATCAGGTCCAGGGCTTGTTGACAATACATGTACAGTATCAGTTTTAGCTTTTTCATAAAGTGCTGAACTTTTTGACTGAAGTGTTGACGTGATGGGATGTCGGAGGCAGCGGGGCTCAAGAACTTTATGCTTAAAGCCGGAGCATCAACAACCTTCAGACGTAGATCCAGAGATTTAAAAACTCCTACAGCTTGTGTTATTGCTCTGGACCGACCTGAATGACCTGATGAAGGTTGTTTAAATGCTGCTGTTATCGATCTTTGCAACAATAAGCAAGATGAGAGCGCCGTGCTGAAACACTCGTAGGAACTTTTGTTTTGCGGCGCATGAAAGATTTCTCGTTAATAAAATGTAATAAGTGAAAAAATAACCGAAACGGTACGCACGTGGACCAAACCGAACGTGATGTACCGAAACGGTTCAATGCACCCAATGTACTGTTACACCCCTAATATTTGGACTGTTGTGACTTGTACGGCAGAAAATACGGTAATTGGCTTTTTTCTATGTACTGTATGTGAATGTTCCTGTAAAGTGCCCTGAAACAACTTTGTTGTGAGCTGGCACTACATAAATAGACTGAATTGCTGAAATAGCACAAAATCTGTGGACTGAGTCACATGCTGAAAACCATAGTGAAGAAAAAATGCATGTGAACTGCGAGAATGATTTAGAAACTTTCACACAATAAATAAGTAGAAGGCCACAAACTGGAAGAAGCTCCGTCTAACGTCCGCAGTTGTGTTTAAAGAAAATCTGAACTAGACAAAACTAAGGAAGTTAACTTGTTGCTCTAAAATTGAAACAACTTAGTCGACCTTTTTGATCTACTTCCACAAATGTGTGACGCTCATGTATTTATAAAAGGGTAAAAAAAAATGAAAAAGCACTTCCCGTCTCACCCTGGTATGTGAGTGCCGGGGTCATCTTGTTGTAGTCTTCTGAGAGAACAAACTCCTGAAACACAGGAAACAGAGCAAAATGTTCAGACTGAAGTGAAACGCTGCCAGCGCGTCTCATGAGTGCACCGTGTGAAAAAATACTGCGTCATCGAAACAAACTGAACGAAAAATACTTTAGTTTAGAGGAATGTGACCGTTTTCACAGAGCTTGTTTCTCCAAAGTTTGTGGGAACTTTTAATTTTGTAATTATTGTAAGATTAAAGGTCTTAAAAAATAAAATAAAAACACGTTGCGTAACAGTCTGTGCTTCTGTTGGGTTCTCTCGTTCCAGAACAAATATTTCTCTCAGCGAGGGTCGAATGGCAACAACAAAAAGCTGAATCTGAAAAAACTCCGCATACGGACGCAGACTGTTTCTGGTTCAGCCCAAAGTTGTTGGTTAATAATTAAACAAATAGGAAAACTAATCGGACGGGGTCTTGTTTGCCTAATTTATCCTTTGAATGTGACACAATAGTTATTTTGTTGGTGTGGACCTTTACAAGTGATAAAATGGGGTTAAATAGAAACATTTTGACCTAAGAGAGCTACTACTAGAAAACTAAAGGACCCACCCTGTCGCACCGGCTGCCGAGCTCTGCAGCAAAGAACATGGATAATGATGCTAGCAGAACATATTCCAAAATACTCCCAATTAAATTAAATTTAATTAAAACTACAACTCTTTACTGCTGCAGCCTTTAACAGACTCAGTGGTTTCACGCACAAACATGAATTAAAACAGTCCAACTTCTGAGACGTAGTTTAAATAAGACTCAAAGTTCAAGTCTTTAGCCGAGTACCCACCCAGTGTTGACGATCAACGTTATATTTAAATTATTCAAACACGTATTTAGACATTAAGTACGGAGGTTTTGTTTCTTAGGCAAAAGCCTGCGTCCCTCAGAAAACGTTTGCGACTCACTTTTGTGTTGTGACCCACCAGTTGAGAAGTTGTCAAATGTCATGCAGTTTTTTTTAATTTTTTTATATTTGTCAATTTACGAAGAAAAACCTGAAGTGAGTTTTAAATATTCAAACAATCATCTGCACCAGCGATCAATTTAAAAAGAAAAGAAAGGCTTACACATATACTTCCAGTGTCCATCCCCACAGAAAGTCTCCGGGTCTCTGGGTTAAAGGACATGCAGGAACAGGACGCTGGACAAAGAAACAAATAAGTGTGAGTTGGGGGTTTGATTCCACCAGCATTCACATGCTGAAGTGTCCCTGGGCAAGACACTGAACCTCTCATTGCCTCTTATGTGTCCCATCAGTGTCTGAATGTGATAAAGCTCTGTTTAATCTTTGTAGAGATCTAGTAGATGCTGTGTGAATGGGTAAATGAGGCACAGGTTGTTGTAAAGAGCTTTGAGTGTCTTGATAAGAAAGAAAGGAGCTGTATGGGTACAGTCCATTCAGACTGAAGAAGTCTTTTGGATAATCCGTTCAGAGGACCTGACTTAACTTTGTTGCATTAATTAGTCCATTAATCAAGTAATCTTTGGACGCAAATCTACAACTGATTAACTTTTGGAGTTAATCTGATTCAAGATGGCCACCACAGTGAATCAACCCAAGAAAACAAATACATGGCTGTAACTTAGTCTTTTAGATATTAAGCTAAACTGTGGTATGTTAGTAGCAGAGGACAATACTCAAGTCCTTGTTAGATAAGAAACTGGTCCAGATGACGATTTAACCTTTTTTGATGTTCCTTGTTATAATGGTCACAATAATTTGCACATCTTTGGTTGAACTTTGATGTAAAAGACAACCAGCAACATGCATTCATTCAAATAGAAAATGTGATACACAAGTTTTGTTCATACTTAAAACCCTCCAAGACCTCTCACAATCGATCACGTTTAATGGAAGCCCGCTAACCTCATCAAGATGCTGTTCTGACTAGAGCCCGACCGATAGATCCATAGGGACAGTACAGTATATTTTGATTAGGCCGATATTAGGCCGATATAGGCATTTGCAGACATATCTGTGATAAATGTCCCATTATGCACTGATATAAACACTGGGTGGGAACAAACTGTGTCCTTAATGGCAAAAAGTGTAATTGTACAATGTATCCAGCAGGGGGTGCATACAGACTACCGGTATTTCAAGTTATGACCGTTCACTTTAAGTTTCACTTTCAGCACAGCTGAAGCAGTGAGCAATAATGTGTAGAATATTTTGCTGAACACAGCGTGGTCAGTTTATTTGAAATGATCTGGAAGTAAAATAAATTTTAAAAATCAACAATAATAAATTCTCTTCAATCCTCTAAACCACTTGTTAGCTACAAGCCTCTCAAGTTATCAAGCTAACTTTTAGATAACCTAGCATAGGCTATTGTCTTGTAAAACTTTTATCTAGAACAATAAATCTAATGTCGTAGGCCTGTCGCGACAAACAATAAATCAATTAATCGCATGACAAATTAAAATTATCATCTTTATTTTCATTTATCGGCTTTATCGTTTCTTCATGTCTCTCTCTTCCTACTGAAGACACCAGATGACAAAGAGCTCAACTCCGGTGCTCTTCACTGACTCCTCCCTTTCTCTTTTCGCTATAAAATCCATTTAACCGTCCAAAATGACATACGTTTAAGAGTTTAGAACATTGTAATAGTGTAGGAAGGGTTTCTAAACCCTTAAATTATATATGAATACAAAAATAAATATAATGTTGCTATTTCACAGATTTTCACTTATTGTCGGGGGTGGGGGGTCAGGAACGTAACCCTCGAAGTAAACAAGGGACTACTTGTACTGTAAAACTGTACTGCAGTTAGCCTACTGGTATGGGGGTGCTTGTTCTATGTGGTTTCTACTTTTACGTTCTGTGCTGTATCTAATTATTACGTATGTTTGCAGTTGAAGTGTATTTAATATAGAAGACAAATTTTGCAATATCCTGGTAAAGCTGATTGTGGTTTTAAACTGAAAAAAAAGAAGAAAAAAAAAGATTTAAAATTGGCTCCAAACGTTTCCACAAGATAAAAAGATCAACAAAAGTATCCATAACCATCTTGAAACACACATATTTCCAATTTCCCTTCGAAAACGATTGTATGCTACTTAAACTGTACTGAATTTTCCAATATTTTTTACTTTGTTTTTTTTAGTTTTTCTCTATTTGAGTAAATTTGAGGTGTTATTATTCAATAGGCGTTCAAACAGCAGCAAACAGATGTTTTACATGTGTAGCCTCCGACAGATCTTGCTGATTGCAAGATGGGATTTCCTTTGGTTGCACAACCGAAGGAAATCAAGGCTGAACGGTCACTTACACGCAGCACCGCAGGACTGACAGGAGCAGAGAGGGTGTTCGAATAAACACTTACAGGACCTATGAATTATGTCAGGAGCACAACGTGTGTCAGAATGAGGGGTCATTACGCCCATCATGACGGGAGAGGACTCACACAAAGAACAAAAACTTTCATACCCAAAAATTCATGATCCACATCGTTGCTCCGAACAAACCAGTGATTCATTTCAGATAAACATGCAGGAACTTACATGGCATGGTGTGGTAGACGCTGGGCCAGTACTGACCACTATCTCTCTTCAGCCATACTCGAATTGTTCTGGGAAGAAAACGAAGCACGAATGAATACTTCTTTTTACAAAGGAAGGCCGAGTAAAACATTGATGGATACTCTCATGATTCAAGGCTGTGAGTTCAAGTTCTACTGGAAATGAACACCAGTTTCAAGGTTTCTGAGAAACTGGCTCTAAAGATTTCACTGCCACTAAAAATAGACATTAACCTGCTCTCAAAGCCCAACACAGTTCAGTCAGGTCTTCAGGTCCTCGTCTTTGGGGTGAAAGATGAAATGCTTGAACAAAAACAAAACGTCCAGAGGACCTGACTTCACTTTGTTGGATTTTTCTATCTGGATTATTGATCAGGCCTCAAAGCCTTTTGTGTTTGAGGTGGTGGGAACATAAGAAGATAAACATCCCACTAAAGACCGGGGATCTGCATACGATCGTACCAACAGCAGCAAGACCCAGCAGATACATACGAGCACCTCAACAGGTCACTATCCTGAATGTTTTAGAAGTTCCTCTGCTCCAACACACATGATTTGAATCAATGGAGATTAATAGACTTCAGTAGAACATGAAGAGGTACTTCAACCATTGAATCAGGTGTCGGAGTGGGGAATTACCGGTAAGTTAAAACATGCAGGATAGTTACCCTCAAGGACTGGACACCCCTGACTCACAGGAAGTTGAAACTGACCCAGAGTCTAAATTAATTTAGGCGTCACTGTCAAAGAAATTAGCATGGAATAATAATTGTTGTCAGCCTGTGTTTTTCTTCTTGTAGAGATTATTTATAACCCGTTACAAAAGTGACTGTCAGTTTGCTCTTAAACATGAGGACCACCCACACAGTAGTGAGTTCTTCTAAACGTAACGATTCACATCAGCTTTTTCCTGGACGTTAAAATGAACATTTGGCTCCTACTGTCCGTATGAAAGCTCTGAGATGTGTTCAAACTTTATGACAATTTACATGACTCCTCCTCAGCCGTCAAGTGGACCTCTCAAACATCTGGACAGTCTTTGCTTGTTTGGTGGAGCATTGTTGGCTCCGTCAGACACTGTCAACACTTTACATTGTGGATCAGTGTCTGGTCACCGGGAGGAAGGAACCCTGCATTATGTTGATATGAGGTTTTATTTCAACACAGAAAACTTGATGCTTCATAAACAAAAGTTCATACAAACAGTCTATACAGTATGCGGTGATGTTGTTAAATCAAGCTTTTACCAAGATTTATCTTTAAGGTGAAACAATGTCAAAACCTTGAAAAGATCACTCTAAATGTTGGTCAAGATCCATCATACCAGCAATAAGATAAAACTTTACTGTTGATGCTTACAAACCAGACAGCAGCAGTAAATCCTGCAACTGAAACAAAAAGTGTGAACACATAACTCTGGTGATGGCATCACTTCGTGGGCTTCCTGTCTGTTTCCAAACTGACTTGAATTTTTGTTTCCTCCAGTTTCAAAAACGTCTCTAGGCTCATCGGCTTTTTTCCCCATTCAACCTTTATTTATTCAGTTAATCTACCAGGTTTATGATAAGATAAGATGTTAAAAGAATCCAAATAATTCTTGACTTGAGTACTTATCATTTTTTTCTAAAACCTTATCTAGACTACAGAGTTTTAACTTTAACAGACACTCTGAACATTCATTCAGCACATTTTCTAAATTAAAAGAAAAAGGCAAATGAGCTTTTGCACTGGCTGCTCCAACTCTGTAATGCTCTACGTGTTGACGTTCTCAGAGCTCAGACTTTAGAAGAATTATATCAAAACGAACAGGGTTAAAATAATCTATACTGTTCTAAACGCAGGAACATGACACCTGTAATGGTGTGTGACCTGTACTGAATGGCAACTGGTACTGTGGGGGTACAGTTTGAGAGACAAATTTACCAGAACCTCATAAATTACTGTACCAACTCAGGTCCTGAAGTAAAAACTTGTCAAACAAAATTATAGACCTGATCACCTTTAATGTACGGTAAATGCTTCTCACTCACATTTTTCCTCCTTTGTAAGCCACCAAGGAATTTTTTTTTTTTTTTAAGTGAAAATTTACGAGTTTTCCTTATTAAAATATTTTTATAAATACTCCTTTAGGATTCTGGTACAAACTGTCTGACCAAAAGAAAGGTCACCACCTGGATTTAATCAAGCAAACAGGTATGAGCCTCACATTGCATAATTACTGCATGAGTGATTGTGTTTCAGCTGGCGACAGTTTGTTTAACCCCGACTGATGCAGTACTTCTCATCTGTTACGCAACCATGTGGTCACATGGCAGAAGCTTGTGGAAATGACGCCACAGCGAATGCGTGCCGTGATCAAAGCTAAAGGTGGTCCAACGAAATACAGTATTAGAACACGTGACCTTTTTATTGGCTAGGCCAAAAAAAAAATGTACATGCATGTCATATTTGTGGCGTTCTGACCACAGTTTGCTGCTGTTCTTAACAACGGTACTCTTACAACATGCTAAATATTATTTTTTATTATCATTATTTAATATGGAATTGGCTCTTTTATTTTATTTGAAAGTCTTTGTTTAGTCTTTGTCACTTTATTTTGTGGTAAACTGTAAACACCAAAGTTGAACGTTAAAAAATAAAATAAAGTTGTTGATTTTGAGTTTGAAAGTCATTTAGATTATGCAATAAATTAATACATGAGGAGCCACAGTAGCTCGGGGGTCAGTGGCGCCCTCCTGAAATCCTGAGGTTGCTGGTTCAAACCCAGGTTTGGTCAGAAACAAGGAAAGCAAGTTTCTGCAACGTAAACAAACATTCAGTAACAGAAAGAGACTTAACCTGTTTACCACATTATTTAACTCCCTCTGACCATTAAAACAAACATTTGTTAGAACACTTTGAGTTGCAGAGGGTTAAAAAACACAAATGTCATATAGTAAGCAATTGATTTGATAAAAATATCAAATACAGTACCTGCTTGATAAAAACTAGGAATACAAATGTTTGAATATTTACATGAAGAATAGTTATTTCCCACAACAACTCAGATAAAGACTTAGATTTTCCATTTTTTAAATAAAAGCTTGGTCTTTTTTTGTTTTGTTTTAACGTGTAAATACACTAAATGTCTATTTTAAAGTTATTTAATATTATAATGTGACAAACATGTCTTTTGCTATTTATAATAAACACGATAATTAGTTATATCATGAAATTCTCATGAAAGTTTTGCAGTTCTTAAAAAAATTATTGAATTGTAAAAGAAGGCAGAAATGTATTTATTTATTAATTAATTATGCAAAGGTTGCAGACCTGGAAACTATTGTTTGTTTGTAGGATCTGGCAGCTTTTAGCAAAAACCAAGCCATCAGTTTTTAAATGGCAGCTAAATGTGTGTTTTATTGATGTTAAATTTACATAAAACAAACTGGCTGCATGTCCAGCTGTAACTGACATTTGGTGAAAATGATATAAATTTGGGCTCTCAGCAATAATTCAAATGAATTGTTACAGGCACGTGAGCTCAGCGGATATACCTGAGAAGTGATTCAGGTGAGTTTGCGTTATTTCTCCAGCCTACCTGTCCTCGGACACGCTGATAACGCCGTCCTCTTTAGGAATGATCACCGCTGTGGTCACTACCTCCTGAAAACCCTCGATTTTGCTCAGCAGGCACGGCTTTCGAGCCTGCGGCCGAGGTTCCGCCGCCATGAGCAGCCGGGGAGCGAACCGAGGAGCAGAACCCGTCCGGACTCCGAGGGTCGAGGTTCGGTGCTCAAGGCTGCTACATGTAGCTGACGCGGGGAAGCAACGTATGTGTACAACCAGCAAGCTAACAAAACCCCGCCGACAAGCAAACACACCATTTCCGGTGGAGAACATAAGACTTCCGCTCGGAGGTGGACAATGTACTTTCAAATTAAAAGCTTCACAAATAAAAGTACTTCCGAGTATGCTTTCGTATAATTGTCTTGATTAAAAATTATGTGTTCCATGGTATATTGGGAAAAAACTATTAAAAATACTGACGAAAACTAATAGACAACTTGCAAAAATTGGGGTTTTAAATGATGCGTAAACTACTGACATCTAGTGGTTAAACTGAAGATAGCAACCTGCCTCTGTCCAGCTTTAATTTAGAATTAAATTAAACATGCTGTGAACATGTGCAAGTCTTCGTGAGTTGTTCGTAAACTGCAATTTTCATTGTTTAGTTTAGTGTTATATCTTTCTTACTCTCATTGTGTTTTCACATTTTTCACTCAACCTTTATTGTATGACCCTAATGTGCTTTTAGGTTTTGAGATTATGCCATTGTGTTTGTTTTGTTTACTGAGCAAGCACACCAAATTACCCAAATTATAGAAAAAATATTAAAGTAAGTTCATGGCAGACTGTGACCTATTATAAAAAAATGTGTTTTGGATATCAGTGAAAATGTGTAAGTGCTGCTTTTTTTCTTCTTCTGTGTGTTCAAACTTTATTTATACAGGTTAATCCCATTGAGTCTCGGGACTCATTTACAAAAGAGGCCTGGATTTTAACAAAGTAATGACAACAATGGACAGCAACAACAGACAATCATAAAGGATCCGTACAAATAAAAAAATGTAACAAGTGAAAATAAAATGGTACTTAAAAGGATAATTAAAAGGAAAAGTAACCAATGAATACAGGGTGCAAGTAAGTGGCGCTTTTGTCAATGAAGCACTTTTCTATTTCAGAAATATTTACTCAGCATTAAATGAATATAAGTTTACAATTATTCAAAATTCACGAGGTTTTTTTTTTCTTCAGAGTAAAACATAGGTTTTCACATTACCTCTTACATATACAGTAAGGTGAGGTTGTTTCGGTAAACAAACAAAAAATAATCAAGTTGCTCATAAATATCACGAATAGGCAATAAGTGTGCACTAGCACTAAAGGAAAAGTCAAATTGTGTAAAAACTGTAGTTTCTAGAAATTTGTCTACAAATCATATCTGAGAAAATAAACATTTCCGGCATGTTCTGCTACGAATTTCACAATAAAACCCAAAAGCGAGTTCAAAATGCATTTCAGTTTTAATGAATGGAAATAAATGTCAATATGTTTTTAATATAATGTTATAAAGACTGTAATATTAATAAAACAAAAGAAGGATTTAAAAAATATTAAAACATGGGTGGAGTTTTGCATTAAATAACAAAATAGTTTTGTTTTGAAAAGACTTTCAGTGATAACACCGGAAATAAGTATGTGAAGCAATTCAGTGGGAATCAAACCGAAGAACAGGGTGTTGTTGTGTGACATGCTGGATGGTTTCGTCTTGTTTTTTACGGAAGTGTTGATGGTTGTGTTGCACTTTGTGTCATGTGGCATTTAAAAGTGCACCACCATGCATGATGATGTGGAACACTTAAAAACATCGATGTGTACAGAGCTATAATAACACTACTGTAAAGTAAACACTTCAGTGTCATAGAGGTGTTTCTGTAAAACCAGATTGTCCTTTTAAGCTTATATGTATTCATATTTTATGAAAAATTGAGTAGCTTTTGTCAGTTTCGTTGGTCTCTCACAGTGTTGCCCACGCCCGTGCATAGGATGAAGTAAATGTTAATTATGTAATCAGCTCTTAGGGCAAACACGAACTTATAGTTGATTAAACTACATTTAAAATAAACTCCATAAGCGCTCTGAAGAATTGCATAGCCAGGAGTGCTGCGTTCTTGATCACAAAATGAAAAAAAACAATATGTTTTCCTTACAGTCCTGCTCTTCGGTTAGGCAAGCATGCGCAGGAGACGTTTAGCTTTGCCTTATTTGGATATGCTAATGATTGGCTTTGCGCAGCCAATGAGAAGCGAGGTTATTTGCACGTGACGGGGAAAGCGCTCTCAGGAGGCGGAGTCAGGTGTGGAGCTCGCATTAAAAGCAGTGGAAGAGGCACAGCGCATTCAGTGTAGGGAGAAGCAGGGACTCTCTGTAAGGGGGAAGATTATTGCTATGAAACTTAGGAATATTTTCAAAATATAACAAAAAATATCAAAATCCCTCGTAAATCATTAACCTGCCCCAAGGTTTTGAGGCTTTTAGCTTAGTTTTCTTGGAATGGGCTTCTATACTCACTATTCTTACACTTTTTTTGAAAGAATGTGTGAGACAGTTAGCCAGCTAGCTAGCTAGCTAGCTGTGAGGTGAGACAGGCGGCAGGAGAACAAAAGATTTTTTTTGCGTTTTGATCGGTTGTACTGACACCTAAGTCCATGCAGAACGTGTCATTACCATCACAATGCCCGTTTTACTTTTTCTGATAGACACGTCCGCTTCAATGAACCAGCGCACCCATCTGGGCACTACCTATCTGGACATAGCAAAAGGCGCTGTTGAGACTTTTATGAAGGTACTGTAACCACGGGAAACATTTATATCGGGAGCTCCCCCGAGCCGAATTGAAGTTCGGATTATTTTTTTTAATGTTGCAAAGCTCGCCTGTCAAACCCAAGATCTCTCGCCGTAAAAATAATTCTCTACTATTATCTCCACAGCTCAGAGGGAGAGATCCGGCGAGCCGAGGGGACCGGTACATGTTGGTAAATTTTGAAGATGCTCCGTTCGGGATCAAGGTAGAAAATGCTTTCGGGTCATGTCCAGCTTTACACAAACTGACTGTCCTCTCATCGCTCCACCACGTTGTGGTTCAATTGTAGAGGGGGGAAAAAAATCTTCAGGAGCTTTCATACCCCTTTTAAAACATGGCCGACATTTTGTTTCAGAGAGCAGCAAGGAACTCTGGGTGTTATTTATACAGAGAGGTGATGTCTGGGGGGAGGAGGGGGGGAAACCACTAGCCTTCTTTACTTGTTTAGAGAAAATTGACTTTGTTTTGAGTCGTGGCACACTTCGTGTTTTATGAGCCCAAGCAGGTTGCACAACACTGGTTAAAAAAAAAAAAAAAGATTAATGTCTTTGCTGCACTGTTAAATTATTCATCTTAATAAACTGAGGAAGCAAGCTGTATATGAAGTATTTTTAGGTAGCTATTTGATATTTAGTTATGCATTATTATTAACTCCACGTGTTTTTGTTTTGTTTTATAAAGGCTGGGTGGAAAGAGAGCCACGCTACTTTCATGACAGAGTTGAGGAACCTCCAAGCGAATGGACTCACAACTTTTGGCCATTCTTTGAGGACGTCTTTTGATTTACTCAATCTCAATAGATTAGTGACGGGCATAGACAACTATGGACAGGTATGTAGCTCTGAAGAGGCAGAGGAAGTCAGGTTCAGTTTATTTAAAGGAGCTATGAAGAAGTGTAAACGCACCTCCAAACCCAACTCGCCAGCTCCTGTCACTCCCTTCGCCCCAGTCGTGCAAGCATCAACAACGACCTTCATACTGTGGACCCACACATTTGCAGTCGTACAACACAAACACAACTGCATAAAAATCATACAAAAAGGAAATAACTTTTTCTATTTGAGATTAGAGCCTTAAACCTTTCCAAGTAAAACTGGATACATGATTTATACATTTAAGTACCATCACTTCTGCATAATATATTTATATATATTTTTGCAATCACAAGTGTTTATAATTGATCCAAAATGGGTGCACAAAATATTAAAAAACATTTTTACAGGTTTCAAATAAATAAATGCTCCTTAAACATTATTTGGAAAAATGTAGAATTAATTTTAGGGCTGTAAAATTTTGTTTTTAGTTTTTAAAGTTGGACTTTAGTTGGACTTTGTTTAAAAAAAAAAAAAAAGGTCCTGCTAGAGCAGGGGTTCCCAGCAATGGTCCTTGAGGAACACCATTCTGCATGTTTTATTGTTTCTCTGCTTTAACACACCTGATTTTAATAAATGGGTGATTAACAGAACTTGATTAATTAAATCACTGTATCAGGTGAGTTGTAACAGGGAAACATCTCAGACATGCAGGGTGGCGTTCCTCAAGGACCAGGGTTGGGTACCTCTGTTCTACAGGACTAAATAGCTTTTGTGATAATTGACTTATACAGCTCTTGACTCATTGTGCGGGAATATGTTTTTATTCTTTTTACATTTACCCTTCCAGGTTTAGTTTTATTGACGTTCGGTTTCGTCTGAATTTCTTTCGGTTCTTTAACCCTTTGAAAGTTGGCCTTTAAATGCTGAGATTTTCTTACAAGATATGCATATAAGAAGAAAAATATCTTAAGATGTTGAATTTAATAATCTTCAAAGGAAAATCATCATAGTTGAAGCAGATGGGTGACTCTCTGAACCAAAGTTCTGTTTGCAGAGTTCACTTTATATTGAGTTTCACCCTCGGAGTAAACCCGACTCATGGCTTTCAGTCCAACAGTCATGAGCCAACAAAATGTGTCAGTGTTTTAGGCTGCGTTCCAACAAGTGCTGCCTAATGACATCACCAGTTTAACTTCTGTAGTTACTCCCAAGTGAAGCAGTGTGACAAGGGGGAGAAATGAATAGAAAGGTAGAGATGGTGTTCAGAGTTGTAGACGGCAGCTGTTCAGTCTTCAACTCTCTTTTGACCACGTAGTCGCATAAAACAACCGGAGAGGCTCCACTTTGATAAAGATTCACATGAAAAGGAATTGATTGTAAGGTTTTCTTTTCTGACAGCAAGGGTTCCAATTAAGCTGCAATCTTATGCTCAGGGGACGATGTTGGCGTGCACGTCGGTGTAGCCACTTGTCCTCTCGGCTGATGCTGCTAAAGCAGTGGTTCCCAACCCTGGTCCTTGAGGAACACCATCCCGTACGTTTCCCTGTTCCAACACACCTGATTCAGTGACTGAATTACAAGTTCTGCAGGAGCCTGGTAATCACCTGTTCAAACCAGGTGTGTCAAAGCACGACTAAAACATGCAGGATGGTGTTCCTCAAGGAGCAGGACAGAATCTGGACATCAGTTTTTTTTATTTTGAAGGTAGAGGGCTTATGTTAAACCACTTCCTGTGTAATAAATGGAAGCTCCTCATCACTTAGTGAAATGCAAACATTAAGCATTTATAATGCATGTCTCTCACACACACTCCACAGAGAGCACAAACAGATGAAGCTGAAGTCAGGGTTGTATTCTGCTCCAGTCACCCCTAATGACAAGTTGATTTTACAATACAGTACTTGTAATTTTAATAATCTGTCTCTTCTCCCTTCTCTCAACTAGAAGTTATGTTCAGATAGCTCACCCTTGTTACAATTAACAGGAACTAGGTAAGATGTCATAATTGTAAAGATAAAAGAAGACAAAAGTAATTACAACCATTTTTTAATATACAGTATCTGATCCTGTTTTTGTTTTAAAATGTAAAATACTGATAACTAGTTTTTATTTTTTACCAGTTGAGTGCTTTTGACTTTAGGCAGGTTGCTTGTTCTCTCAGATAATTTAAATAATATTTAAAAACTGTTTTATCTGATTTGTAGATGTAGTAGACTGAGCAGGACTCAATGACACTAACCTGGATGAATAAAGGTGGAATGAACAAGTACCATGCACAATGATAAAATGTAGCCTGAGATTCAGAAGTTGATGTCAAGAGTTTTAAACAAACGTCTTCTGATTTGTTGGTGCTTGGAGTACAACAGGAATGTCTCGGCTACTACCACACAACAACAGCATGATCATTATCTGTAAAATTGGCCCATTTGTTTGAATTACTGTGGCAGTCATTTTGAATCCAGTTGGTTTCGAAAAAAATCATATGTTCATCTAATTATCAGAGTTTCACAGCTGCACACATACAGAGACGGTCAATTCCACATTTTACAGTGGCAGGTCACTGTTCAAATGTATTCATTGCATCCTAACTTGAACGAAGCCAATACTTTTTTTTTTTTTTTTAATTACCGGTATACCTTCTTTTTTTTTTTTCCCCAGCAAAATCTCTTTTTTTGACTGAAGCAACTTTTATTGAGAGATTACCAATACGTAGTTTGTTTCTGTTGTCAGAACCCATTTAAAGATCAGTGATTGGGAAAAGAAAACATGCTTTTTTCCTTTTTTTTTTTTTTTTTTTTTTCTTTTTTTTTTATACCACAGTAAATAAATTATCACAAGACTGAGTTCACCATAAAGTCAAGTATTCTGTCTCAACCAAGCATGCAAACAATAAACTAAGTTCAAGTTTATTCTCATTCACATCACATGTGGTGCATGAGGTGGAACAGAATTGTGTATTCAGGGTCCCAGCTACACCCAAAAATAGCAAATATATAAGTAAAAACCTATAGAAGGATCTAGATATATATACACTGATATACGTTAAACAAACACCATCTGGTAAGCAAAAATATCTATATGCTAAATAGATAATTTGTTTGAAAAGAAGCAAAGCCCCATGAAGCAGCCATACAGGAGAATCAAACAAGCTTTTCAGTGTTTTGATCTTCACTTCGACTGCTGTAACTAAACCAGAACAACCCTTTAAAGTTAAGTCGTTGCCACTCCTGTAGTGGAGCTGTCCGTCTCTGGAGTGTTTGTCATTTTTATGGTTTCTCTTATTTCAGTGGAGCTTGGGACAGTTTGTTTCCATCAAACAAGAGTTCTTCTGACCTGTTCAGAAATGAACAGAGAGCAGGACTTGTTTTCAGATTATTAGTGATAAATAATGATCGTGTCAGCTGCAGGTCTTTGTGAAAAAACCTGAGACTGTTGTGTTCCCAAGCACAGACTTTTTGAACTAAATGCTGCTTTTTCCAGCTCCATTCTATTAATTTGTAAATGAAAGCCTAGCCAACGTGATGTTGCTTTTGTCTTATAAAACATATCCCTTGCTGTTTTCCCCAGTAATACTTAAAAAAAAAATCTAGATTATTATTTTTTTTATTATTCCCAGCTACATACTTGCTCAAAGTGTTGCATGCTCAGTGTGTTAAAGAGGTGAAGAGCATGCAGGGAAGTTAAACTTGCTCTGGAGCGAGCTTTCCTGGTCGTCAGCCGTATGAGACGACTCTTCTGGGAGATGATGAAGAGTGAGAGCATGAGACAGGCAGCAGTAAATGAGAGAGTGAGACAGGCAGCGGGTAATCCTGACACTGATCAGCTTCCATACAAGACGATCCGACAGCGGGCGATCCATAATAATTAATCACTTTGCATATGATGTACTTCAGCAATAATTGTTGATTTTATCAGCAACAAGGCTGTAAGTCTGACATTGTCCTTATTTACTAGTTGGTACTTAGGTTTGTAAAATATATCAAAAACATGAAGTGTCCAAAGGATGTTCCTGAAGCTTGTCTGCTGAAGTCCTGTCAAAAAAAAAAAAAAAAATTATAGAACAAAACTAGCATGTCACTTTTAATGGAAAAGAGTTCCTGTTAAAGATCTTGTGACCTGATGGCACTCAGAATACCTGATGAGGATGACTCTCGGCGACTCCCACACCAAATTTCATCTCAGTATCTGAACGACTGTCGGAGTCACAGCTGTTTGTGTCGTTGCTAAATTCAGTTTGCGGTAGCGGCCATCTTGGATTGGCTCCACAAGTTAATCTGTTGTAGCTGTTCATCCAGTGATTACAAGAGTTTCATTTTAATCCACTCAGTGGTTCATGAGCTATTTTGCTAACAGATGTGGACCTCTGCACATGCACGTACGATGGCCTGCTTTTCATAGAAGTAGACAGTGATTGGTTTAGTTTCACAGGAGGAAAACTAAAGGCAGTAAACAGGCCTCTGATATGGTTTTTATATTTAGTTTTTCTGCAGTTTTTGTTGTCTGTCTCGTTAGCATGCCAAGAAAGTGCTCGTTATGAAAGGGTTCTGGGCATGAGGGGGGGTCGGTTGTCATGGATACCTACAGTAGAGCAGGTCGTTTCCTGCTCTGTTTGCTCTGCGTTGTGTGGACAGATTCATCACAGGTCGAGTCCAACACGAGTGGGTCCACTCCTGTTAATGAAGCCCGTGCTGTCAGATCAGGGCGGTCTGAGCGAGCGCCGTGAGCTCCACGCCGCGGACCAAACGCGTCGCACCGCGTTGAGACGCACGCCCTTAATTCGCACGGTGATCTACGGAGGCCCCGTAAGACTGATGCACGGAGATAAATTGGGTCCTGCTCCGGTTTCTTTCCGTCAGCAGGGAGCGCTGAGGTCATGAAATGTTCTGGGGTCTTGCAGAAAAGAGTTTTCATGGACTCATGTCGTCATGAAGGACACGGTGAACTTCTACAGAAATAGGGAACTGATTTAGAGGTATGAGTTTACCAACAGCACCGTGTTTCTGTCTGTCTCTTTAAAGAGATCCAGTTTCATACATTTAAATAGGTCCCTTCTAAGTTATCTATAAGATGCTGCGTCATCTGTGTGGATGCATGTCTGGGTGCGTTTGGGCCACAAACACACACGATCATACCAGTTTAGTTTTGCTAGTCTTTTATCTTCTTTCGGCTGCTCCCTTCGCCACAAGAAACTAAGTCACATGAAGACTTGGTGATTGTTTTTACACGGGATGTCCTTCCTGACACAACCACAGACACCGAGCTACCACAGCTTCTGTGTGGAGCAGAGCTGCCAGCTAGGGCGCCAGTGGCAGCAGATGTCTGGGGTTAAGGGCCTTGCTCAAGGGCCCAGAGTGGGGTAAATGAGGGTGGAGGCAGGCGTGGGTGCATCATCTTTCTAACCCACATTTTGATGTCGGTCTGAGGAGTTGAACCAGCAACTTTCAGATCACTGGCCCACCTCTGTCCTCTGCACTGCCACTCCCCCTTAGTTTTGCTAATCTAATTTACTCAGATTATAGAGGGCACTTGTGTTTTCTTCAGTAGTTCCTGTTTAACTTCAGTTACAAAAAGTTTTTGAACCTAAAACGAGTAAAACTGTTTTCTTCTTTGTTTAATCTTGTCTTTTCTCCTCATAGGGAAGGAATCCGTTTTTCCTTGAGCCTGCCATCATCATTGCAATCAGCGATGGCAACAAGTTGACGGGCAGCAGCGGCGTGCAGGACGAGGTTAGTCTCCAGACTAGGGGTTGAACGAGTACATAATTTTAAAACTCGACATTAACATAATAAAACTCGAGTAGAACTCAAGTAGTCGATGATGTCATAGGATCTTAAGATGCAAAATAAATAATAATAATAAAAAAATAAAAAAATATTTACCTTAAAAAAAAAAAAAAAGACCAACAAAACAGGAAAACCAAAACTATTAGTTTTTATTATTAAGCTGCAAAAGTGACAGAAACGTGCAGCACGTCAAAAACAAAACTAAAAACAGTGGGGTGGTCCACCACTCGCGGTGCTGCGCATTAGGTTTAGTTTTAAAGATTAATATGTTTATATATATATATATTTTTTTTTTAATAGGTTTAGAGATGAATATTTTTTGCTTTTTGTTTGTGAAACAAGGTCAGAGAGGAAGCTGGTTCTGGTTCGGTCGATAGGACCCGGTGTTGCACCACATTCTGTGACCTGCAGCAGTGCATGCAACACCGCCCCCTATGGTCACAATATACGATGGTCGCAGAATATGGTGTAACACCGGTTGCAACGCGCTCCAAACAGGAAGTTGATTCATTTTCTGTTCTGTAACTGCAACATGATGACGTCACTACGAATACTTGACGTGAAATTAAAAAACTTGATGGATGTCCTAGGAATCGATGTGTAGATTACTCAAGTAGTCTGTTAAAGCCCTACTCCAGACGGGCTTCGGGTGGTCTGAAAACAAAAGATGGACCAGACGTTTGGGTCTGAGTGTGGGTTTGCAACCTTTTCCATCAAAGAGCCGTTTCTACCACTTTGCTCACAAAGTGTGTTGAAGCTGCTACAACTGGGGTTACCAACTGATGGCCCATGGGCCAATTCGGGTTTGTTGGAGGGCCAGCTTCAAATTTTAGGACAGAAAATACCATATTATGCAAGGAGGGTGGTGGGAAGGGGGTACGGAACCCCTACAGTAAACGAGGGACTACTGTATACTAGTTTTGATCAAAATTAAAATATCAACTTGTGTTAGTCCCCTTTTTATTTGTTGTAGAAATAATTAAGTATCCACTTTAACATTAAAGAACAAGTTTAACCTGAGTATAAAATTTAGGCCAGTTTGTTGGATATCTTTAAATTAAAAGTAACTGCTTTGACTTTTAACTGTTTTTTTTTCCCTCACCATGGTGATTCTAAGCAACCGGTCTTTAGTTTTTCCAAAAGACCCCACTATAAGGTCGGACGTTGGATAAATAAAGGGACTAAATTTAATTAACGTGTTTTTGCTCATTGTATTAGTAGCATCAATCACATATTTGCTGGAAAGCTGCTATAACCAGCCTTTTCTGTTTTGGGCACAAAATGCTGCTCAGTATTTTTGAGCTGTTTGGTGTCGTTCCTCTTTTTGCAGCTCTTTTATTGTTTTGACAGCAGTAATGTGGAAGGAAAATGGCCAAACGGTAAAACTAATGGGTGGAATTAATCATTTCCATAAACTGCCTAATTTATGCAGTTCACTAAGCTCTTTAATTTTACAGCTGCCCAGGGGGGGAAACTGTATTTATAGAAAATATCAAATCCCTTGTGTGATTGTGAAGTTTTCTTTCCTCCGTCTTTAGCTCCATCTGCCGCTGACCACCCCGCTGCCGGGCAGCGAGCTGACCAAGGAGCCCTTTCGCTGGGACCAACGTCTGTTTGCTCTGGTGCTGCGTATCCCCGGCAACGCTTCAGTTGAGCCCGAACCCCTCGGTGGCGTCCCGCCCGATGATTCTCCCATCACGCCCATGTGCGAGGTCACTGGAGGTTGGTGAACCGAATAGTTTTAAGTGCGCTGAATTCACCGGTTAAAAACAAGTTCACGCGATGCGAGACGACCTCCTCGTCCTAAGAGTTCAGTCAGTGTCGTGTTCTGCAGGGATCATAGAGCTTTAGATCAATTAATCAATCAATCAATCAATATAACTTTATTGTCCATAACATTTCATGCAATGTTCATTCAGGACATCTGGACTTTTTTTTTTTTTGGCTGAGATGTTTCATCCTTCATCCAAAGGACTTCTTCAGTCCAAGGAGCCACAAATACACTGGAGTCCCACAAGCACCAACTCCCGTAGTGGAAAAATAGTTTGCTGGTGATGAGATGGTTTCTGGAGCCCGCCCTCTCCCCCATCAGCTCTAAGGCAGCCATACCAAAGTGGTTCAAACATTTTCAACATGTAACATTTCATAAGATGGAGATTTCTCTTTATTTGGCTCATACGTAACATACAAAACAACAAAGTTAAAAATGTGGTAAAACATTAAAAAGCTTTGAAAACAGAATTAAATCTAAAATACATGATACATTAAAAACATCGTAGCAGACAACAGTTTGTCATGTGAGGCTGTGTTTAAATAGGATCCTGTTAAAGACACCGCAGAGGGAACAAATGAGTTTTGTTCCATTTTTCTTTACCGGAGGAACCAGCAGTCTTCTGCCACATGGTACCAACCTGAGTAATGGTCCCAGTGGATGAGTTGGCTCATTGTAAACCTGGATTGTCTTTTTTTTTTTTTTTTTTTTTAGAACCTGACTGTGCAGGTCTGTAAGTTACATTTGTTGATCAATGATTTTACCTTTTGACCACCTGGGACAACTTGTTCCTGTCTCTGGCTTGGAGGTTCACATACCTTGAAACGACACTTTCAACCAGTGACTTGTACACCAACTGCAAAGTAGTTTTGCTTGCTTTAAAACTTATACAGAAGGTGGAGACACTGTCTGGCTTTTGTAAGTACAGTCAGTGTTGGGCTGAAAGGTCAACTTATCAATTATTGTTCAGAGATATTTAAATTCAGTCACCTGCTCGTCTTCCTGCCTTTTTATAGCTGAAGGTCTGAATGCAGGTCTGGTGCTGGCTGCTCCTCATCGACCTCTCAGACAAAGCTCCTTGGTTGTTTTGACATTAAGGTCCAGAAAACTGTTATCAGACCTGGTCTATGAGCTGGGAATAGGAGGGGCTATTGGTGTATTTCAGACCAGCAACTAGGGCCATCTCATCAGCGTTCATTCAACCTTTATTTAGGCAGGTTACCCCATTGAACCTCGAGGACTCTTACAAGAGAGACTTGTTTTCAGCAAAGAATGGCAACAACAATAGACAATCATAAAAGATTCATACAGATTTTTTTTTTTTTTTTACAAGTTAAAACAAGATGTCAAAGTAGCTAAATCAGCTAGTTTATAAGGCAAATGTAGAAACTAAAAACAGGAACATGTCTGCATTGGTTCGTGCCAGGATTTTAAAAGTATGTGTGGCTGAACCGTATTAAAAGCTGATGAAAAGTCCATGAATAATATGCAAACACATGTCTAAATGATTATGGGCCTTGTTGAGGGAGAGAGTGACATCCTCTGTCCCTCTGTTAGTTCTATTGGCAAACTTCATGAGGTCCATATGCTCAGCTGTGACAGCTCCCTGCTCACCAGGCGCTCCGTCCGTCAGCTTTAGTTTTAGACTGGATTTATGAAGTTGAAGGCTGAAACCTGAGTGTTTATAACAGGAGTGGAAGGTTTCATAAAAGCTGCCTCAGCGGCATCATGGGAGTTGGAGTTCATTTCGTGTTTGTGACGGAACGGTCAGTTTCCCATTCCTTACACTTTCCCAGAATCTGTGAAACAAGTGGTTGTGTGACAGATTAATCTGCTCAGGTGGATTAAATGCTGGTTTAGATGATTATTTATGGAAATTTGAGGGAAATAATTAGACGCTAAATTGCATAATTTAATTAGTAGAAAAAAATGTTTATATGCATAGTCTTAAGGTTTTAATCTTGAAAGGTTAAAGTGTTTGAACGTACAGTCCTCTGTATTTAACGTTTCATTATGTGGAAAACCAGTTTCTTATGTTCTGTGTTGTGCTGCAGTGAGTTTTAGTGAAAGTAGCTGAATGTTACAAAACCAAAACGGACATATTTCACCTGAGCAACATGCCTGTTGGGACAGGCTGCGACAGGCTCCGGTCTCCAAACGGCTCATCACACATCGTTTGTTTGTTTGTCTGTTAAACGCATTCGGCTGTCCAATGAATGCATCCTCTGAGTAAAAATAAAATAACAGTACTGAATCAAGTTTTCTTTATTTTTTCAAACAGAAAGACGAAAGAGTCTCGGCGCAGTGAGCTCTTCTATGGATTTGAGTTGAATTCTGTGTTAAAGCGTGTTTTTCAGTCAGAGATTTGTCATTCGCATCTCATGTGTTACATGTGGTGGAGCGAGATGGTGTAAACAGGGTCCCAGTTACATCCAACAATAAAATGTAAAAGAAAAAACAGTAGTAACATCTAAGATATGAACTATGAAGAACATCAACTAAATGATACATGAAGCATTAATAGCATAAAAGCATTACGTCGAACAGCAGCACGAACATTTTGTAGTCGTCAATTCAGGTTGAAAAGATTTTCCCCACTCGACTCAGGACTGTGGCAGCTCCTTTGTTTGTCCCTGAGATTTTAATCTGTCATCTCTGTTTGTAGAATAAACTCGAGCTTCTGGCAGCTTCGAGGAGCAAACACTCGTGTTCCTGCTGTGTCCAGCTCCTCCGTGCTGCCGGCAGCTGACAGGAGGAGCACGGCAGAACGACGCTGAAGGCAGTTCATGTCCCAGTCACGGTGTTGAATACAGAACATGACACAGCTCCATTGTCAGTGACGGTCCACGGTGCGTGCTGCCGGTTCATTCCTGCTGATGGCAGGCCGGACACAAAGCCCCCGGCCTGTTGAAATCAGATGTGAAGGGGTGCACCGCAGGGTCACTAAAGGTGAAGTGGGAGGCATCATGCAGCTGCAAGGCTATCGTTAATCATCTGGATCATCTCGCTTTTAGTTTGACGCTGCGACTAATTTATTACAGCAGAATTTCTAGAGCCATGTTTCATGCAGTGGTACTTATGTGTATTTATCTAAAGCAAATAAAATGATGAAGGTTCACAAAGACAATTTTTAAATTGTCAAAGGTCCATTTGTTATAATTGGTCAAGCCAGAATTATTTTTGTAAAAGTTATTTTCATTTAAAACAGCAAATATACATACCGAAATAAACTGTCATTTTCATGTAAATATAAATTTAAATAGTTTAAAAAGAAACTCCTGCAAAAAAAAAAAGAAAAATATGAGGGGGTTAGATTTTTTTTATACGTATTAATACAAAGGGCCACAGGAAAATATGATTCAAGGAACTCAGGAACTCAAAAATTAAAATTCTTCCTAAAATAAATCCAAATTTTCTTTTCAATTTAACAACAGCCTCTCTGAAGAATAATTTTGGAAAACAAACACTGAAAGAAATGGCATGTTGGGTGCTTTGAACTTTGAACTCTGGCACAAATAGAGTGACAGCCAGGTGAAGACACTGATGCACGTGTTCATTTGTGAGTCGACTCCGGTTCTTCTTCTTGACAAAGTTCTTTGTTGAAGGGATCATCTTCCTTTCCTTTGGTCTGTTCCATACGTTCTGGGAAGTCCATCCATCCATTGTCTTTTACCTGCTTCTTCCATTTTGGGTCACAGAGGACGCCAGTGGCCAAGTCTGGCAGTCACTGTGCGAGGGGCGGGGTACACTGTGGACATGTCTCCAGTCCATCACATAGAGACATGGACACAAGCAAGACAAACATTCACTCTCTCACTTACACCTGGAGACATAGAGTCACCATCAGACTAACATGGATGTTTTTGGACTGTGGGAGGAAACTGGAGTACCTGGAGAAAACCCACACATGCATGGAGAGAACATGCAAACTCCATCCAGAAAGGCCCCCTGACCGGGATTTGAACCAGGGACCTGCTCGCTGAGAGGCAGCAGCTCTACAGCTCTGAAGCTGCTTTTACATTTTAAAATAAAGCAGCTCTCAAGTAACATTTACTTATAAATTTTTTATTCTTTGCCCATCAAAATGTTGAATCTGGTTCTGTTCATTTGCAACTTGACTTTTTTCTTCTTAAATGCTAATAAACAGATTAATCATGGATTTATAATAATTTCACAGAGTCCTCTGACCTCTCCAGAGGCAGCAGTTGCTGTTTTTGTTGCTCATTTTACTGCGACTCCAGCAGAAGCAGGAGGAAATGTAAATAAGGCCAAAATGAGCAAATATTTTGAGCGCAAACCCAAAGAAAACCCTAAAATGGATTTTATTACAGCAGCTTTTTGCAAACGTTTGCCTGTTGCATAAATTTATTATTATGGACACCACGACGTTGAACTTTTCATATTTTGAGGGTTTATATTTAGTGCAGTGTTTGTGTGTTGCAGGACGTTCCTACAGCGTTTTCTCGCAGCGCATGTTGAACCAGTGTCTGGAGTCTCTGGTGCAGAAGATCCAAAGTGGAGTCGTGATAAACTTTGAGAAGACCGGGCCCGACCCCCCTCCTCTGGAGGGTGAGAAACGTCTTCATCTGATTGAAGTAGAATTAAAAATCACTGAAATCTCCTGTGGTGCATCAGTCTGATGAAGCACAAAGCTCTTCACCCATACATTTTAAACTGAGCTTGAGTTTTGCTTTACTCTGGGTAACGCAGCTGCTGAATGTTAGTTTTTAATCTGTTTTTAAATCACGTTCTTGTTCCTGAACAGACGCTCCGGCCGAGGCACTGAAGTCTGGTCCCCAGCCTTGGCATTGTTGTCACAAGCTGATCTATGTGCGACCAAACCCTAAAACTGGCGTCCCCATCGGTCACTGGCCCATCCCCGAAGCCTTCTGGCCTGATCAGAACTCTCCAACACTTGTAAGAGACGTATAAAAACACACAGAGGGTTTTTAATGAATTTATTTGTCGTATTTAGAGAAAACCTGAGCTGCTTTTTGCAGTTTTAGTGATTATTTCACTCCTTTCTACCTACGCAGCCTCCCCGCTCAGCCCACCCCCACATACGTTTCTCCTGTGTGGACGCTGAGCCCATGGTGATAGACAAGGTGCCCTTTGACAAGTATGAGCTGGAGCCGTCGCCGCTCACACAGTACATCCTGGAGAGGAAGTCCCCTCACACCTGCTGGCAGGTACGCCACAAACACAAATCCAGACGGAGAAGCAGAATCTACGTGTATCTGTGGCGTCTTGTTTTGATAAGCTCGGAGTTTGTAAAAAATAAAAAAATTTAATACATTAGAGCCCGACTGGTATGGGGAGTGGTGGCGCAGAGGTTAGAGGAGGTGGGCCTGTGATGAGAATATATCCGGTTCAACTCCCGGTACCGACAGCATCAAATTGTGGGTGGAATAGGTGAAACACCCACACCTGCCTCCACCCTCATTCGCACCACTCTGGGCCCTTGAGCAAGGCCCTTAACCCCCACCATCTGCTCCCTAACAGGTCTCTCTTGAAAATGAGTTCTCGTGGCTCAATGAGACTAACCTGGATAAATAAAGGTTAAATGAAAAAAAAAAGTATTGTTTTGCACTATTAGTGACTAACATATATCTTAGATCTTTTACCATACCATTTGGAGTTTGTTTAGCACATATCTTAATTTATATCTTAGTTCCTTGTTTACTGTTTCTTTTTACACTTTATATTTTTTGCTATTGTTGAAGGTAACTGGGACCCTGTATACACAATTTCATTCCACCTCATGTACCACATGTGATGCGAATGACAATAAAGAACCTTGACTTGACTTAACTGCTACCAGTGATGTCCTCTGCTGTTCCACATTCTATAGAACTTTCCAACTCTGATTGGTGCAGTTCCCATACCACCCTGTGATGCAGCCTGTCAGCAGCCTAACCAAACTTCTTTAGTCTTTTTAGGAAGTAGAGTCTTTGTCGGACTTTCTTTACAGTGTCTGTATGTAACGTTCAGGACAGATCCTCAGTAATGTGAAGGCTGAGGAACTTGAAGCTACTAACCTGTTCTACTTCAGCATTGTTTATGTAGATGGTGGAGTGCTAGCCTCTACACTGTTTCCTTAAGTCCACAATCATCTCCTTCATTTTGCTGACATTTAGAGAGAGGTTATTTTCTTGACACCAGCTGGTCATTGATTTCACTTCATCTCTGTAGGTACCCTCATTGTTGTTGATGATGAGGCCCAAGATGGTGGTGTAATGTTGGAGCTGTGCTTGACAGTACAGGCATGTGTAAATAGAGCGTACAAGAGTGGGCTGAGGATACAGCCCTGAGGTGTACCGGTGCTGAGGACTAGTATGGAGGAGAGGTGACTGCCGATTTTCACTATCTGTTTGTGAGGAAGTCTAGTATCCAGCAGCAATGTCAGATGGACTTCTCCAGGGTGTGGTGAGCTTGGAAACCAGCTTGGAGAGGATTATGGTGTTGAATGCTGAGCTGTAGTCAATGAATAGCATTTTCACATAGGTACGATAGATGAAGCTTGTATCCTTGGTTACTCATGTCCCAGGAGAAATTTGATAGTCAGCCCATTCCAAGGCTGGCGG
>JARVLU010000255.1:2288214-2318744 GCA_031762415.1 Simpsonichthys santanae
ATTAAATCCCCCCCCCCCCCCCCCCCACACACACACACACACACAAATTTAAATGTAGCTTTACCCGGAAGCAGAGGATATGCAACACAAACAAAGGAACGCTGGACTGATGATGAACTGACATTTTGGTTGCCAGCTTATTGAGCCAATGAGCTGGTTGCTGCCAAACAACTGAAGTATGGCAAGCCTTTTGTGTATTTATTCAGCATCTGTACCTTAAATGATTTTCACCCACTACTTCACGGCTAAACTGCACTAGTTCAACAGATGCTTTTACTGGAAACACTGTTTTGCCAACAAGTGGCACCTTTGCCTAACTAGTTGGAGTAGAAGTCATTAGTCAGCTCAAGTGCTGCACTAGTAGCCTAATGGTTGTGACTAGTTAACTAGTAAGGCGTAAAATGATCCCTAGTCAACTAGTGTGCTTATAAAAGTCCACTGGATGCCTAAAACGTAGACTAGTTAACATGCAAGGGGTTTTGATGCTCACTGTTTATGATGGTTGTTGATTACTTGGGCCCTGTTGTTCGCTGGTGCAGTGGTTCCCAATACTGTTCCTTGAGGAACGCCATCCTGCATGTTTTAGTCGTTTCCCGCTAACACGCCTGACTCAGTGATGTAATTACTGAAGTTCTGCAGAAGCCTGTTAATCATTCAAATCAGGGAACCGAGTAAAATACACAGGATGGTGTGCCTCAAGGACGACGGTTTGGAACCTCTGCACTAGTGTAATAAAAGGCCAAGTAGTTGGACTACTGCTGCTGCACGTTGGCTGTCAGTACATTGGAGTCCAATCCTGGTTCTTTAAGGGCCACCGTCGTGCACGTTTAAGATGTTTCTCTGCTGATTTGAATGAGGCTGCTGCAACACCTGAAGACTTGCTGAAGAGCAGGGAAACCACTAAAACCTGCAAGATGGTGCCCTCAGGGGCCAGGACTGGACATCACTGGTCTGCTCTGACTTCTGCTCCAACTGGTTGTGAGAAAGTGTTAGCAGTCCATGTTTGTTGAGTTGGTGTAACCAGAATTATGGAGGATTTTGAATAAATACTCAAATGTCTTGCCGTAACTCATCCCTCTTGTTACGACTCACAAACCAATTTCTTGTCCCCTTTAGATTAAATGCACTTGTGTAAATTTGAGAATTTCTATTTATTGTAATTAAAAAACGTATTTGCTGCGATTTTTAAAGCTATGATTTGTCTTGTAGCTCGTCCTACGTTCTCAAACGTGCACAAACAAACGGTCACAGGTCAAACGTTGATTTCTGATTCACAAGCCACCCTCATCCCCACCCCGCCCTCCCACCCACCTCAGACAGGGACCAAAATCTGCCATACTTGTCTTTATTTGTGAAGAGGCCGCTACCTAGAGTATTTTGAATACACTGTAAAGATGTAAATAACCCTAGAGTACTATTTAAAAAAAAAAACTGTTCAGTGTAAAATGGCCTTTTTGTAAGTATTTCCATGAATAAAGTTTCTATTTTACACTGAAGGGCCCTGTAAATAAAGTGTTCATTTAAAGATTGGACTCCATGTGCTTTTTATTCTTTGTTTGAGCATAAAATGAATAAATAAATAGATAAAAGGAACAAGACAAATTGAAGAATCGGGACGCCCAAAATGTAAAAAGATATTAACATTTTATTTACAGCTGTGTACAAAAATAATGTCCCTCTTCCTGAAGTGTCCACACATTCTCCATTTGGTCCAAAAAATAAATATCAGACGTGAAACGAGTTGACATGTGCAGTAAAGTGAAGATGATGATGGATGAAGAGCCTTACATTCCTGGCTCTGCAGGGTTCAGAACTCGACCCATAAACAAGATGCATCCTGAAGCAGAGAACACAAACATGATTTAAAAACATGTAGTCCAGTCAAATTTATTTGTACGGCACATTTAAAACAGGAACTGTTCCCAAAGTGTTTTGCCCACAGATGTAAAATGTTACTGATTTGTTGTTCTCCTTGAATCCACTAGAGGTCACCAGATCTCAAAATCACAAACTGAAGCATTCACACTGTGCGATCCATTCTTCTGTATGTTTTTCTGCATCGTCCCACAGTTTTCAATCTTATTTCATCAAATCAGAAATGTTCAGCTCCTTCAGGACAATCCTGCTGTGGCTTTTGGTGCAACTTTAGCTCTTTGAAATATTTAGCCTTTTCTGACTTTTTTTTTTTTTCTCAGAAAATGAACTGAGCTCATTTTACCTCCTTCAAATCTTTAGATGTGTTTACAGCCTTTTATTGCTCCTTTCACGTTTTGTTCTGCTTCAGCTTCTTTCTGCAAATTTGAACATTTTCAGCTACTTTCAGCTGTTTTTCCATCTGTTGTGCTCATTTCAGATTCTTTCTACTAACTACAACCCTGATGCTGCTCAATAATCCAGGTAGAAAAATCTAAAAAAGTTAAGTCTGGTCCTCTGGACATTCAAAAAAACAAAACAAAAAAAGTAGAAATGTTCCTACTTTTTTTTTGTTTTTTTTTTGAATGTCCAGAGGACCAGACTTAGCTATTTTAGATACTAACATTTTTGTGTACTTTCTTCTGATTTCAGCTCATTACCCTCCTGTCAGCTTCCTTCTGCATGTTTCAGTTATTTCTGCTATTTCAGTTACTGTTTAGCTGTTTTTATGCTAATTAGTTTGGAGCAAATTCCACATCTTTTGTACAAATTTCAACTTTTTTCTGCCTAATTCAGCTAAAATGTGCTCTCTCCACATCTGGTAATTTAAGCTTCTTTCTCATTTTTAGCTACTTTTCAGCTGGTTTTTATTTACTTATTACTTTTTCCAGATAATTTCCAATTTTTTGTGCTCATTTATGATTCTTTCAGCCTAATTTGACAAAGGTGTTCTTTCTGCTTCCTTCTGCTAATTTAAAGTTATTCTACCTTTTCAGCTAATGTTTCAGCATTTTTAGCTCATTTCAGCAGTTTCCAAAAATCCAAGTTTTTTTTTTTTTTGGGTGGCGATTTCTGCTACTTTGTCTAAATTCATTCAGTTAATTTCAGCTTGTTATGCTCCTTTCATTTTTTTTTTCTGCCAGGTTCAGCTTTTCAGCTACTTTTAGCTGTTTATGCTAATTTAAGCTTTTTCAGCTCATTCCACCTTTTTTTTTTTTAGCTCATTTCAGTTCTTTATTCCTTTTGGTAGTTTAAGCTTCTTTCTGCTTTTCAGCTACTTTTCAGCCATTTTTTGCTCATTTCAGCTTTAACCAATTTCCTGATTTTTGTGCTAATTTCTGCTTATTTAAATCTAATGAAGCAAATATGTGTTTTGTTTTCTTCTAACTTTGTCTTACTCTTCAATTTCAGCTACATTTCAGCATGTTTTTAGCTGATTTCAGCTGTTTCTCAGCCAGTTCTGCCACAACCATTCACACTGCGTCTAATTGATCTAGTTTCCTTTAATCTGCGCTTACGGAGCTCACAGGTGAACATTTCTACCTTTACGTTCAGGAATTTGTGCTCTGGTGTTTCTGAACATTTTGTCCACTGTGCAGGACTGAAGGTCTTTATTTTCACCTGAAGTTCCTGGAATATTTAAAAAAATCAAATACTTGTGTGTTGCTAAGCGGAGGTGTAACGCACCTGTGTTCACCTGTCGGAGCAAGAATAAGAACGGCCGGTCCGCCTTAAAAACAGGAGCACGGGACCGTTTGAGAAGCACCATGGCTGCAACAAGAAAACTGCGTTTCAGCCGCTCTGCCGTGTAGCCGTGAAACTTTTTGAACGCCGTGCTTTACCAGTTGCTGCAGCTGCTTTGGTCCCGTCCTCCGTCACTTCTATGTTCACCTGGTGAACGGCGTCGGACACATACAGACCCCCCTCCTCTGCAGGGAGGAGAAGCTGTCAGTCAAACTTCAGCAGCTCTGATGAGCCCGTCGTTCACGCACGCACCTGAAATCCCGGTGAAGTCCGCCGCCGCTGGGTTAAAGGCGTCGCTGATGCCCATGGTGGCGAGCGCCGCCCTCAGGTTCAGCTTGTTCTGCATCCTGAACCTGTGGATCAAGTTCATGCAGCTTCATCTCCGTTTGAGCAGCAACAAAAAGTCTGGAGCACGACATTTAACCAACAGCGATGACGTCACCTGGGCAGGAAGACGTCCATCTTGGTCCTGCGCAGGCCCGCGGCCCACGCAGCCAGGTGACGTGCCGTGAGCTGGGCCTCCAGGGATCCCAGGGGGGTCTTCCTGTCGCCGGGCAGGACCACCTGCAGGTTCAGGGAGCGGCCCAGGTACGGCAGCTCCAGCACCGTGTAGAGCTGCTCCGTTGTTCTGAAGTGACCTGCACGTTCAAAGGTCACTCCATCATCTTGTGCACTAATACAAAATGTTGGAGTTGCTAAATGGGTTTAAGTTCTGGAGGACGACTGGGGGTGGGTCCGTACCGATGCTGACCTCTGCAGCCTGGTACATCATGGGCACCTTCAGGGTGCTGCCGTCAGGGAGGCTGAAAGGCAGGCTCTGCGTGTTGGTGGACAGAAACGGTTTGTGCCACGCGCCCCTGAACGCCACCGTGTCGACCAGCGCCACCTGCAGCCCGCTGCCCCACCACGGGCTCTCTGGCTGGGCCTCGCCTGAGCCCGACAGCTCGGCGCTGCCGCCTCCTGACTGGGGGGTCCACGACTCATCTGGGGTTGAAACAAGTACCACACATGAACATCACAGTAAATGAAAAGCTGTCAAGTTTGTCTTTACTGTGTTAAAACTGTCTTCTTCAGTTAGAGGTGGTACGGTGGCTCAGTTGCCTCTCAGCAAGAAGGTTGCCGGTTCTAATCCCAGACGGGTCCTTTCTGGGTAGAGCCTGCTGGGCTGGGCGATGTATCGACTATACTCCATGTACCACAAGTTTTCACGTTACGGTGGTTAACGGCTCCATCACAACCATCGAGTGTTGGACTTGAACATCCGTGTCCGTGCACAGCTTCACGTGGCCCCTCCATCGCTGAAGACGAACAGCCCCTCACTGCTGCGTCACACACGCTTACCAACGTGATGAAGGCAACGCAGCTGGAGGATTATTATTTAATATATAGTTCCAGCTGTTTGTTAATGAATGTGCCTGTGGACAAGCTTTGACTCATATAGTTTTATTACTTTTTGGACAGAAAAAATCTCGAGGTATCTGTCGTAAATCATGTTTATTTTAATTTTGGTGCACATCGCTCAGCCCCAGAGTTTCCATGTTTTCTCCAGTTTCCTCCCACACACCAAAAAACATGCATGTTAGTCTGACTGGTAACTAAACTGTGAATGGTTGTTTGTCTCTGTGTCCCTGTGTTGGACTGGAGACCTGTCCAGGGTGTCCCCCGCCTCTCGCACAGTGACTGCGGGACATGGACACCAGTCACCCCCACGACCCACAACGGAAAACGCAGATGAAGCTGATAGATCTTCAGTCTTGACTCTTGAACAACTCATCCCAGACTTGGTTTAGTTGCACCAAACGGTTTATTTCCTGTTCTGGTCGGAGGTGATTTTTATGGAAGTCTTTCATTTTATTCATTGCGCCGTTTGTTTTTACATGAATAGTTTATATATTTTTAGATAACCAGGGACCGGATGAGCAAATTAACTAAGACCTTTTTGTTTCCTGTCGCAAAGAGGGAAACAGGAAATAGTCCGTTTGTCTGTCTGGATAACTGAGACGACTTCTGTTGTGACTTGGCACTAAATCAATGAACTGAATTGACTTGAATAAATTGATAAGTGAGTTATCAGCTTCTATTTTGGTGTGTGGCTACGTATAGAGGTCTGTATCTAAAATATTGGGTTGCTACATCAAAATCCAAGATGGCCACATACTGTACAGGTATAGTTCCTGATAACTTTGTCCAAACTGCTGATACTGAAACCGGTTGTGAAGCAGACGTCTTGAAACGGTTTGGCAGTGATTGCAGGTTAGAGCCAAGTCAAAAAGAACCGTTTCACTTTGCATTAAAAGGATTAAAGGTGCTGCGAGCGGTTTCTAAAGGTTACCATGTTTGTGTTCTGCTTGCTTGGCTTGGCTGTGAGAGGAGTGGCTGAAGTTGGCTCGCTCCACGCTGGTGTGGGCCCAGGCGGCTGCGTGCTGCGTGAACTCGCTGAGGAGCTGGACACCGCCCTGGATGAGCAGGGTGGAGGTCTGCTGCAGCCACAGGCCCGGGCTGCTGCTGTTCACCACACCCTGCGAGCGCCGCAGGAAGTCTTGGACCTGAGCGTCTGCACGACAAGGTACACACACATGTCCAGACTAATCGTTATTTCTTTATAGAAGAATTATGCATATGTGGAGAAAAGATCATGGTTTAACAGCCGTTTTGCTTTATATGCACTTTATATTTATTTTATACTTTGTGCTTTTTGTATTATACCATACTTCCAAACTGGAACTAGTTGCAGTAGAGGAGTTAAATATGGAGGTGATTAACCAGCAACGTCTTATAAATGAGGTTAAACCAATGAATTTCACAAGTATTTAGAGAAGCCATATTACAAGAGAGCAGAGGTGACAGATGTTCTATAAAGATCGTTTGTAAGAAAGCCTCTAGCAGAGTGATCAGTTGTGTCCAGCTTACAAAGACACCCATACAAACATGTCTGTAAATTGTCTTCTTAATCCCAACAGAGGTAAAATGTTTTTTTCCAACAATGGTGTGTTTTGTAGCCAAAGTAAACATAAAGATAGATTTATATATAGATAACAAAGTCTGGCTTTAACCTTGGATTGCAAAACATTAACATGATGTGAAAAGGACAGAGCTCCATCAATCCAAATTCCCAAATATTCATAAACCGTTAAATCATCTATAATATCACTGTTTGCAGTGGTGGAGTCCACCGAGGTTGGTCTGGTTCCTCCTTCATGACTGAACCACATAAATTTAGTTTTCTTGGCATTTAAGGACAAATGTAAGTCAGTAAAGGTCTGTTGGATTTCAATAAAATCACATGCAAGGGACTGCACAACCTCATCCGCAGTAGAACCACAAGCATAAAAAATGGTGTCATCTGCATATAAATGAATGGAGGTAACAAAATGCAAGATATTATGTATAAATATGGAGAAAAGAGTTGTACCAAGAATGGAGCCTTGGGGTACACCTGAAGGTATTGAATGCATTGGTGTACTGAATTTAATACTGATTTGACACATTTGCCTAAAATCTTGAACCTGTGAGGTTTTTTTTTTTTTAATCATTTAGTGTCAACTCCTACAAACTCATGTTTATTTTTGCTGTTATTCTCTACAAATACTGTATATGATTTACAATAAATTGTTTCACGTTAAGCACTTTAAAGTTTAGATCATTTGAAGTATTTTGATGAAAGTTGATAAAGAATGAATATGTTACCTGTTGTAGATAGCTCTATGAACAACCTGTGCTGGAGGAAACAGTTTATTCTGACTGGACTGATGAACCAACCTGCTGACAGGGCTAAGACATGAGTAGACCACCGCACGATGCATCAAACTTAAAACATCAGTGGGGGCAATTTCAACATTAAGAAAGGATTTTTAAAGTTTTAGAACTGGATTCAGAGTTGTATTTATTTTTACAAGCACAAAGTACAAATTTGTCAATCAGGTGGTCACTCCAACTCTAAATCTGCACACAGAACATGCCGTAAACGTTTTAATGATGCAATGTGAGTTTACAGCAACTGTTATCTTGGCAATATTCTACAATATTGCAATTGCATGTTTCCCTGTATTGCGCAACAGTCCTAGTGGCTGCAACCTTGAAACAATTCAAGTCTCAAAAGTTTCAAAGCTGTTAGTGCAAATGTTGATTTTATAAATCTGTGCACTGCTTCCTTTTCATTACAGAAATATATAAAACTGTAGCCTGAGGCTGAGCGGAGAGCCCCCAGTTGTGTCGTCAGCTGCTGCTGCAGCTATTTGTTTGTTTTAACCCTTAGGTTTATAAGTAATGTCAAACTGACGGTGAAGTAAACGTTTGTAAAATTATGTTTTATGAAATATTTTCCATTAGAGCTGTTTTAAAGCTGCTAGCTCATCAGTCCAGTCAGAATAAAATTCTTTTTTTTTTTTTTTTTTTTTTTTTCTCAGAGCTTGTTCCAAGAGCTATCTGCAACAGGTTAGATATTATTTGCACACAACCTTTCACGGGACCAAACTTCAGAAAATGTCTTCTTGACTTCAAAGGTGATTTTTTTTTAAATATATATTTTGTCAAAGGATTGCACGTCATCAGTTTTCATCCCTGACCAACAAGCTCATATCAGAGAAGTAAAGAACCTGCAGCTGAGTTCTCATTTTGTTTGTCATTAAACGCACCCCCCCCCCCCGACCTTTCCCCTGAGGCCAAGCTGCAGAGAGGTTAATGAGATTAGAGTCGGTGCGGAGGCAGGTATTATGGCTCCAGACACCACTGTGCTCTGCAGCACCAGCAGCAGCACCGCTCCACACCACCTGGTACCAACGGCGCTGAGCGCCACCGGCACACGAGCTCAGCTCTCCTCCTGCTTCCCCATCACTTCTTGAACAAACAGGACGACTCGTACCGTTCACGTTGTAGCCCAGCGTTCCCTCCAGCTGAGCGCGCGTGTTGCCCCGGGCGCCCAGCTGCAGCAGGGCCAGGGACAAGGAGACGCTGACGGGGGACAGGATGAGGTTGGAGCTGTTCTCCGTCCTGGTGAGTGTCTGGTACAGGCTGATGGCGAACCTGCTGTGGAGCTCTCGCATGCTGTCCTGGAAGCTGCTGTTGCAGTGGCTCCTCTCCACCAACCACAAGCTCATGAGGAGTGAAGCCACGGGCAGGAGACGCATGTCCTCGGTGCAGCAGGACAGGGAGGGGAGAGAGTCCACAGGGTGCACCAGGTGTCCAAAACGACCTGTAGAAGAGAACCAAAGGGTCAGAGGTCAGATGGACGTAGGAAAACCTGAGTTTGGTCATTTTGAATGATGGTGGTTGCACGTCTCCTAAAAGTGGGAGCAGCTCCACGTTTCCCACTTTGAAGAGTCCTCTCCTTCTAACAACAGTCTGAGATTGAGAAGTTTGGACAGCACCCAGTTCAGCACCCAGACTCTTGGAGGGCGACGCTGCAGCAGTGGGTGCAGTCTATGGTCGAGCACTGTCCTGCTGAAACGTGCAACATCTGCCCTGAACAAAAGATTCTGCAGGAGCAGATGTTCTAAAACTTGTATATGCACCCCCATACCGTCAGAGAGGCAGATTTTTGAACTGTCTGCTGATAGCAGGGTCGATGGTCATTCTCTCCTCCACGTCACCTCAGTCCATTTCAAGTGAACTTTGTTTCAGAGAAGACAGCAGCGGTTCTGGTTGGACTGTGGAAGAGTTCCTGAGTCCAGAACAGAACCAGACCTGGTTCTAATGCAGTGGCCCCTGAGGGCCCCAAGATCACAACCATTCTTACTTTCACCCTCATCCTTTGAGCTCAGAGGTTTCTACAGATGTGTTTGATCATATCTGAGCTGTAGATGATGAGAGGAACATTAATCTGAAATTGTTCCACTTTTTTAGGCAGTTTTTCACAGATTGGTGAAAATTTTTACTTCTGACAGATTCAGCCTTTTAAAAAATATATTTTTTTATTATTCTTGTTCCTCTTTCTGACCTGGTGCCAGATCATTTAATTAATTACCAAATAATCATCCAGTAATTTCCTGTACTTACTTTTGCAGCTTTTTGTTGCACCTGTCCCTTCATGTTTCGACGTGACGCTCCCAATAAAATCAAAATTACCTTAATTGTTTTAACACTGTACAATTTCTTAGTTTAAACATTTAATTTATTTACTGTGTTCCAGTTTGAAATGTGGGTTGATGAGATTAGCAAATCATTGCAATCAGATTTTTGTTTCACAATTTACACAACAGCCAACTCTTTTTTTAGAACTGAGGTTGCTTATTACACATATTTTAAGAAATTAAAAACTCATTTTTTCTTAAAAAAAACAAACAAACTTTTTTTACATGTTTTGTGTGCAGTGATTAAATTAAATTACCCATAATCTACTGTAAGCAGCTTCAATATGCAGTATGTTCCACTTCAATTCATACCTTGTGTTACTGTCGTGCACTGAGGACGTTTAGGTAAATGCTCATTCTCCTGTAGAAGCATAACTCACTTCATATTTCAGCATTAAAAAAAAAACAACAAATTAAAAGTCTTTATCCAGTTTTACTTGTCTCTCAAAAACACTTTTTGAAGTGTTAAGAAATACTTTAAAATTTTAGATTAAAAACTGATATTGTGAATTGTCCATCTTGATGATGAATGGATGCAGATGTGGTACTTACGTGCAGACAGGTGAACTGCAGCTGTTCTTGCTTGCAGATCATTCAGCCTCTCCGCCGGCGCCCCGTCCTCCTGTCAGTCGCTGCTCCCGGCCTCTCCTCACTGACTCGACCCCCCTCTCCTGCTGTCGGTCTCAGTTTCAGGTCGTCTGACTCAAAAAGTCATGAGACCCTGGTTAAAAAGGGGGAACTCTGTCCGTGTTTGCGGTTGCGATCGGCGATGTCCGTACCACTCGTCCAGGCCTCCTGCCTCCCTGGAGCTATAAAGAGCAGGAGGAGGGAGGCAGATCACCGAGCAGCAAATCCTGAGCCGGGCCGAGAGGGGACCAACACCCCCACTGGGTTTCCATCAGGGCCATGGGAATATACGTTCACTAATCCAGACATTCAAACCAAGGACATGTACAGTTCTTTGTTTAAGTTTTTTTTTTTTTAAGTTTAATGACAACACGTCTGTAAAATAAATAATTTAAAAAAAGTTTGGACAGGAGCAACAAAAACCTGCAAAATAGTCCTAATAAGAACCAGCTAAAATCAGATTTTAATGGTCCTCACGAGCCTCTGCGTTAAAACCAGGTCTGGTTCTGTTCTGGGCTCAGGAACACTTCCACATGTCCATCCTGCTGCTTAAAGCTCTATCAGACAGAGAAGAAGCAGTATCTGAACACCATCCAGAACCACTTCTCTGGACCAAAGTTCATTTAAAATGGACTGAGGTGACGTGGAGAACTGTTTAATCAGCTGACATCAAAATTTGAAATTCTCCTGAAAACCACAGAGGAGAGAGGGAGCACTCAGTCTGTTGGTACACAGTTCAAAATCCTGCCTCTCTCATGGTATTGGGGTGCATTAGTGCCTCTGGCGTGGACAGCTTACACATCTGGAAAGGCCCAATCAGCATGGCTCTTAGAAGAAATAATGAGCTGAACTGAGCTGCCTGTAGTCCAGACCTCTCGTTAAATGAAAATGTCTGACGCATCCATTGGCGTCACTACAATTATATGTGAAGGAGACGTTTACCACATTTACCATGAAACATTAGATCACCCAGCGCTGTTTCTATTCACACGTGAACAAATCGATTCCACTTTATTGATAGAAGAATTCTCAAACCACTAAAAGTCCACTCCGGGTTTTCCTTGTTACCTACAACTCACCACATGCAGTGTTTCGTCGAGGTCACTTGGCGGGGCGCTACATCTGTTTTAGCTTGCACATCTGTATTGCGTGCCACTAGCTTAGTGCTACGTTAGCGCCTGCAGTTATCGATCAGGTCAGGCTACTTCTTGTGCCGTGCTCTAAACTAGTTATTGAATCAAGTGTTTGCATACTGTTTGTAGGTAAATTAATGTAGATGTTTGAAAACCTGTTCAAATACACCAGAATGCAGGAAGTGGCATCTACTGTACTTTGTTCAAAGATTTCTGGGGGAGGACCCCGGCCCAGACCTCCCCCACCAGTGTGCCCCCCCTACATTACAAATGCTTCTGACACCAGGGGACACTTTATGAAACAAAATAACTTGCAAAGAAGACACTGGACAGTTAAAGAATCTTGTACATCAGACGAGAATGTTTGAACATTGTTTCCCTTCAAAACCTCCATCGATGGTTGTCGTCAGGCCCTGGATGTTAAAGGGTGGGGGGGGGGTGGGGGGGTGCTTCTGGGGGTGACAGACCTGCTGAAGTCTTTTAAGATGTGTTGCTGCCATCAGATCCTAAACAACCTGTGTTTTCTCAAAAAAAAAATGATACTCTGTTTAAACATTTGAAATGTTTAACATGTTCCATTGTGAATAAAACGTTGTGTGATTTGCAAAACGCTGCATTTTAATTGTTTTTACATTTTGCACAAAGTTCCAACCATTTTAGAATTAGAGTTTTATGTATTTTTTATTATTAATGGTCTGTAAATGTCACGTACATCCATTAGTATCATGATGGTGTCTCTTTAAGATATAGATAAGACCTGTTGTAATTAAGTTGTAACGGTCAGACTGACGGACATTCCTTGTTTTTGTGCATTTGGCCTTTTGTTGTGATGATCAAAAGACATTTTTCCTCTGAGCGTCAGAGCGCTGTGTCAGCATTTCTAATTGCTCTCTCAGTGGAATGTGGATTCACTCTTCAAGAGTTTTTCTGCTTCAACTACTGATGAATAACAGCGTCTCAGTCACCATCACATTGATGGAGCTGTGCAAAGACATGGACTGCAGAGCTTCAAGGAATTAAGAGAGAGAACTAAAACAATGAACTGAAAACAACCTTAAACATCGATTGGATGACAGTTGTCCACTGAGCTTAAAGCTGATATAATCTATGATTTATTTATTTATTTATTTATTTAATTTTATTACGCGGGTTGGATCCTCAATGCCACCTGTCAATCAGTTCAATACGCTCGTCAGCAACTGACCAATAGGCGCTCTCAATTTGTCCCAAAAGTGAATGTCCTTTACCTGCTGGAGCTCCACCCCCTTTTCCTCTGACAACATTGTCGAGGTTTTGCATTGCAAACGCTCTGCAGTCAGAGGTTAATGGTTAAATTAAAGGTTAATACTTAAAGCTAGTTGTGTTTTGTTTTGTGTGTTTTGTGAATGCACAAGTTTAGTCTTTGTTTGTTTTGATCCTTTAAAAGTCCTGTTTGTAACTGAGCTCCTCATTTAGGGCCACACCACCCCGAACACGCCCAATCTCACCTGATGCCAGAAGCTAACCAGGATCGGGCCTGGTTAGTTCTTGGACTGGAGACTGATGCCAGGTGATGGAAATTTTTTGCACTTTTCAAAAACCACACCATGGGGTGTGTAGTTCAAGAGCCAGTGTCAGTAGTGGGGGCTAAGCCCCCCTAAAGGTCAGATCCTAGAATCGCCCCTGCTGTTAGTTCAGAAATAGTATTAGCAGAGCACATTATTAGCAAAACCAGGGAAGAATTAGCACAAGAAGAATAATTATTAGCATAAAAAGGTTAAAATAGCAAGCACAAAAAAAAAAAACTTTAAAAGCATTGATCAGAGCTCCATTTATTTTCAATGAGAACAAAGATGGACAAAGAAAGCCTATTATTTCAAAAAAATTATAAACTGCACAAATATTAAAAGTCACAAAGTCCTCTGTGTTTTTTTATGTTTTGATAGAAGATTAGTTGAAATAGCACAAACATTACGGAACAGGTTATGTGCTGAGATACAGAATAGTTGAATCTCAGTAGCTCTAAGTGTTTTTAAACACGGGGATTAATTAATAAGTCATTGATTATGATATGTCTTTTATTTAACCTCAAATCAATCTGCACCAGAGTGATAGCCTCTTTAATGGCCTCTCTACTAATTGGGACCACAACAGTCAGCCAAATAAACTGAGAACATTTTTCCCATGAAGGACAGAGAACGACTGGTGTCAGGTGTTGTCTGATGGTCCAGACATTACTGGACTTGACTAATTGGAGGAGTTGTGACGTTGCTTCATTAAACCCAGTTGCCACATTCTTTACAACCCAATGCTCCAACGGCAGGAATGTGGAATTTGAAGGACTTTGTTGGAGGAGATGAAATGTCACGGTAGCTGAGCAAACACAATTGTCTGAGAAGACATCGTAAAAACCAGCTTTCATGTCTGGGGGGCCACACGTGGCTTGATTCATATATTTGAAGAAAAATATGATTTGTGCTTTCTGTTTGTGATCAGTGGACAGACTGATGCAGCAACAGTGAACCGCCCTCCATCGTGACCTTTCAGTGCAGCGACTTCCTCGCTGGATGGAGAAGAGTTCAGAGGAGGTGATCCATGTTAGGTTTATTTATGTGCAAAATCAACGCAAGGTCAACAATGCAATGAAAAACTTAGGATGAGAAGAACCGTCTTGACTCGCCAAAAGAAAAAAAAAAAAAAAACAGCAAGAGATATCAAAGCACGCAGCAAAAATATTAAAAACAACAAGGTGCAAAGTTGAAAAGAAATGCATCTACAGGGTGAGTCGGTTCACAGTGAGGTCCTTTCAACATCATGGTTCTGTTCCAATACATCTATTCTTCTTCTTCTTCTTTCGGCTGTTCCTTTGGCAGCGCCCGAGACCTTCTGCTTTGGGTTGCAGCAAAAGTTAAAGCTCAGAGAAGATACCAATCCTCAATACCAAGACTTAAACAAGTACAGGGTCAAAGTTCTGTACAAACAATAAATATAAGTCGTTAAAGAAGACGTTACAGGAGTCACATGTCATAAAGAACACGATAAAACAAAGTTGTCTGTTTAGTTTAACACAACACCGGCTCACCCCTTGAGTTTGAGTGTGTTTTTCTGTCTGGATAATGTATTGCACAGCAGATGGCTTCACAAAATGATTTTCATTCAACCTTTATTTCTACAGGTTGGTCTCATTGAGTCACGAGGACTCATTGTACAAAGAATTCAACTAAAACAAAATCAAATAAAAGAAGTTATGAACATTCAAATCAAGATACTTTATAAAAACTACTAAAAACAAGAACATATTTACTTTGATGTAGACTTTATCAAATGTTTAAATCCCCTTAAAGAGATCAAGGTGGACAACTTCAGATCTTCTTGTATGTAAGGTGTTCCAGGATGCAGGAGCAGAGTAAGAGAAGGCTTTTAATCCCTTATCAATAAAAGGAAGAAGGAAACATTTATCCAAACATGATAGATGATAGAACATTGCTGAGAAATCAAAGTTCAAAGAAAATCTTTGGAAGACGTTTGTAAAGTCTGGAGAACTTGATCCAGTTAAAAAAATTATTAGAAAGTCTGAATCACTGGAATTCAAATGTAAAGGGACTTTTGCACAGAGTGATGCTATAGCTTTATCAAATTAACAAGTTTATCAATAACCTGATCAGTTCATGACAAGTAGTTTTTCACAGAATAAACATGCTCGTGAACACTTGTACAAAACAAGTGCACACCCTGGTCATGAAGCTGGTCTTGGATCTCAGGTGACTGAGCTCTTACCCAGACAGCACTGTGCATGCTGACTGGATGACATCACCTCTGTAAAACCAGGCGTTGCCATGACGACGGTGTGGAGCCCCTCAGACCACACAGAGACCTGCTGAAGGGCTCGAGTTGCACCGAGGAGCAGACCTCAGGAGCTGAGCTGAAACAGGACTTTGTTCCAGACTCTCCCAGCGGAGCATGACGTCATCGAGGCAGCTCTGACACCGAGTCCAGAACTTTGAGACGGACACTTTGACTTTATTCAAGACTGACACCAAGATGCTGTGTGTTAATAATGTGAAAGTTGAAGCATTCGCTCTACTGTACAAACCATAAATCACAATATTCAGCTCTTTCAGGACAATCCTGCCATGATTGGTGCAACTTTAGCTTTTTGAAATATTTAGCCTTTTCTGACATTTTTTCATCACAGAAAATGAACTGAGCTCATTTTACATCCTTCACATCTTTAGATGTGTTCACAACATTTTACTGCTCCTTTCACATTTGGTTCTGCTTCAGCTTCTTTCAGCTTCTTGCTGCAAATTTAAACTGTTTTCAGCTACTTTCAGCTCATTTCAGCTGTTTTGTGCTCCTTTGATACTTTCTGTTAATTACAACATGTTTGCTCCTCTTCTAACTTCTTTCTACAAATTTCAGCTTGTTATGCTCCTTTCAGCTAATTTCTGAAAGTTTCAGTTTTAGCTTTTTCAGCTAATTCCATATTTTTTGCATCCACTTGAACTTTTTCAGCCTAATTCAGCAAAAATGTTCTTTCTCCACTTCCTTCTGGTAATTTAAGCTTCTTTCTTCCTTTATTTTAATATAATTTAATTTTTTTTTTTTAGTTATATTTGGCCAGTCAGTTTTATGCTAATATCAGCTTTTTTCAGATGATCTCCCCTTCTTTGTGAACATTTTTGCTTCTTTCAGTTTAACTGAGAAAACATGTTCTTTCTGCTTTCTTCTGCCGTTTTAAGCTTGTTTTACCTTTTTAGTATTTTAAAGCTAATTTCAGCTGTTTTCAGATGAATTGAAGTTTTTTTTGTGGTAATTTATGTTACTTTCAGCCTAATTAACTTATTTTTGCTAATCCCAACTTGTTATGCTTTCAACTTTTTTCAGCTAATTTCAGCTTTTTCAAGCTAATTTCAGCTATTATTTAGCTGTTTTATGCAAATTTTTGCCTTTTCAGCTTATTCCACATTTATTTTAGCTCATTTCAGCTCTTTCCAATTCTTTCTTAAGATTCTTTCTGCCTTTTGGCTACTTTTTAGATGTTTTTTGATGTAGCCAATTTTAGCTTTTCTTTTTGCCAATTCCCTTATTTCTTTTTGCTCATTTCAGTTTCTTTAAATGTAATTAAGCAAATATGTGTTCTTTCTGCTTTCTTCTGCTAACTGAGCCTTGTTCTTTAATTTCAGCATGTTTTAGCTAATGTCAGCTGTTTTTCAGGAAGTTCTGCTGCAATAAGCATCCACACATTTTCACAGGAAAGGCAATTTCTCTAGTTTGTATTAATTTATCTAGTTTATATTAATTTTCCTAGTTGGGTTCAAGATGATCAAACCTGTATGAGGTCAAAGTTCAACAGACAATGGCAGCATTGTGTAGCAGCTGTAAGAACCATTACGGTTTTTAGCTCTTGTTTAAAGTGAGCACAAGAACAAATTTAGCAATGATAGATTGAACTGCTTCTTAAAAGAAATCAATATTTAGATCAGTTTATTTATTCACCCTAATTATTCATTAAATTTAAAAAAACAGAGTTGAATTTGTTCAGTACAGGGAGCTTTCATCGTACTTATCACAATTACACCAAGTTTGCCTTTTTATTCCAAAGTTTAAATGAATCACAATAAAGCCAACAAAAAAAATCAACACATATTCTGAGTTTTAGAGTTTGAATTAACTGAATATAATTGAAATGGTTTGATTCACTTCTCAATGATTTATCAAATATGACACTCTGGAGAAAGAATTAACCATTTATGATCTGAGTACTTTATAGACTTTTATTATAAATACATCTACAGAAATCTTTTTAAAAGGGTCTTATTAGATTAGATTATAGGATTCATGTTTTATCGTGGCCCTAATCCTAATGCCGTTTCTTCACTTATATATTTAATTTTTAAACTCAAAGGAGAAAAGGTGGTCAGATTAACAACCTTTCATGAATCATGCTCGATTTCTGCTGGTTAGATTTTAAAAAATTATCATTTTTTTAAATAGTAATAAATTTTTTGTTTGTTTTCAGCCTAATTAAACAAGTCGACTTTTTAATGTGGTTTTGGACATAGCCCTTTGCTCCTGTCCTCATCTAACAAGCATCCAGAGGTCCAGTCACTCCTCAAAGACGAATCAAGGCTCAAAATGAAATGAACCATCTGGCTCATCTTTCTGTCAGTCTCTGTGTTCACACATTCTGTGTGTCAGTTTGTAAAGTACACAAGACCTGGACAGACTGTGGACAAGACAGCAAGTAGAGCAGTCAGGTGTCTTCTCTTGACGCCTCTTTCTCCAAATTAAGTTTGAACGTTTGCTTTGGTTCAGGCCAAAAAATGATAAAAATCAGAACAGTCTTCCTGTGGTCTGATTGGACGGATAAAAAATATTAAGACTCAGTTACAATAAAAAGCTCACATACTGCATGATGTGGATTCTGGACTAGATGGATTTTGCATAAAATTGTCAAAAAGTCATTCCTAAACAAATCAGACATGCCCTTTAGCTTTACTTAGCTTAAATTTTAGTAAACCAAATGATACCCTGATGCATGCTCAGTAATCCAGGTAGAAAAATCTGAAAAAGCTAAGTCTGGTCCTCTGGACATTCAAAAAAATAAAAAATAAAAAAAGAAGTAGAAACATTTTGTCTTTCGGACGAAAGACGAAACTTTTCTACTTTTTTGTTTTGTTTTGTTTTTTTGAATGTCCAGACTTAGCTTTTATTAGATAAACCAAATGATGACTTGACTGAAATGCAGCACACTTGAAAGAGGATTTACACTTTATTGAGTTTATGTACAGCTGTGTGATTGCTCCATTGAATCGATTATACTTATGTAAATATTTACAGTGTTTACATGCAAGAAAATAAAAAAAAAAAACAATAAAAAAAGGACAATCTCTTCCAGCTTTAGTCATTTCCCTGTAGTTTTACAAGCAGACAGCAGGGGGTAGACTTGAGCCGAGCACTGAAGTCAGACCAGTGGATTCCTCTCAGCCTTCAGCCCAAATCAAATGTAGAACTCCTGGTCTTCGTCCGGCCGGTCCACCTCAGCCGGTGCGCTGATCACGCTGCAGCTGTCCGACAGGTTTATTGAGACGTCGCTCGAGGACGGCGCAGCGCTCGTGCTCAGGCTGGCGCTCTGGGGATGCGACCCTGACAGAGCGTAGCTCCTGATGGAGAAGCTGTTTGGAGTCCGGCCCAGTGTGGATGACTTGTAGGTGTTCTCCAGAATGCACGGAGAAAGAGGAGGTTTGATGTCTTCTGGGGGGGCCGACAGTGGCCGAGGGGTGAGCGGCAGGCTCGATTTGATGTACGCCGACACCACCGAGAGGTCCACGCTGCTAGTCACCTTGTCCCCCGTGTCCACGTCCGTCTCCTCTGCACCAATCAGAGTGTCCATGTTCAGCCGGAGTGGCTGCGTGAGAGAGGGGCTCCTCTTGAAGGAGCAGCTCCTGGTGGGGGGTTTAGAGGGAGCAGGTGAGGAGCAGGCAGAGTGGGAAACGGCCGAGCCCAGGTTGGGGAGCGAGAAGTGGGAGCCGGAGCGCCGGCCTCGCCACTGGAAGGTGTCCGGGTGCTGCTGTTCCGGCTCCTCTAGCTCCTCGCAGGCCAGAGGGAGGGAGGCGTGGGAGGTTTGGTGTCCTCTCGGACGCGACGCCGCCCTTTGACTGTGGCGGCGGTTTCTGTAGGAGGCGACGCCGCGGGCGAAGGATGGAGCCGAGGCTGGGTCGATCGTGGAGGATTTGTGACGGGGATCTTGTCCGTGTCTCAAGTATGAACCCTGGACCTAAACAGGAACAAATAAATACATAAATCACAAGATGAGCACAACAATCAGTGCAGATACTGGACATTTTAAATGTGAAACGACGACGATGAGACAAACATCTGACTTTAGTGCAACTGTCTTCATGAAATACATCATTTGATCTGTTCCAAACTAACTCAAATAAACCACATTTACAACTTGTTCTTATAAAAACTGTAAGAAACAAGCAGACCTGCAGTATTTCTGGCATCATTTTGACTGGGTGGAACCAGCACCAACAACACTGGCCCTGTACGCCAGCAGGGCCTGGGTGGAACTGTTTCATTTCATCTGACTGCAGTTCTTCTTGGACGTATCATTTACATAAAGTAACAGTAGATTATATGAAACCTTAGAGCCTCTCCACAAGCAGGGGCGGTTTGTTTTTCTGCCTCAGCATCTGGAAGAGTTGTCTGTTTAAAACAAGTGGGAGAAATATATAAAAAAATAAACTATAACTAGCTTTCGGGATTTTATTTGATTTTCTTTTCACAAACACACCTTGAAAAACTATACAAAACTATGAATTATGTGTACTTTTACACGCTTTTTTTCTCATATTACTTTTCCTTCTGACATGTTCGAAGTCCTGTTAGTAACTAATTCTTTAGCCTTTAATTAAAAACATACTGAAGAACTCGAATATAAACTTATCAAGGTTTACAAATGTCTTGATGGATTTAGTTTTCCCAGGGGTAGGGTTAGTCAAGCAAACTAAAGTTGAGCCCAGAGGAGCACAACACAACAAATCTTCTGAGAAATCTTAAAAATTAACTCTAGACTTTTAATATTTTCAATGTTTCAATCAATCAATATTTATAAAACCCTTTATCAAAAAGGCCCGGTCACCCCAACATTTGTATTTGGACTTAGGAACCAACAGTGAAAATGTATTGTTTGTTCATAACGTTCTCTCACAGTCACAGAAAGCAACTAGATCTGCTGAATAAGGCGGCACAAGGCCATTAATAACTTTAGAAGTGAAAAATAAAACATTAAAATTAATTCTATAATGGATTGGTAGCCGTTGTAGAAAAAAATAAAACGGGGGCGATGCAATCATGTCTGGGGGTGTTGGTTAAAATATGGACCGCAGCATTTTGGACCAGTTTGATAGAGTCTGATAGAGGACTGGGAGATTCCTACATACACAGCATTATGTATAGTTGTCAAGCCTTGAGCTGATTAAAAGACGTAACTGATAAAGATGGCCTTGATGACAGAGGCTTTACGTCAAATCCTTGTCAAATGTCACCCCCAAGTTTTAACTGTGGGTCTAAACTTGGATGTCAAAGCACCAAAGTTACAGTGAGTAAAGAAAATTCACTCTGTCTTTCCTTCATTTAAAAACATGAACCTTTGGTGAAGCCATTGTTTAATGTCAATAATACAGTCAACAAAGGAAGTGTGAAGGTTACTACTTTAAGACTTCATATGCAAATAAATTCATAGGTTGTCTGCACAACAGTGGAAAGAAAAGTGGTGTCTGGTCAGAGGGGCAGCATATACAGAGAAAAAAGGAAAGGACCAAGAATAGAGCCCTGTGGCACTTCACAAGAAATAGTTCTGTTGGTCAAGTGGGAGGTGAACCACTTGAGAGCAGATCCAGACACACCAACATAGTGCTGAAAACGAGACAGAAGGACGGCAGGTCCATTGTGTCCAAAGCAGCTGTAAGGTCCGGCAGCACCAAAGCAACAGGACACCTGGCATCTATAGACAACATCATTATGGACTTGTAACAGGGCTGATTCAGTTCTAGAGTTCTAAATCCAGACTGAAATTTTTCATAGATGCCATGTTTTTCTAGGACGGGTTGGAAATGCATAACAACAACTTTTCCAAGACTTTAAGTAAAAAGGACAAATGAGAAATGGACCATGTGATCAAATTGATGGGTCAAGGTGAGGTTTTGTTGAGAGGGGGCCTAACCTCAGCATGTTTAAAAGCAGCAGGGACAGGACATAAGGCAAGCGTTTGATAATGTTAAGACACAAATGTGATTAAAAACCTCTTTCAAGAACATGTAAGGAGGAAAGTCCAGTGGGCAGTTGGTGAGCTTCATGTTCAAGCTGTTCAAACGCAGCTGAAGCTTCAGCAGCAACAGACAAGTCAGGAGCAGCATTAGAACCAGCAACCTGTCTGACTGAAGCCACTTTATCTGATGTCCAGTGTCTTAAGTAACTGAGCAGAAACATCTTCACAGGGATGATTTATGTCTCTACAACTCAAATTTTCTCTGCTTTTTACTTCATGATCTTAATTTATTAGTAGTTTTATACTTTAGTACCAAGAGCTGAAAACTGTCCAGTTTAACATTGTTCAAACACGACGTTTAAATCTGAATCAAGTGTTTTTCCATAAAGCAGTTTCACAACATGCCTTATCTCAGGTAATTGAACCACAACCGATCTTAAAACATACCTGAACTTTCCATTAGGGGCGTGTCCCTGCATGAGGGCTAAGTTTTTATCTTAGCTGATAACATCTACCAGCATGCTTTTTATCTCCTCACTCGCTCTCGTGCAAGGCGGATGCTTTTTCCTTCTCCTCCTGTTCTCATGTCGTCCTCCTGCTTTTATTTTGCACTCTGTCTGTGTATCGGAGCTCTTATTTTACACAACTTCCAAAACAAAATCTACCATCATGGATCTGGTCAGCTGGACTTTCAACGCAATCGATAAAATCTTTTCAACAAAGCGACAGGGTCCTGGTCCTTCATACCCCACTGAGGTGCACGCAGCAGGATACATCATGGATCTGTGGGGAGTTTGGGAGCTGATGTGTCTCTCTGTTTTTGTCTCAGGAAGACACCGAAGTTGTTTATATAATTGGAGCCATGATAGCAGGGTTTCTGCTTTTTGGCATCAGCCGATTCCTACGTTATCGGCTATTGAAGAAGACGGCGGCAGCAGTTTCGGCCATGGCAAAACAGAGTCTGGGTGAAGGTTTAGGTTGTGCTTCGAGTACTCAAAATCAGCTGCTTTACGAGCTAAACCATAAGATGGAAGCAAAGTGTGAGAATCGCAGGCCACCTGCGGCTTCTGGGACTCGCCAGCATGTTGGAGACGAACTTGGAGGGGCCTCAGAAGCACAGACCAGTGGAATGCCCATACATTTGGCCATTCTGGGATCAAAAGTACCAGCAGGACTCAAGGCTGATGAGAAATAACAGTCTGCCTGAAGAAAATCAACTTGTGGCTTATCTGAATCTGACTAGTTGGCCTTGAAGCAAGTCAGTTTATCAAATTTCTCCAGGGACATGTATAAACTAAGGAAAAACTTCATCTATCGCACTCCCCCCACCATCCAAGAACTTCTGTGGAGGCTTTTTAGAACTGTACCAGCTGACACCAACATCTCATCAGGACTATGGACTATCTGGAAGTGCTTCATGGACAAATCTAACCATCTTGACGTCAAATGCATAAAACATGTTATAAAAGTGCTTGTTGGTAGAAATTTTTTACATCTTCAATCGTGTCCTGATAGGACTAGATGTGACAAGATCTTTTTTGTAATGCCACTATCCATCCTCATGGCCTTTTCCCCTTTTCTATCTAAGAAGTATTCTGAAACAGGATAAGAGGCTACGCTCTTAGGAGCAGCAGCAACGTGCACTTCGCTTATTTTCAGACGCCTGTACGAACATAATCTCACTGTATTTTGGTACAATGATGATAAAGCTTATTCTGATTCTGAACACAAAAAGGTTTTTATTTTATATAACAACGTGGATAAATTCAAACATATAGAAAAGAGACAGCTAAATGCCATCCACGTGTGTCGTGTCAGATTGTAAGCAGACGCTAAATAACCAGGATTTCATTCTTCAGGCACAAATGATGATATGTCCTTGTTTTCTTTCGTGCTCCTCAGACAGGGACTGGGCTTCCACAAAGGTTTTCCATGGAGCCTCCTACACACAGAAACACTCATCAGCCTCTTCTTTACAACATCCAGGCCTGACTTCCTCTCAAGAGACGTCTGAAAGAACCTGTTTGAGGTCAGCCATCTTTCTTTTTAGTCTCCAACTAATTTTCCCACAAACGTTTGTTCCTCTTCAGCTACAACTACATTTTTGGTCTTTTTATCTTCCTGTCACTTGTAGTTTCATGTTTCCAGTGGGCCAACTGGGCTTTAAGAAGATTTTTTTTTATCAAGCCTGCTTAGCTTTACAAAAAAAGTGCTTCAGGGTTAAACAGGTGCTTTATGATCAGATTAACAAAAGGTTGAATTGTGTTAAATTATTTATCTAACAAAGCTAAAAGTTCTCTGGACGGATTAAAAAAAACATTTTTAAACATTTCATCTTTTATTCAAAAGACTTGGAGGTGTTAAGGTGAAAAACTGTCCCCCTCTTGCAACGTTGTTGTTGCTCGCATCACTCAGCCCTCTGTGAACAGCAAGCGGCCATCAGGGCCTTATTGATCAGTCGTTAGGCTGATGGTCCTCCTTGATCATGTGAACAGCTAGTTCTGGATGTCAACAGCAAACTGGTTGAGAAGGTGCTATTTATAAGACTGAGTTTGTTGCAGCTCCTCAGACTGAAGAAGTCCTTTGGATAAAAGACAAAATGTTTCAACATTTTTTAAAATACGTCCAAGGACCTGATTACGTTGTTAAATTTTAATACCTGGATTATTGAGCATGCATCAGGATATATTTTATTGAATTTAGTCAAATTAAATGTTTTCCTTCATGGATCAATTTGAACCTCGAGGATTAATGTAATGTTTATAAGAAGTGTAATAAAAGAGAGGAAGAGCTCCTCCATCTTGGTGTATATTACCTTCATGTGCTGATTCATCGTTTCACAACAGAAGGAGGGGCACACTGGGCCATGAACCTCCACATGTGGGGTTTTCGTTCACCCTCTTTGCAGGATGCACGGGAGAACCCCGGGGCTTTCAAAGCCAACACTCCTTGTTCTCAGGTCAGCCGCGTCATGAATCACGCCAGCAGCTGCAGAAGTCATCAGCATCTCCATAAAGTCCGCCACCATTTCAGGTGCAAAGACGGTTAAAATATCATAGCAAACGTATAATGATCCTCCGCAGAGCGACGAGTCTGGAAACACGAGACATCGATCTGACACAAATATGGAAATGCTGTTTTTAACTTGAAAAGCAGCTGCAGTGGAGTCCTCGACTTGGATTTCCTTTCCTGTTGCAGGACTCAGAGTCGTCTCTCTGCTGATAGTTTCTCCACATTCCTGCTTTTTCATGTCAGCTCCGCCATCATCGTCTGCCTCCCCAACAGAACGGGCAGAGGCAGGACCTTTCTGCAGAGTTATCTCCAAAAGCACGAAGGTGCAGGAGTTTAGAGGACTCTAAATGTTCAGGTGCAAAAACAATAAATGTGACGGTAAAACCCAAATTACTGCGATGAGCAATAATATATGGGTTCACAAAACAAAGTGAAGTCAGTGCAGTGTTTCTAACAAATATTGGATTATTTTTATTTATCTGCAATTTAAAAGTGTTTTGAACTAATCAATGCACTTTTACAATCTAATTAACTGTAATAAATTTTTATTATTTTAGATTTAAATTTATTCTGTGTTGGGATTATGAATATATTTAACACTTTAAATGCATTTTAACTCAAACACCTCTATTAAGTATTCAGGATGATAAATAGATTTGAGCGCATTTCACAATTTCTTGATCAGGTAAAATGAAATGATCGAGATAAAATGAAGGACTCGGTTTGTCACATCAATTTCCTCCTGCTGAGGATTTTTAAAATATGTTTTAATCAGCAAGACTGGAGGTGTAGCTTTCTAACAAGACATAAGTGAGAAAATGTGTGTATAATTTGGTTTCATGTAAGAATGATGTCACTTGCACAGTTTTTGTGAGTTTGCTGTGCAACAGTGCTGGTGAGCAGCCGCAGCAGGGGGTTCTGGGTAATGAGGTTGCTGACTTGGCGATGATCAGCCCCTCACTGTTGTAAGCTTTAGTTATCTTGGGATAAGCCCGGTCAGCCGGATGTCTGACCTCAGCCTGCAGCTACAAACAACAGCTGAGCTGAGAAACAACAAGCTGCCTCCACCACCGTTTTACTGCTGTGATTCATTCACAACAATCGTCTGGATCTCCAGAAACAAATATGTCCAAAACCATCAGCCCCTCCCAGATGGTGTGTTACAACCCACCGTGACAATATGTGAATCACTAATTTAGAAAAAAAAATCCACAATTATGAAACTGCAGCACAGTACAACGCTCTGAAACGTTTAACGATTGCAGATGTTTTAGTACGTATTATAATATTTACAGTAGTCCCTCGCTACTTCGCAGTTCGTTTATTGTGGACTCGCTCTATTGTGGTTTTTCTAAATAAGAGTGGACATGAAACACAATTGGCTGATTGATGGATGAGCCACACGATCAGCATGAAATTTTTATTTAAAATGAATGATTTAAAATTATTTAGCGCCTGCTGCACCTTTGTGCAGCCCAGAGCTGCAGGAAACTTCCTGCTGCAGCTGTTTTCAGTGCAGAGCTGAGAAGGGGGCGTGGCCAAGAGCGCTTGCAGAGGTGGCTGAGAGCTGAAATCATGACATTCTGTCTCTTTTAGAGCGTTTAGAAACATTATTTAGAACATTACAAGGGTTTAAAACATATACAAACATAATTTCCTACTGTGCGGGTTTCTCTTGTCGCGGGGCTTCAGGGTACAAATTCCCATGATCAACGAGGGACTACCGTGCACCTTAGTCTGGACACGTTATCAAACTAACAAGACATCAAAGTCCATGCTCAATAATCCAGGTACAAAAACCAACAAGGTTAAGTCAGGTCATCTGAATGGTTTTGTTTTGTTGACATGTTTTGTTTTTCATCCAAAGGACTTCATCAGTCCAATAGTGGATCAACCAGTTTGATGGTCTCTGGAGTCCACCTCTCCCCTACTGGCTCATCTGAGGCAGTCAAGGCCAAAGTGGTTCAAACATCAAAGTTCAGGTAAAAATCCTGACAAACTGACAATAGTTTTAAATAATACGAGTACCACATACGACACATTATACTTTCATTGATAAACTTTTAAACATCAATCCACAGCAATGGACAGGTCAAGCAAAGACCTTGATTTTACTTTGACCTTCAACTGAAACCTTGACCTTGGAGCTTGGGTTATGAAAAATATACTCAACGCTCCATCTAGTGATGATGCAGATGTGTCAATAAACTTATCTTGAGCGGATCAGAAGTTATGGGTGGGACAAGAGAAAGTCTATGGACATATGGAGACAGACTTTACCGTGAGACGTCCCACCTCTGATGGACGTATGAATAAATAAATAATAAAACATGATGTTTTGTTGTGAACACTGAATCAATTACAGATTCATGAAACTAGTTTGTGGAGGGCCTTCAGTCCAGGACCAGGTGGTGTCCAAGCATCATGCATATGGTGCACTGTCAGATTAGTTTGTTGTTCCAATCCCAGTAATGGACTGCAGCTTAATCGGCTTGAACTTTCCAAACATCTTATCTCGCACCGCCTGGACACGTATTCCCTCTGAAACTGATACCCCCAAACAACAAGCTTCCTGTGTGAGCCAACAGGCTCTTAGCATGTAATGAAAGCTGCTGTAAAGGCTTAATAATAACGATGAGAAGTTACTGCACGTTCTTTCAGTGAGTTGAAGACCAGAAACCAGTTTTGACCTGAAACATTCTTTACCTGGAGCAGGATCTTGTTCCCATCGTAGTCTTCCGTCTGCCAGCGGACCTCACTGATTGGACTGCAGGGGAGCGGTAGAAGAGGAACCAGCCTCCCAACATCCCAAACTCTCACCTCCATCACGGCTGACTCCAGCGCCGTCGGGCTCTGGCCCCGCGGGAGCCTCTTAAACGACAGCTGGATTTCCATGTCCGGGTTGGAGTACACCACGAAGAAGCAAAAGTCCTCCTTCTTCTGCGCCACACGTCGCTGAAGCAGCAGCTTATACAGCCGCACCATGTCCACGTAGTTCTCGTAGCTGCAATAAACCGTAAACCTCACGATCTCCTTGCCGTAGTGGATCTGCCGCACGGCCCAGAGCGGCGTTCCCGGAGACAGAGTGAAAAAGTCCTGACTGCAGGGTGTGAGCGGGAGCATGCGCTGGCCGTTGCTCACTTTCTCAGTGTGGTGGTAAAGCCAAGGCGGCCTCTGCAGGGCACGGTGCAGCATCAGCAGGTGCTCCTCGCTGCCGTACATCTCCTGGAGGAAGAGGATGACCGCCATAGCTGGCTGACCGGCCGCAGACGGACCGCCATTTTGTTGATGCTTTGCTGGAGGTTGTTTGGAGGCGGACGCCCGCTCCGAGACCCTGAAGAGCTGCAGCTCGGGGTGAACCCACATCAGCACGGCATCGGCAGCACGCTGCAGGAACTTCCCCTGACCGGGGTCAACGATGAGGTGGACGCTGACGAGGAACGGATCCTGGAGCTCGCCCATGGACAACTCACCTGCAGGAGAGTGAGAAGAGATTAGAGAAAAGGAAGATCAGAGACAAAACATCTCCAGAAAGAATTGTTCTTTTTTGCTTCGATACCCGACTGAGCGTGTCTGGGGAGTAGGTTGTACGAAACTTTAGTTTGGAATGGGTTTTTGGAAAGACACACACACACAAAAAAAAAGGATCAGGTTATTTTAAGATGGAGATCCAGATAAAACATTAAATATACAACAGGACCACCTCCGTCTTTCTGCCGAGTTGTTTTTACAGCTACCAGGATTATTTCCCTCTTTCAAGTTTCCTCTAGTTTTCCTCCACTCCTCCCACAGATGTCTCACCGTCGTCCGTCTCAGTTTCACTCTTCCAAATCGAACCCCATCCTTCTTCCAATTTGGTTGTTTACCTTTCCCCCTCCTCTCTACCAGGCCCATGTGCAGCGGGGCTCATTAGTGCCATTAGGAGTCATTACCGAGGCCCAGAGGAATGTTCCAGAAACCGCAGCGAGGCCGACGCATTCAGGTGCATCCTCGCACCGAACCTCTGACCTGGAAAAGCTCCGCTCTGCGGCTCAGACGTTGGCGCTGTTTCTCCGGCTACGCCTTCATGTTCAAGCAGCGACTCCATATTACAAAAAAACATAAAGAGTCCATTTCTTTTTAGCTTCGCCTCTGATCATAAGTTTTGGGTTTTGAGAATTCACCTGGCCGAGTTCATCGGACTCCTCAGGAGACTTGTCCCTTTTCATTTGAGCTTTGTGAAAGGGCACTCAGTGCACTCGTCTCCGGTGCAGCGGTGTCTGTGTTGCCAGAATCTCTTCATAAAAACAGAGAAGCCAAACAGAGATGGTTCTGTCCCGTGAAGCTTACTGGCCTTTGCAAAAAAAAAAAACAGTTTCTGCTCAACCGAAGAGGCGACATTTACAAAAAGCTGCGATCGTGTTACCTCAAAACGTTCAGAAATGCCACCCGTTAGCCGCGCACTCCGGCAAAATATTCGAGCCCTCGATGAAAACATTTGATAAGTGTAAAACTTCAACATGTGTTTTGTATTATACTGAAAATTAGATTGTAGTTTTCTACGGTTCACTTAACGAGTTTGTTAAGTGAAAACATGCACAGAAAGAAATATTCTCATCGGTTGTTTGCACATTACACATTAACCCTTTCTTGGATTAAAAATGACGGAAAAAAGTTAAAAAAAATTGTATGTTAAACTGTAAATTATAATAAATTGTGACAAAAGCATTTATTGCACCAGTTACAACCCTGTGGTGCTGAAAAATAATGCTGACATTTTTAACCATATAAATCAAGTAGGTGTTCTTCTGAGACTTTAAAATACAATCCCTTACAACATCCATCATCTTCCTCTTGTTCTGGACTCAGGTCTTGGGGCAGCATCTTGAGCTGGGAGGTCCACACATCTCTCTCCACAGCCTCTTCCAGCTCTTCTGGGAGGACTCCAAGGAGTTCCCAGACCAACAGAGAGACTTAGTCTCTCCAGCGTGTCCTGGGTCTTCTCTGGGGTCTCTTCCCAGTCGGACATGCCTGAAGCTCCTCTCTAGGGAGGCGCACATGGAGCATCCTTACCAGATGCCTGAACCACCTAAACTGGCTCCTCTGGATGTGGAGGAGCAGCAGTTCTACTCTGAGTCTCTCATGATAACTGAACTTCTCACCCTGTCTCTAAGGGAGAGTCCAGCTGCCCTGCAGAGGAAACTCATTTCAACCGACGTCCTTCTGTCACTACCCAGAGTTCATGGCCATAGGAACGTAGACTGACCACCAGTAAACAGAGAACTTTGTCTTACAGCTCAGCTCCGTCTTCACCACAACGGACCGGCACAGAGTCCGCAATACTCATACCGATATCATAATCCCAAGGCTCAATGGGATTAACCTGTCAACAAGAGAAAGATGGACGAATGGATGGATGGACATGTGGCTATATCACTGACTATAATGTTCTGATAAGTATAAAGGGTCTGCAGGAATTTACAAAACAGGGTAGTTTTGCCATATTTCTCAATACTGTATTTTCAATCAAGTTCACTACTTTAATACCAATTTATTACGGATAAATTAGGACAGAAATTATGTTCTTAAGATACTCTTGGTTCTGTACATAACCAAATCAGAGATATTTAGGATTTTGCCATAAGTTATTGGGTATCATCCTTCTCAAGCCAACTACAGCTCCAGCTCTCTGATTTTTGTGCAACCAGGTAAAAATAACCAGAAAATATTTATCTTTAAAACAAAACAAGTTGAAACTTTAAAGTACTTGTTGCAGATTATAATTCTAAAATAAACTACTTCTTGGCCAGAGGCCACGTATAACTTTTCTTTTGCAGCATTTCTGCTTGTTTGTTTGTTTGTTTGTTTTGAAGTTTGCATCATGCATGTTTGCACCTGTCAATAATTGTTTTCAAAATTTTTAATTTTTTATCAGTAAATTATTATTAAAATATATTTTGTGGCTTGCATGACGCAGATCAATGAGGGAATTTTAAACAGTAGAGTAGTTTGCTGCTTTTACAGGCAATGAATGAAATATGAATGAATATGAATGAATGAATGAATATGAATGAATGAATGAAATATGAATGAATGAATGAAATACGAATGAATATGAATGAATGAACTATGGGTTTATTGTTCAGATGCAGCTGTTGCAGAACTAACTCGTTAATAATCATGGCGGCACACTAAACCACAACTCATGCAGCTCAATGGATCAATAGATTCAGATCATTCTTTCTTGTAGCAATAAAGTTTAACGGGGTGCAGGCAAGAGGAGACTCAATTAGAGAT
>JARVLU010000255.1:2319979-2333048 GCA_031762415.1 Simpsonichthys santanae
CCCCCCGCAGACAGGCCTGTCTTCTGTAATTCTCAGAGACTTCTACCTTCACTTCGTGTTTGAGCGTTAACCGGTAACACGTGCTCACAGGCAAATCCCGCCGATGACGACGTGAGATAACAGAACAATCCCTCCAGTGGCCCCTCCACATATGAGAGTGATTAGGAGGAAAAACTCAGCCACGTCTCGGGGTGTGTTTGTGTGTGTGTGTGCGCATGATGGACTGCAGTCACAGCTCCGCAGCGAGCTCGGCTGCTCCTTCAGTTACACTCGCTGAAAGTAGCTGAAGGAGGAAATTCAACGTGGAGGCTCCTTTTACTTGTCTGGTAAAAATGCATATTAAAAGAACCAGCACTCATAAATCACCCTGACTCGTGCAAATGAAATAAAAATAATCATCAGTTACTGTTCTGTAGAGCTTAGACTGCTAACTTTGTGTTATGTACAACTTTATATTTTCAAGTCTGGTTCAGAAAGTGACAAATGGGCTTTTGAACGCTTCCCCATTGATAAAACACATGTGCAGTGTCACGCTAAAAGAATAAAAAGAGTCTTCTATCTCAAGTAAAATAACTATAATAACCCCCAGGGGGAACTAGAAGACAGAGCTGGGCACAAGCTGGCACACCACGGTGTTAAAAGGTTCAACATCAACAAAAATAATATAATTCCTAAGCTGTAAATTACTTTTAATTAAAAGACTGTGGCTCAAAGTTGGAAATTCCAAATTACAATTACAGTCAGTTGGCGTGTGCAGAGATGCACGGTGTGCAATACTGGAGGGTCTGGTTTGATCCCATATCAAGTGAAGGGACAGTATCGATACTGATACTTTTAATAAAGCAGATGAATCAGATTGCTAAATCTGAATGAAAATTTTCAAACCCTAGGTATTTTTTCCTTCATTAGATTAATAATTCAATCCAATCCAGCACAGATTCTGGACAAAGTCAATACAGTAAAACTTGTATTGTGTCGGGATTGACAATAAACTACACGGTGCTCCTCCTCCTCCTATCTGCAGGTTCTTTTGGCAACCGGGCCTGAATCAGTCAGAACTTAAGTCACACAACGGCACAACGTCAAACAAGACGCGCATGAGAAGCACTTGGGAGCAGCGAGACGTACACAGAAAACTACGGAACGCCACCAAAACCACAGCCGCCCATCGTGACAAACTGAAACTCAACTAATTACACTGATTTCATACGAGACTGATAGTTACAACTATAATACTGATAATCAGATTGAGCCACCTACCACACCTTTTTAAGCAAATCTCAAAAGTTAACATGTCAACTGGGAATAAAAAACACAACTGGCTCACTACCTGACTAATTAATCAGCTCATCTGCATACCATCATTACAAAGAAGGAAAAGGAAATACTGTAATAATAATAATAAATTATTTGCACATTAAACATGTTTTCTGAAGAACTAGAACTCCATTCATCTGGTGATTTCACTCTTGATCTTCAAAAAACTCGTAGCTGATAAAGGATTTAAAATCAAGTTCATGGAGGTTTAAAATATCTGACACTGATTTTAAACGGCGCGACAACACATTCGTGTTTTTTCTCACTCACTTTATGTGCAAATCTAATTAAAACAACTTTAAATAAATATTAGTTCATTTTAGTCATATTATATTCATCAATATGTGGTATTGTTTAGGCAGCGGTAATGAGTTGCATTTTACTTTTCAAATTTTTGTTTATGTGTTTTGTTTAATTATAGTGAATGAAATGAGCTCGTTAAAGCCTTTTACTGTCAGAATCTCACATGTGATCATTTTCAGATCAATTTAATGGCTCAGTGGAATTCGACTAAACGTTTTCATAAAAACACAACTTTAATGTTGGAGAGAAAAGTCTCAACTGTGCAGGATGTTTTTTACACCCATCCTTCTCTGTGCACGGACTGTAGGTCGTCGAAACCCATTCAAGGCCCTGACACAGCTGGATGCAGCTGGATTCTGCAGCCTGAACATGTCGTCACTGTTTGCAGAAAGTAGTCGCCCATTAGCGTGTATTCACAACGATGCTGCAACATTTGTTGCTTTACTTTACTGCCATATTAAAAAAAAAAAACAACTAAGATGATCTTCTGTACCTTAAAATGTTCTTAGGAGATCACAAAAATGAAAATTTGTTCAGTTTTGCATGGTGCACGGTACAATTTTGAATGAGAATAAAGTTATAAAGTTTAAAAAAAAAGTTAAAAAAAAAAAGCCCAATATGATGTTGATCATTAAAGCTGTTCTCATGCTCCCACTTGGATCTGCTTATTCCTCGTGATTTCCTGATCGGATCTTTTTCTATTAAAGGAGACAAAAACATTAAAATGAAAAGCTTCTGTTGGCGTCACCAGCTGCTTCCCACGCTCCATCACAGAAAACTGCAAGTCAGCGTTTCTGCACATAATTCACTTGCAGCACTCAGCAGTCTCGTTGACACTTTGACTTGAAATGACTAATACAGTAACACAAGCAGAGCGTGAAAACAAAAAGGCATTTCTGACGTCCTTTCCTCTGAGAGATCAACACAAGGGCTTCTGTATGCGTGAGCCGCCAAGCCTGAAGGTTCACAGGAGATAAAAGCAGTGAGGCTGAAATGTGGAGCCATTATTCATGACCTAAAAGCAGCTAGTTCCAGACTGAGGAAGCTTTGACATTCGACAGGTTACGACAGACTGTTGTGGGCAAAGATCAGAAGAGGAAACCAAAACCAGTCGGAGCTAGTCCAAGTCCATGAATGCCAAGTGACCTTTACAGACTGAGCCGAGTCCAGCACAGGAAGCTTGGTGAGACGGGGGAGCAACTTCTCACTTCAACATACGTAAACATGCACGACACAAGGGGTGGGGGGCAAACATTTAAATATATGGGTCAAAACTGTCAAGATGAAAGCAATTAATTTATTATTTGATTTGCTGGGTCTACTGTTTTTGTTTTATTGTGCTTAACAGTTAATTTTAGTCTGTTTTCTAAGTAATGGTTCTTTTCAAACAATCACTGAAAAAGGGGTCGATCACCCTTTGGGACTATGGATGGTCATGAAGGGAGACCAAAGTTATGAAAAATTATATACGGTAGCTTTCTGTCACCAAAACAGATCCATTGAAGGTTTGAAGGGACACTGGGTTGATCAACTTGTATGTCGATGATATCACTTTGTATTCCTTTAAAAACGTCCAATTTCCCTCCACTGATTATTAAATGGGCAGCACGGTGGCGCAAGTTGGCAGAGCGGTCGCCTCTCAGCAAGATGGTTGCCAGTTAGAATCCTGGCCGGGGGGCTTTCTGGGTGGAGTTTGCATGTTCTCACCGTGCTGCGTGGGTTTCTTCCCACAGACCAAAAACATGCATGTTAGTCAGATTAGTAACTAAATTGTACCTAGGTGAGAGAGAGAGAGTGAATGTTTGTTTGTCTCTGTGTGTCCCTGTGATGGACTGGAGACATGTCCAGGGTGTCCCTGTGATGGACTGGAGACATGTCCAGGGTGTCCCTGTGATGGACTGGAGATATGTCCAGGGTGCACCCCACCTCTCGCATAGTGAGTGCTGGATATGGGCACCAGTGATCCCCACAACCCAAAAAAGAAGAAGCTGGTAAAGATGATGGATGGATGGATATCACCATTAACTGTGTAGAAGGTCTACATCTGCTTCAACCTGCAGGACAAAATTATAATCAGTGGTGAGCACAGTTCCACTAATCTGCTAACAGCTAATAGCAGAACCAAGTTTTTGTTTAGCGGATTTGTGTTTTCAGTATTAGTTAGTTTTAACTTTAGTTAGTTTTAACTATTAGTTAGTTTTAACAGTTAGTTTTAACTTAGTTTTAATTTTAGTTAGTTTTATTAGTTAGTTGTAACTTTAGATAGTTTTAACTATTAGTTAGTTTTAACAGTTGGTTTTAACTTTAGATCGTTTTAACTATTAGTTTTAACTTTAGATAGTTTTAACTATTAGTTTTAACTATTAGTTAGTTTTAACAGTTGGTTTTAACTTAGTTTGAACTTAGTTAGTTTTATTAGTTAGTTTTAACTTTAGATAGTTTTAACAATTATTTAGTTTTAACTTTAGTTTTAACTTTAGATCGTTTTAACTATTAGTTTTAACTTTAGTTTTAACTTTAGATCGTTTTAACTATTAGTTAGTTTTAACTTTAGTTAGTTTTAACTATTAGTTAGTGGAATTAGCTTCCACTAAATTAGGTTTAGCCAACTTTACATACGCTAACAAAATTCACAATATTGTTCCTGTCTTTTGTGGGCGTGTCTCGACCAGTCCATTAAGCATGCTATTGGCTGACAACATGTACATGTGACAAGATGTGATTGGTTGATGCAGCTTCCACTGGAAAGTGACAATAGCAGTTGCATACATGGTGCACTCGCATGGCTTACGTTATTGTTGGAGATTTGAGCCTCTCCAGTCTCACACAGTTCTCCTGCGTGCACTGTTCAGTAATTAGTCTGCTGCAAACTGGTTTTCTAATTGATACACATTTCAAAGAATAGTTTGAACTAAAGCTTTGTCATCACATCAGTGGATGTTTTACTATACACGAGGGTAATTCTGAAATCTGTCTAGCGTAAAAAGATTTTAAAACAAATGGAATCATCAGCAGAAACACACGATCTAAAGATCTATCGTGCGACTTCTGTTTTGCTGAACAAATCCAGAGTTTGGTTTGAGTCATTGTGGCTGGTCCCACTCTGGTCTGATAATATCGCTCCATTGACTGTGAGCTGAACAAGTTCAAGTGTGACAAACACAGAGCTGCTTTGATTAACAAACAGCTGACTGCAGCACGTTTAGCTTCAGTCTTGGCGTCATGGTTTGAGTCACAGTTCCTCACCAAAATGCTGCACGTCAAGGCCTGATGTGCTGCCAAACACAACCCACTAGGGACGAGCTGGTACAGTCAGCTTCATTATCCATTTGATTTGATCATTGCAACACAGTCACATGGCCTTTCAGCACATGCACTTTCATTTAATTTCCACTACATCTGGGCGCTTAACCATTTTGAGTGTCATTGGCACTTGAATATACCAGTTCTGTATGTAAAGTACAGTTATCCAAAGTTACCCATACACCCAAGTATGTGACTTGGCTCAGCTGTAAACATCTGCTGACGACAGGCAGATCCCTGAAAAGCTGAACCTCCCAAGCATCAGCCCACAACTGCCTGTCTTCTCTAAACCGCCGTCATTCCCGCCTCAACCTCTGGACGACAATAAAAGACTCACTAAACGGTGGAATTTGCTGGAGCTCTTCTACTTGTCACTGTGTGGAAAATCCTCCTCCTCCTCCTGATTCAGGAGATTTCCTGTGAAGAAGTACTTTCACAGTCTTTTTGATTACCATCGCCAACACAAGATCTTAATTGATCTCAGGTTTTCCTTTTATTTTCTGTTCACTTTTTTCTCTTGTGGATAACAACCAGTCAGTCAACTTTGGTGCGTCACATTTTCATCTTCAGTACTTTTAGTAATTTAACTGTGGTAAATAACTAAATCTACAAGTCTGTGCACCGATTTAGTGGATTTATGTTGTTACAACTCATCCTTTGGAATAAAAATGTTCTATATTTAGACAGAAGGGCTGATCCATCGTGTATTTATGTGTATTCTTCTGACCGGTGTGGTTGGGTTCATGAAGCTTCCTGTGAACCAGATCAATAAACTAATATTGGATCAAATCTTCTCTGTGGGAAAACCCTGGAGACCTGGCAGCTGGACTGAGGACTGATCCTGCAAACATCTCTGAGATTAGACCTGCAGCTCTGGTCTCATGTCCTTATTGTTCATATTCCTGTTAATTGTTGTTTATTTGTTCTGTTATTTCCAAGACATGATCAAAATTCATGTAGACAAAAACACAAAGAACTCAGAGGAACACCCAGGATGGGTAGATGTCAGTTCATTCATCCATCCATCCAACCTTCTATTCATCCATCAATCTATTCATCCATCTATCCATCCAACTATCCAACATCCACCTATCCAACCATCCAACCATATATCCATCTATCCATCTGTCTATCCATCCAACCATCTATCCAACCTATCCATCCATCCATCTATTCATCCAGCTATCCAATCATCCATCTATCTATTCAACCAACCATCCATCCATCTATCCATCCATCCATCCCTCTGTTCATCCATCCATCATCCATCCATCCAACCATCTATCAACATCTATCCGTTCATCTATCCAACCATCTATCTATCTATCCGGCCATCCATCCAACCATCTATCCATCCGTCCATCCAACCATCTATCCATCTGTCTATCCATCCAACCATTCATCCATCCATCCATCCATCTATCCACCTATCGTCCATCCAACATCTATCCATCCGTCCATCCAACCATCTATCCATCTGTCTTTCATCCATCCATCCATCCATGTATCCATCCATCCATCCATCCATCTTTACCTGCTTCTTGTTTCAGGTTTGCAGGGTCACTGGTGCCCATGTCCAGTAACTGTTTGAGGGGCAGCCAAATAATCCAACCTTTGTTCCAGATCAGTGAGATTTATTTTTACTATTGTCAGGGGATTTTTGGTCAAGCTTTATGGACGTTTGTTAACTACAATGGCTGAGAAAGTTCACTGCCCATGAACCATGTGTTTGAGTTAGCAGAGAGCACTTTTCTCTCTCAGAGAGCTCAACGAGGAGCTGATTTGATCCTGCACGTGCAGCTGGATGCTCAAGGTCATCAGTGTCTGCCTGTGAGCCGGGAGCTGATAAGCTTATAAAAACATACCCCGCATGCTGCCCGTGGCAGATTCTCGTGACTGAGCTACATGCATGTAACACTTCTGTGTAACCTGTTGTGAAAGTCTGCCCTTGCAAGTAAAAGTGGTTCACACTCTTCTTGTGTCTTTGAGTGTGGCTTTCTTTGAGTAAATGAATACACAATACTGTATTTTTAATCTAACAACTATCTCGCAGCATCAAAATACATTACAAGCAAACAAATATTTATTAAAAATAGCCCTAAAAATCAATTATTTGAACTAAAGCAGTGGTTAAAATCTAGCTATTATCCTAAATATGATCTGTTCTCTTTATTTTACTGCAATCAAAACATCATCATACAATTTGCTGCTCTAAAACTTCTCCAACGTGCTCAGTATAGTATATTTACTCTGCGTGTATTTAGTATGACAGTATATTTACTGCATGTGTATTTAGGTCTGTCACAGTAAATGTGCTCTGAGGTAGAAATCAAGCAGATTGTTACTTCTACAAAGACTCCTCCCTAAAATCTGCTGTAGCTCCTAAGAGCTCACTAAACACAATCCAGGCCCCCTTTGGCCCCCTCCTCGATGGCTGGATTTATTTGGTCAGAGTGCATTAAGAAGATGAAGCCCTGCACCTGAACTGTGAGTGTTAGTGTTCGCACCGCTTCGTGTCCAGGATACTTACTGCTGGCTGAGGACAGAGGACTGTAATCAGACCTGCAGAGGACGAAACAAAGGATTGGGATGACGTGGATGTGTTGGGGAGGGGAGGAAGAAGAGGAAAGGGAGAGAGGAGACAGAAGTTTATATTACAGTACATGAAGTGCACATTACAGGACGGCATGTTTCCATTTCAAATGAAACGCTGACAGCTTGAGAAACAGCAGCAGAGGTCCAGCTGGAAAGGTCACATTAAAACACAAGGATTTCCCTTTACTTGATACTAGCAGTGCTTAAATTGTAAACCAAGGGTGTGTGTGTGTTTGGTTTTAAATAAAGTAGATGCCATTTCCTGCATTCTGGTGTATTTTAACAGGTTGTTAAACTGTGTTACCTACATTTGTAAACACTTGATTCAATCATTATTTTAGAAAGCAACAAGAAGTAGCCTGACCAACAGCTCTCCTTGTGTGAATAGAGCGCGCTCCGTTTCCCTCAAGCCATGGTGCCGTTGTTTTGATACGTAACGTGATTACCCATCAAACATTTCTCTCGTATTTTTAATAAAAAAAATTAAAATGCTATTAATGACCCACTTAAATGGTAAAACTGATTTGCAGTTTAGTTGTGCTGTTTAATTATGTTTTTGTGTTTTTAATTAAATTGCCCATGACTGAACTTTTGGGGGTGGAGATTTTTTTTAAGGGTAGAAACGGAAATGCTTACTTGAAGGAGCAACTCTGATGTGATGTTAGGAAGCTCGTAAGTGGATGTTGTGTTTAAAATTAGTGTTTATGTAATTATTTTCAGATTACATATCAAATATAGGTTTTATTCATTCAAGGCAGTCATATTTGTTCATAACTTAATTATTGGTAAGCCTGAGAGGTACCAGATCCAAGCAAACAGTTACCGGAATGCACCCTGTCAAAATAAGAGTTCACGGATTCTGTTCTGGCATGATCCGGCTCAAATTAAGCCCTGGATACTTGACAGCCTGGGCCGTCCAAACGTTTAGACTTTGATGTGCGAAGCATTAAAGTGCTGGAAAAATATACCCGGTATTAGTAGCTTTAAGACAAAGACATACTAAAATCTTAGTATGTCTTTGTCTTAAAGCTCCTAGAATATTTTAAGCCAGTGCATATTTCAACTATGGCCAAGTAAATAAACCTTATAATCATTAGTACTTTATAGTATTTACTGGACAGCCATGCCATTTTGTATTTTGGATTAATGTAATTAATTTTAGTACATAAAATAATTTGAAGTAATTTAGTAATCCAACCAATTGTGGTTTGTCTTGAAGAAGAGACCACTTGAGATCATTTGTGTTGTGTCTGTGTCAGTTTCCCACAGAGGAGACATTCCTGTCCCATCACTTCAACTGTCTAGAAGAGACCGAGCCAACGGTTTGACGACCGCATCGTTTTATCGAGCATGTTCGCGATTTCCCATTGTGAACAAACACAATCAGCTGGAACTGAAGGCCTAGCATTCATGTAAGTTTTAGGTAAAGATCATCTTATGATAAGAAGTTTTCAAAGTTATAGCAACTTTGCTAAAACCTTGTAATTTACTTTTTGCACGGTCTTGACTGAGAGACGGGTTAGAGCTCGAACAACCTGCTGAGGAAAGCAGCTTCTGCCACATCAAACTTTAGCTCTGTGTCTGTAAAAGGGACTGAGCTCCAGCCATTTTTGTGTTAGCTAATGATGAATAGCTGTGGTGGCCATCTTCAATTGGGTTGACTCCAAAATTTCAAAGGCTGTAAACATGCGTCTAGTGAGTTTCTGAGAGTTTTAATAAAATCCATCTCTTGATTCATGAGATATTTTGCTAACAGACAGGCACATAAACAGAATCTAGAATCTGAGGATACAAGTCTGACAGGAATCAGCTGACAGCTCTGCTGTAACTCCTGAACTGACCTCGTAATTCCTCTGGCGCAGCAGGAAACAGAGGAGTGCTTCCTGCAGCAGCAGGTTATCAATCCAACAGGAATCATGAGCAGCGTGGACGAGCGAGTGGACGTGAGCGATGGAGGAACAGGAGGTGAGGCCAACGAGATAAAAGGGTAAGATGATGGGGAGCTGCTGGGTTTAATGAGTGGAAGCTTCCAGGAAAAGTACAGTGAAAGTCAGATGTTACGCTTGAGGGAAAATGGAAAACTATGATATGTTTCCTGGTTCTTTGGATAAATCTTGGAGGAGGTGAGGAGAACAGCTGATGACTCCTTTGGGTGCAAAGTTTGGCAGGACCAGTTCTGCAGCGTCGGCTCGTGTCTTGTTCCAGTCTGGAAGCGCCGCCTCGCTTCATCTCCACCAGAGACGATAAACAGAGTGAAGCTCAGTCGGGCACGGTCATGTTTGTCTGACCCGCCTGAGCGACCCAAACTTCTCCTGACTCACGAGAAGCAACTTGTCTCGTTTGAACCGGATTGAGAAGAAACAGAAAATGATAAAATCGACAAAATGTAAATTATAATCATCGTATCAGTGGCTGTTCCAATCAACGACTCAATAATTCCCTCGACTCTAAAGAAACCAGTTCACTGATGGTAATCCAAGCATCTTCTCCAGTATAAGAAGCATCTGACTTGACCTTCACCTGGACAGAGGGAGAGCGTCTTCAGCTCACAGCCTGGACCGTCCAAACGGTTAGTCTTTGATTTAGTTCTTAGACGGCTTTAACTGCTGCGTGTGTGGAAACGATGATGATAAAATAAAATGTTTTCCACCAGAGACGTTCAAAATCTGAAGCAGCAGCTGCACATGTGCTCAACATCTGGGTGCTTCCTGTCCCTCAACAACAACTTCACAACTTACAGTCGCTTACAAAGTTTGTGAAGATCACATCTTCATCTGTTATAACAATAATCAGTTTTGTTACTAATAAAGTTTCTGTCCTTTAAGTGAACAGATGCATTTTTTTTATTTTTTTTTTGGTTTAGCGTCTTGGGATCGTTTCTGGTTCAATTTCATCGTCTGCAAAACGACCAAACGGTGCGCCAACGTCTCCCGACGCTGAGGGATTTGAACGGTCCGTGTTTGTCGTTTTATCAAATCAAACAGAGAATACAAGTTCTGCAAACCTTTTGGTGCAAGACGTTCAGAACAGCGTTGTTTTCAGTACACAACACAAGAAGCCAGCAGAGTTCAACATCTACAGGAGTCTACTGCTCATAAGTCTCCTTTAAGACTTTAAATATTGGAGAGTGTGTTAATTGTGATAATAATTATATATGATCATTCACTACAGGAGGAGCATATGTAAATAATTCCAAATGTAAATGATTTTAAAACCAGTAATTGGACTGTTTTCTCCCACTATCATCCCTTTTAAAGGCCTCTCATAATAGACGTGCTGGACAAACAGTGTTGTCCATGGACCATACTGTCAGCATCCGTCCAGTTTCATCACAGGGTCGTCTTAACCCATTTTCACTTGTTTCCTTTCCTGCCACGACTGATGGCAGATCCGTTGTTTTCGCCACAGTCGGTAAGGCAAAAGGGCAAGTTCAATGAAACGCCGCTGGAATCTGTCCCAGAAAAACAAGCAGAACCACTCATTTCCAGTCTCTCTTCATACGTTCTTCTGTTGGACTTCAGGGGACTGGCAACTTCTTGGTTTTATTCAACACCTCGGTTGTTTTCTCGCCCCAACAGTCAAAGCAGTTCTGCCCAGGAATTTAATCCTGTCGGACTGAAGGATCCCCTCGGACCCTTCAGACCAAGCCAGTATCCCCAGTTCCCTCAAGTCCCCATCGTTTCAGGAGGTTAACCCTTTCTGACCACGAGTCTTTCATCCAGTCAGTCCATTGGCCTCAGTATGGATTATCTGAACCAAACACCATCCGAGCCCCTTCAGCTCCACAGAAATTATTAACACCTGTTATTTGTTTGGTGAAGTCTCACCTGATCAATTTGGAATCAAAGTCCAGTTGGGTCCCAGCGGTGACGATCACGGACCCCTGCAGTCAGCCGCTCGTCTCTCCGAAAACTACAGGCTGCTCAGACGTCTGACTCGGGGTCCGGACGTCACTCGAGGGGCGCCGCTCACGGCGTCAAATTGTCGTGGAAAAAACCCCCAAAGTGATTCCCAAACGATCAGGTGCAGAACGTCCACGTTCAATAATCCAGGTATAAAATCCAGCCGAGTGAAGGCAGGTCCTCTGGACGGAGGCACACCTGATACACTTCAAGGTCTTTTCTGAAAGCCGAGGTCGTCTTGACCTAAAGCACTTCCTGCCTCACTGTCCGGTGCAGATCCTCACCGACGAGGCTCGTGTAACTTTCTGCATCTGTAGAAGTCTGCTGTGGACGCGTGTGTGCGCTCCTTGATGTAAGATGATGCAAGGATTTTTATTTTTCCAACAAACAGCACCTTCACATAGTGGGTCAACCAGTTTGATGGTGCTCAGCTGGTTTCTGGTTGACCCATGTGAAGGTGCTTCTTATAAGACTGACTCCTCGGACTGACGAAGTCTTTTGGATGAAAGAAGAAACGTTTCAACAAAAAGAAACCATCCAGAGGACCTGACTTCACTCTGCTGGATCAGCTGTAGACTTCATCAGATTAATTACAAAGCTTTGGAGAACAGCAGCTCACAGAAGATCAACACACACTTATCAATGCCTTCACCTGTCTGAGGAGATATATATGTGTGTGTGTGTGTGTGTATAAAGTATATTAAGTATGATTGGCTTTATTTCACACTTAATGGCACGGCGTGAACATTAATGCACCGTGTTCATGTTTACAAGCCTGTGACACATTCAGGGGCTCCGCTAAAATTATCTGACAGTTTATCTACTTTGAAGTGAGGTTTTGTGGAAACTTGTACACAATAAATATCTTACCTGCTGTAGAGAACTCATTAAATGACCTCGATGTGGAGGGAAAAAAGTTTAATTCTGACCAAACTGACAACTTGACGACTCATTCAAGTGAAACTCCAGTTACAAAATGTTTTTTTTTATCCTTCCAAAAACAATTTATAAATCTTTACCCTGTTCATTTCACATTACAGTTGTGAGATATGATGCACGCACCAACAACAGCAGCGGCTAACTGTAGCACTTCTGATGCACTTCCTGTAGAATGACTGCGATATTAATGTTTATAAAACAACATTCACGTGAACGGTTATAAAATGGGCTGTTTTAGGACGGCAGTGGTCCACTTCAGTTTTGGTGGGTCTTAATCATGATTTAGAAAGATTTCTACAACAATTAGGACAAACAAAAGATCTGAACTATGGCTGTAAGGTCAATCCTAAACAATACAACCACAATTAAGATGTATGGTTCATTGAAATGCACTAATGCATGATGGGTAAATGGTCAGTTTGCCTCATTTAAAGAAACTCACACTTTTATAAACAAAAAGTAGAATAAACAGGAAAAGTAGCCTTGAGATGTGTGAGAGAAGTGGAGCGTGTTCTATTCACACAAGGAGAACTGTTGGTCAGGCTTCTTCTTCTTGCTCTCTAAATAGTTTTTGAATCAAGTGTTTACATATGTAGATGTTTAAAACCTGTTAAAATACACAAGAATGCAGGAAATGTCATCTACTTTCTAATTTTTCTGGGGGAGGACACCCAGACACCCCCCCCCCAACACCACCACCCCAAGTGTCA
>JARVLU010000255.1:2424732-2445528 GCA_031762415.1 Simpsonichthys santanae
CTCTGTAGTAAAATATTATGATCAACTGTATCAAATGCAGCACTGAGGTCTAACAGGACCAGTGGAGACACAAGTCTGTTGTCTGAGGCCACGAGAAGATCATTAGTGATTTTACTAGTGCAGTTTCTGTGTTTAGCTCTAAACCCTGACGCAAACTCTTCAAACAGATTATTTCTTATGTTCACACAACTGACCTGCAACTGTTTCTCTAGAATTGTTGAGATGAAAGTTAGATTAGATATAGATATGATTGGCCAGGATTCATGAGTCGAGGTCAGACTTCTTAAGTAAAGGTTTAATTGAAGCAACCTCAAAGTGCTGTGTTATGTAACTGCAATATCTGTAAAACTGACCAAATTATAAATTATATATTTTTAGATCTGGCAGGCTGTGGAAGCCATCTTGACTCAAACTGAATCCAAAACTTTTTCAGCTGATGTAAACCCACAGAATACTTCCCGCACGTTTCATTACAATCCAACAAGTGGTTCAGAAGATATTTTGCTAACAGACAAAGACAACCTCAAACATGACCTTTGCACTAAGGTCCTCAGACACCTGCAGTCTCAGAGGGACTCTGTCTAGAAAGTAGTTTAATAAAACCATCGGAACATTGATTAAAACTTCTTATGGTTTGCTTTAAAATGAAAAGAGAGACAGCAAGCTAAAACTGCTGTTGACCCTGATTTGACCCGCGGCCGTCACTTGACCTGGGCCAGAACTTTCGGCCCCACGTGCTCAGGGTGACCACGCGTTTTTATTTTATTTTATTTTATTTATTTATTTATTTATTTATTTATTTATTTATTTATTTATTTATTTTATTTATTTGACCACATGATGCACAGAGGACATTTTAGCAAATCCAGGATGATGCGTTTAAGGACCTCCAGGCGGAGCAGGGACACAGTTTGTCAAACACTTTCAGGACATTTTCAGCCTCCGTGCGCAACACAGTGCGCGATCATTCAACCAGAAGGGGCTGCTCCCCCCCTCCCCCTCCCCCCTCCAGCCAGCAGGACCTCCTGCTCCATAATAAAAAAAAACTTATATAAACTCATCGACGTGGACCCAGAATCTGAGAGGGCTCGTGCAGGACATTAAACTTTAACCCGGCTTTACGAGCGCGTCCATGAGCCTTTTCTGCTCGTGTCCTCAGAGTGGAGCAGAGACAGTCTCGCGCAGGACGAGGGGGGGACGGACCTGGACTTCACAGAGACTCCGGAGCTGCAGGGAGTGAGAGATCCACAAACTTCTGACACATCTTCAGCTGTTTGAAGGCACCATGAGCAAGGTAACCGCGCGCACCTTGGCTGCTTTTGTTTGGAGTTGACGCACCGTAAACAAACAAACAAACAAACAAAAAGTTAAAGAGAGGATCCGATCGGAGCTCCATGTTCTGCTCCGCCAGAGGAAACAGACCCCGCAGGTCCAGCCAGAACCGGAAACAGCACGTGAGCCTGGTGGAGAACTTGGTGTCCATCTGATCACAGCTGCGGACTCAATGTTCGATTAGCGCAGAACCAGAACCAGAACCAGGTCTGCTCCTAATGAACATCTGGACGCTTCTCACCAAACTCAAAGTTTGGAGTTTCCAAACTTTTAATTTGTAGATGAGACTTTTTTCTCCTCAACTCTCAGGATTCTCCTGATGGACGTTTGAGGACAGAGACAAACTGTCAGTCAAGAATTAAACTTAAAAACACACGAAGTCAAATTAATTCATTAATTCAACCTTTATTTCTACAGGTTAATCCCACTGAGCCTCAGGGACTCATTTACCAGAGACACCTGGTCTTTAGGTCACTGGTGTATCGACACCAGTTTAACTGGTCCCATTTGACATGCTTTGTTGCTTGTCCACATCAAAGTTAAAAAAAAAATAAAAATACTGAAACCATAATTTCCAGATTATTGAGCACACCTGAATACAAGCCACGCCTACTACATGTAAGAAGAAAAATGTACTGGATTTGTAAATATTTAGGCTGCATTTGTTTATAACAGGGGTCTGCAATCTGCGGCTCTGGAGCCACATGCGGCTCTTTGGTCCCTCTGCAGCGGCTCCTTCAAGCTTTGACCAAAACTGACATAAAACTGAATTTTACTGGTTATAAAAACAACTAAAAAAACTAGTTTTAACAGATTTCCTGTAATTTATTTAGCAAATATATGAATACTGTACTAGAAACATTACAAGGAGTAAAACATATTCACTTTATGCTTTATTTCTTCGAAGTTGGATATGTAATTTTTCTACAATAAAAAAAAAATCACATAAGAACAGATAGTTTATTGTTTTAGTTTTTAGAAACTGGGCAAAAACGACATTATTTTTTCCTTCTTTACAAGAATCTTGTCTTTTATTTTGTCTAAGAGTGTAAAAATATCAATAAATGTTAAAAATCATTAGATTTTTTAGTTTTATAAAATCACCCCTACTGTCCAGAAAAGCGCCCTCCAACAAACTTCAAGTGGTCTGTGGGCCACCAGTTGAGAATCCCAGTTGCAGCAGGTGTTGTGACTCTGGACACGTTTAGTGAACAAAGAGGCAGAAATGGCTCTTTTGATCATGAAGGTTGCAGACCCCTGGTCTACAAGCTGCAGGTCTCCCTGTTGTAACATGAGATATTTACACAGATATTTTTTTTAAACTTTAATTAAATATGTACTGTAACATATGCAAATATGCATAGTAAATGTTTTTATCCAAACAGTGCCTGTAACATGGCTGGTTGAAAAAATAAAAATAAGTAGCCTACCAAGAAGTCATTGATTTTCATCTTCATCTTCCTCTTGTGACCTGTTTGGCAATTTCATTGTCAGATTTTTTAAAACCTTTATTTATACAGGCAGTCTCATTGAGTCACAGGTACACACCCTGCAAGAGAGACTGGCAGCTGTGTGAGTGCCTGGGTGTGATGAGGCTAAATGTTTTGGCGACATGAAGCTTGCTAGTCTGTCAACCCCCCCCCCCCTAAATAAAAATGTTTATATATAAATTAGCTGCAACATTGTATGAGCTGCAGGGTTCAAAGCATGTGGGAAAAAAGTAGTGGCTTATAGTCCAGAAATTACGGTAACTTTTTTCGACTTTAAAGTTACTCAACCGTCACAAGAAGCTGCACTAAAAGAACATGAGAAGCAATACGCTTAGTTTACATTTAAAATATCATCTCAGATGTTAACAAAGTCCAGTTTCTGCCCATGAGCCTGGAGTTTGACACGTGTGCATCAAAAATTAAACAAAACAAACATGATTAAACTTCAACCTGATCCAAATGAGTTGCTGCGACGGGAAACCTGCGAAGCTTCAACACTGTTCTTTATGACTTTGTCATCCATTTTGGCCGGAGGTGCCATCATGATGCTCAGCATCACTAAATCTGAAGCCGTGTCCACAGCTGAGTCCAGCTCAGCACGGAGGGAGACAGAGAACTCTGTAACTGCTGATAAATGATTAGTTCAACGTTTGCATCTTCATGCGACAAACCGTTTGTTTTACGGTTAAACAAAAAATGAACGACACGACGCATCGTGTTAGAGAGCGTTGATGTCACACGATGAGCCTCGTGGGCAGATTGAGTTTAGCTGCAGCCTCTTCCTCCTCCTACACGTTCAACCACGTGCTCTGAGGACTAACACCAGAAAGAATAAAAGACAAGCAGGCTGTTTGCATGTTCAGCACGGAGGAGAGATGTTTTACGGATCTGGCCCCTAAAGTTGGACCCTCTTCCTCCTCCTGTTTGGTGCAAAGTGACTTTTCACAAACGTCACTGGGGTCATTGTCGTGCGAGGATAACGTCGTCCCGACTCATTCTGTTGTGCGGAGAGTTCACTCTCCCTGAAAACAAGCAGGAGCAAAAAGCTAATCTTTTAATCGGTGATGTTTGACACTTCCAGATTAATGAACGACCTCATTTATGAGTCAGCGAGCAGCTGTCAGGACAGCTCGTGTACAAACTGATAATGTAATCTTTAATAACGCTACAACCAGCAACTGTTCTCAGAATGAACCACTTGTTGCTTTTGACCCGAGAGGACGTTACGTTGAGCAGATTGTGACAACGTCTTCTACATCGTGTGATGTTTTTGTCTTTCTGACTTCATCAGGCTGGATCCGTGTCAGGGATCTTTTTGGCCACTTCAAATATTTTTCTCTCAGCCAGAACTAGACCGTTATTATTCCAAACGCTGCTGTAGGAGCCACATTAATTCCATATTATGTGGAACAGCATCAGTGGGGTCACTGCCAACACAAATGTGATTTGTAGTTGAGACTGAGCATCACTGGGCTGTTGGTGGAAATATGGACAATTTGACTTAAAACTCATAAACTGAACACATTTATGCATGAATGTTGCACAATTTGTACACAAACTCCTGTTTTTGCTGGGTGTGCAACATGACCGTCCCACCACCGCTGCATGAGCTTTTCATGGTGATAGCTGTAACATTTGAAGGAACGGCCAGCGATAAGGACTGAAGAGAACAGACTCCAGGACCCGATCAGTTTAACAGTCTTCATTTACCAAGTGAATAATGTCGTCAAAGCTGCACGGGGAGGGTCTGGAACCGGTAGGGATCGGAGTCAGTCGTGGGGACAGCTGATCCAATGGTTCCAGGACAAGGAAGGAAGACGTTGGGTTGAGTTTCCAAGTTGGAGGCAGGCGCGTGGTAGGAAGAAGAAGCAGCATCTGAGGAGGCACAGGAGAGCTCAAAGTCCACCGAGGAAACCCCAGAAACAGCTGGACGGCAGAGAGAACACCGTAAGCACGAAGGAACACAAGACGCAGAGGGACAGAAACACAAGTATTGGCAGGTAATGCTCCAGTGCCGACTGGATGTCCTCTGCAGCCTCATCAAGGTGATGGTCCACAGATGTGGCTGCAGGTAGAGCAGAACTCCCACAGTGTGTTAGTGGAGAAACATGGACCATATAGACAAATGGCTTCTTCTCAGTCCAGCAACCATTTTGACTTGAGATGTCAAGCCATGTGGACCTCATGGGGTTAGTAAAGAAGCTGCTCCATGAAGATCCCACCTGGATGAGGACCGGACAGACCCTCTGAGGCCTGCAGCAGGTCTCACAGTGAGCTGGAGAAGAGTTCGAGACATCATCTCTGTGACTGTTCGAAACTCCCGCGATACGACAGCGAGCGAATGTAAAACCCTCGCAAATTTTACAAATACCGGTACATTTTGTAAACTTCTCCACGAATGATGTTTAATCTCAGCAGCTTTAATCCTTGGCCCTTTGTTTAAACGTAGAGTCTCATGAACTTTATAAGCTTCACGTCAGTTTTTTGTCTTTTCCTCCTCATGTGGTTAACTTTCAGGAACTGTTAATGGAACATTTTATTAGGTCAATGTTCTGTTTAAAGTTCCTTAATCGTTCACTCATTTACATATTAAATACTGCAAATCTTATCAGAGAAATGTAAGAAATGCTACAAATGTGCTGTAAATGCAGCAGAAGGGACAACTGAACACGATAAAGTGAGAGAAACCTGCAGGAGTGCAGGATGAATACATTTCCTGTCCTGTCAGCTGATCAGCTGATCAACATGTTAACTTCTGTTTAATTATTAACTACAGCACACAAAGAGAACAGGTGGCAACATTCCTCATCTTCCAGCAGAAGGTCGATCAGTTCAATTAGAAATAAAAGAATAAAACGGATCTGCACGTTTGTTTCCTGTGAACTGTTTATTTGTATAAGTCGTACGTGTTGATATAAAATTCAAGTTTTCCTCTTCCAGAAACTTTGTGGGACCAATTATCCGCTCAGCATCTGCTTCGTAGTGGTGAATGAGTTCTGTGAACGCTTCTCCTACTATGGCATGAAAGGTAACAGAAAAGCACATTTCTGCACAATATGTTGCATGACACATAATATTACAGCAGCAGCACTGTTGTCTAATTAGTGGTTCCCAACTGTGGTCCTTGAGGAACACCATCCTGCATGTTTTAGTTGTTAGACTTAAAAGACAATAGTGAAAACACGCTTAAACTCATACCACACTGTTGTTTTCTTTTATAGCTGTTGTTTTTATTTATACATAGTTAAAATATGACAATAGGAATTACCGGTACTGTATTTTTATATTTTGTTTGGTTTCTGGAGATCACTTAATGACCTCCAACTTGGTGTTTTGCGACCTGCAGAGGGGTTGCGACCCTGACTTTGGGAACCACTTGTCTACAAGAAGAATGGGCAAGTGCAAACAAAGTGTTGTGGAAAGTGGAAATGATGCTGATTGTTAAAGATTTTCAAAGTAAATTGAGTCAACAGATAGTCATTAATAAACTGAAAAGCCTGGAGTCAGCCTCCTTCATCACATGACACACACGTGCCATGTGACAGCCAAACACTCACCTGGAACTTTAAGATTAGCACGTTTAATCAAGTCCATGCTTAAAAATCACATTATGTAGATATATTGTGGCAGATTTATCTAACAGCTGATTTATAGTTTGAAAGACAGGACACATTTAAAATATAGAACACAATTAATACTGTCAAGTATGGATTAATTGATAAAAGAAGTACTTGGTGACCTTTCCAAGGTGTACACAGTGTGTTAGGAGGTTAATGGTATAAAATTGTTGAGCATGAAATCATACAGGACATTAAAATGTGGACTGTAAACTGAATAAATACCCATTCTTTAATGTTGATCCATCCATCAATCCATTCATCCATCTGTACATAAATAGACAGATCAACCTATCCATCCATCCATGGATGGATAGATGGATGGATGGATGGATCTGTCTATGGATGGATAGATGGATGGATAGAGCTGTCCATTGATGGACAGATGGATGGATAGATCTGTCCATTGATGGACAGATGGACATATGGATGGATGGATGGATTTGTCTATGGTTGGATCTGTCCATGGATGCATGGATCTGTCCATTGATGGACCAATTGGATGAGGACCGGATAGACCCATCCATCCATCTGTCAATTGATGGACAGATGGATGGACGGATGGATAGATGGATAGATCTGTCCATTGATGGATAGATGAATGGATGGATGGATGGATCTGTCTATGGATGGATGGATGGATCTGTCTATGGACAAATGGATGGATCTGTCTATGGACAGATGGATGAAATCCATAGTAAATCAGTTATTAATCTGTTATGAGTCTGTTATTAATCTGTTATAAAGCTGCTCCTGGGACGTGAATAAAGTTGCAGTAGTTTCTGATCCTGTAAAAGTTGATTAAAAAAGAAGAAGGATAACTTCAGAGGACTGGTTTTAAAAGTGACTGACTGTGTTGAAACACCAGGACATGCAGCAACACATCTGACACTGTAGTTTTATTACACGCTTCTCCACTAAGTGAATTTCTAATGAGTCCAAAAGTAGCTTCGTAATGTTTCAGTGTTTCAGACTTCTTCACATGCTCTTTAAACCCAACAGGTGAATCCAGCAGCACACCTAAGAATTTAAATTCTCCTGCATTACTGATTTTCTTTATGATTAACAAGCTTTGGGGAAAGTCTTCAGATGATACATTCTTGTAAAACACACGGCAGCCAGCCTGTTCAAAGTTCAGAGTGATCAGAATCAGTACAATCAGTTATACAATCCTAATCCTAATCCATGCAGGAATGAAACCAGGATCGATGCAGAAGGAAGCAGGAACAACAACAACATGAAGACGAAGCTTACAGACAGACTTCTCTAAAGTTTATTCCCATGAACTGCCATGAAAATGTGAAAACTGGAGCCGTTTAAAATTACAAGCGTGAAAGTCTGGCTCAAAAACTGTAACAAAAAGAGATGACGCGAGGAGACAAGTTCATAATATAGTTTATTAAAAATAACCAAAACCAACACCTGAGGCGATCAATAACGTAAAGTGTGTGAAGGAGTGAGCGTGTAAACGACAGGAGCTAGTACCAGAAGGTAAACTCTCATCTGCCCAGACGAATAACTCCAGTAACAAATAATCCACAGTGGATCATGTAACGCTGTTATCAGGGCAGAAATACTTTAATCTCAGAATAAACTTGGTCTGCGCCTAGCACACACACACAGTCACGCAGAAACATGGACGCTGATTGGTTGAGAAAATGGTGACAAACTAAACAGTGTCCTGCACAGTGTGGTTGTTTAATACAGTATTCACTAAAGTGTTATTTTACAATGATAGTGGTTTAAAAAAGTTATTTTACATGCCTGAAAAACAAAACAAAAAAAGTGCCCTAGTTGCTGTTCATTAGCATAGCCTGGATAACATTTACCTCTTTCTCCAAACTCTGTGCTCTGAGTGATGTCACAGCTGATCAAGTACAAATTATTTAACTATTTAACAGAACAGCACTTCACAAATGACCAGACTGTCCCTTTAAAATGACAGCAATGCACATTTGTGTCTGGTGCAGGGGTGATTGTAGAATCTGACCTTTAGGGGTGCTCTGCCCCCAGTGCTAACAATGGCTCTTAAGGATCCCACATACTCGGGTGTACTGTGTGTACTCCATGAGCTGTGCGGACTCTGTGCACACTGTCCGCAGACGGTTGAGACTTCATACTCCAGCGTACACCCTGATGGGCTGCAGCGCAGCTCCGCAGGCAAGGGGCGTTTACCTTCGGGACAAATTGAGATCACTGACTATCAGTAGCTGACAAACCTACTGGATTGATCGAACTAAATAAATAATAGATTTCACTGGCCGCTTTAAGACTGTCATCATTTATTCCATATTTATTTCAAATTAATTCAATATTTTGGTGAATCTGGTCTGAGAACGTTTCATATTGATTCTTAATTTTTCAGGGGTGCTGAGTTAAAATTTAGGGGGCTTGATCACCCTCAAATAAGAGGCTAAAGTTGCCACTGGTCAGCTGTGTTGGGACTAGCCGTTAGCTTGTCAGTCGTGCCAAATACAAACTGATTTGCTCCAAACTGAGGTCATCTACAACAGGTGAAATATTGTTTATTTAGTAACTTTTACAGAAGACTCACTTCAAAGTAGTCGAACTTGAATGATTTAACCTTCTTCTAACATTCTAGTCATTACAGGTTGTTATGAGCTGCTCGTATTACAGTAAATCTCTTGACGGGACAGATTTTCTTGTATTTGTCGACGGTCTACGACAGACCCAGCTCATGTTTGTGTGCTTTATTGCAGCGGTGCTGACCCTGTACTTCCTCAGCTACCTGAAGTGGGACAAAGATCTGTCCACTGCTGTCTACCATGCCTTCAGCGGCCTCTGCTATTTCACACCCATCCTGGGAGCCGTCATCGCCGACTCCTGGCTCGGCAAATTCAAGTGAGTGTTCGTGGCTGTGAGCTAAAAATGCACCCGAGTGGTTTTGTCCTGATTTACTCACGTATGAGGAGATGCGTGGGATGGAAGGAACTTTGTTTTGGCTCAAAGAGACCATCCAGTGATCCGTGTGTGAATCAGTCCGACCACAGAGATGTTTGAACGTGTGGATCAGAGACTCTGCACACACTGAGTGACTGTTTTGTCCCAACAGAACCATCATCTACCTGTCTGTTGTTTACGTGATCGGCCACGTGGTCAAGTCTGTGGGAGCCATTCCCACTGTGGGGAACAAGGATGCACACATGTGAGTTACAGCCTTCTCACTCATAAACAGCCGAAAGTCATCAGCATACAGATGCATCGCACTAGTGTGATCTAATTACATTTGACCAGGCAAAATATATCGTGTCAGTTTCAGTGTTGTGTTTTAATAACCCAATAAACATGACAAACATGTCTTAGAGTAGAGCCAGCACTTTATTGTCCTCCGTCATGGCGTGAAGATGGGCAGTTAGAAATGCCGTCCATGCTGTGAGCATGATAATGTACCGGTAAGGAACTTGTGGGTCACATAGGCAGAAGATATTGCCTAGAATGTCAGAACTGTCACCACATGTACCAGGAGGTTAAGAAAATAAAGGCTTTTTATTTGTGCATCTAGTACTTGTATAAAACCCACCCTTCCACCTAACCCTCCTGTCAAGCTAAAAAGTAGAGGCCTACAACAAAGTTGAAATGAGTTCACTTAGCTCACCCAGCCGGCAAGCCCCCTCCCCAGGGTCTAAGCTTGTGATGTCATCCAGCACCCAGGGATTGACAGCTGGATGCTGATTGGACCTCCTGGACTGGTTCCACACCAGATCAGAGCAGCCACAGGAACAGCAGCAGGAGAGCAAGGTGGTGACTGCACCCAAAGCCCAACCCTGACTGTCTACAGGAGGCACCCAGCCTCCCCTCCTGACGCAGGAACACCTAACCACCTGTCGCTGGAAGCTCTAAAGGACTGCAAATGACACCCTCCCCATAAAAGGGTGCCGCCACCACCACTGCAAATCTCTGCCCCCAGTTTGTTTGAGACCTTTATTCAGTGTGCTGCTCCTCCACTGACTGGACACCTGTCCCTGGTTAGTCTCTGCCTCCTCTGATGAGTCTTGTCCAAACACATCATAATAACTTAAGAAGGAAGTGAGGTACTGACTTCCAGTTTGGAGCATGGCTGCATCTAGGCGTAAGGAAGCTTCCTTTCGAAAATTGGTTGTTGCATAAAAATTCAAGATGGCTGCCATGTAACCCAACCACCCGTGTCATTTGAGGAAACTATACTTTCTAGTTTTTATTACTGCTGAAATGTGTTTTTTTATTTTTTTATTTACTGCTTAAAATTATAGTTTCCTCAAATGATTGGGGTGGACCTTGGAGTTTACAGATTCATGTATGGGGGGCCAAGGCCATCATTGGCCACCCCCTGATTCCACCACTGCAACTGGTCGTGGATTAAATTGCTCCCTCCACCCACCAGGACCCATCACTCAGTGCTGCTTTGTGCAACAGCAAAACCTCCCTCTGTTCTCCACAGTGTAACTCCTCCCCACTTCAACATCGTGCACTAAAAACATTCAGGTTTACGTGCATTACCTGTTCGCTTCCAGTCCAGAAAAACACTCATCTCCAAAACTACAAACGTTTACTCGTCAAACCCCTCAGAGACGTGTGTGGCAGCCGTGCTGCTTGTTTTCTCATGAAAAGGAGAATGAAGATGGTTTTTCTTGGTTCTTGACTCGTTACATGTTCTCCATGTTCGCCACAAGTCTCCACTTGAACGAGCAGCGTTTGTGATTTTTCTCGCTGTGTGTGCTCTGCAGAGCTCTGTCCATGCTAGGTCTGATTCTCATCGCCTTCGGCACCGGAGGCATCAAACCGTGCGTGGCAGCGTTTGGAGGAGACCAGTTCGACGAGCAGCATGTAAGCTGACACAACCTGGGAACTTAAAACGTGTTTACCTGTTGTGTTTGTGTCACTTTATTTGAAGACAGCTTGAATACCAGACTGAGTAAATAGGTGGTTTCCTCACACACACACACGCGCGCGCACACACACGCTTCTTGATGAGCGACAGTTGTTTTAAGTGAAGCCTCTGGACGAGCCCAAAGTTTTCCAACATCCTCTTATCTCAGCACTGCTCCTCTCTCCTCCTCTTCTCTATCAGTAAGAAGAATGTGCACGTTCTGCTGCTCTGGGTCTTATTCCTGCAGCTGCTGCAGTGCATGCAACATCCAGTGCATGAGCTTCCTGCATGCAGCATCCAATCCAAGCATGCAGGAAGTCTTAGTGGCCTGTCACTGACTTGTCAAACTACTGAACTGCAGAAGTATTTTGTTGAACAAAGATAAGGTCATGCAAACACCTGAAAGTCTTACTGAACAGTTAAGTGTTGTTTAAACATGCTGTACAGCAGATGACTCGTGACCAAACTAATCTTTGATTTTTTAAAAACTTATTCTTATTAGCTGGGGCTAGTTGCACAGCAACAATGTTTTTAGCCATGTCAGTGTTCAAAATGAAATAAAACCAACACTCTGTACATTTATTATCTGCCTAACTGACTGCCACATGGCAAAAATGGAAAACCAGATTATAAACATCCCCCAGAGTCTTTGCTTGACCCGCGGGATTCTTAAACCGCTGTGTTTGGGTCAATGTCCTGTTGCATCATGACCCAGTTCGGTCCAAGCGTCAGCTGCTGGACAGATGGTCCCACATTTGACTCCAGAACCCTGTGGTCTACAGAGGTCCACTCCATGACTAAAAACCAGGTCCTGTGGCTGCAAACAAGCCCAAACCATCACTCCTCCACTACCGTGCTCGACAGCTCGTAAGAGCTGTTTGTCTCATTGAGTCACAAGGACTTATTTTCAAGAGAGACCTGTTTTAGACAGACGGGATACAGAGTACAGACAAAAATACACAATAGAAAGCAGTTAAAATAAAAAGTGTTATAAAACATGGTCCTGTTAGCAGCATGGTACGGTTAGCAGAGTGTTCCTGTTAACACAGTGGTCCTGTTAGCAGCATGGTCCTGTTAGCAGAGTGGTTCTGTTAGCAGTGAGGTTCACTTAGCAGCATGGTCCTGTTAGCAGCTTGGCCCTATTGGGAGTGATATCCTGTTTGTAGCATGGTGCTGTTAGCAGCATGGTGCTGCTAGCAACGTGGTCCTGTTAGTGGCATGGTCCTGTTAGCAGCATGGTCCTGTTAGCAGAGTGGTCCTGTTAGCAGAGTGTTCTTGTTAGCACAGTGGTCCTGTTAGCAGCTTGGCCTTATTGGGAGTGATATCCTGTTTGTAGCATGGTGCTGCTAGCAACGTGGTCCTGTTAGCAGCATGGTCCTGTTAGCAGAGTGGTCCTGTTAGCAGCATGGTCCTGTTAGCAGGGTGGTTCTGTTAGCAGTGAGGTTCACTTAGCAGCATGGTCCTGTTAGCAGAGTGGTTCTGTTAGTGGCATCGTTCTGCTAGCAGAGTGGTCCTGTTAGAGTAATTCTGTTCACAGCGTGGTACTGTTAGCAGCGTGGTACTGTTAGCAGTGTGGTACTGTTAGCGTGGTTCTGTTAGTAGCATGGTTCTGTTAGCAGAGTGGTCCTGTTAGCAGATTAATTATGTTCACAGCATGTCCTGTTAGCAGCATGGTATTGTTAGCAGGGTGGTTCTGTTAGCTGTGTGGTCCTGTTAGTAGCGTGGTACCGTATATGTATGTATGTATTTGATATGCTGTGTTTGGTTTTCTAAGAATGTAGTTCTAAACTTTAAAAGTTGCATAGTACTCATAAGTAGTTAGTATCTTACCTGCACTGGACAGCAGTCGGTCAGTTCTTTGAGCTTTATCCAGTTATCCTAATGAGAACAGAAAATAATCTGATGCCTTAAATGTCTTTAAACGCCAACTCATTATCTTCTTATTCACCTCTAGATGAAAGAAAGGCAGAAGTTCTTCTCCATTTTCTACATGTCGATCAATGCTGGGAGCCTCCTGTCCACTTTGATCACACCCGTACTGAAAGGTGGGCGATCACAGCTGTCCAACGGTGTTGCTCTGCTCCAGATGTTTTCCGTGCATGTAACGTCACTCCACTCCTGCAGGGGGCGTGGAGTGTTTTGGTGAAGACTGCTACGCTCTAGCCTTTGGAGTTCCAGCAGCTTTGATGATAGTGGCATTAGGTGAGTCTCAAAAGTATAATGTACAGTACTCACATTTATTTCTCAAAGCACAATAAATTATAGTATTTGAAAACAAACAAAAAAAGCTCTTTACTTAAAGTCCATACCTGATCCTGAATGTTTGATGTGTATTACATAATTCACAAGCGTGTTCAACAGTTTCAGTGTAAACTAGAGAAATTGTATTTCCTGCAAAAATGCAGAATGCTTATTGCAGAATAACTTGATGAAAAACTGCTGAAATGGAAGAACAAGCCTAACACAGAAGAGGAAAGCAGAAAGAGCACATACAGTATTTGCTGAATTGGGTTTAAATGAGCAGAAATGAGCACAAAATTAGGAAATTGCCAAAAAATAGCTGAAAAGTAGCTGAAAAGGCAGAAAGAAGCTTAAACTATCAGAAGTAAACGGAAAGAGCTGAAATGAGCTAAAACAATGTGGAATTAGCTGAAAAAACTCAAATTAGCATAAAAACAGCTGAATAGTAGTTGAAAAAGCAGAAAAAGTTGAAACTTGCAGAAATAAGCTGAAAAGAGCATAAATTGAAATTAGCAAAACAAAAGTTAGAGGAAGCACAAAAATGTTGTAGTTAGAAGAAATAATCTGAAAGGAGTACAAAATAGCTGAAAAACCAGCTGAAAATAGCTGAAAGTAGCTGAAAAAGTTTACATTTACATAAGGAAGCTGAAAGAAGCTGAAGCAGAACAAAATGTTTAAGGAGCAGTAAAAGGTTGTGAACACATCTAAAGATATGAAGGATGGAAAATGTGCTAAATTCATTTTCAATACAAAAAAAAAAAAAAATGTCAGAAAAGGCTAAATATTTCAAAAAGCTAAAGTTGCACCAATACTAAAAGTCATAGCAGGATTGTCCTGAAAGAGCTGAACGTTTTGATTTATGATCTGTTGAAATAGCACAAAAATTGTGGAACGTGAAAGATGCTGAAAAACGTATGGAACAACAATGGACAGAGTGATTGCTTCAAAAATATTCACACTTTTAGCCACTTACAGCAGCTAAAATACTACTTGGTCGCTTGTTTGCAAACATTTCAGTGAGACTGCAACGGCAAGTTTGTCTATTTTCTCACAATTTTGTTAATGTGTGATTTTATTATTTTTATTAATTCGATTAAATTCTGTTTATTTATAAAGCGCCTATTCACAACAAAGTTGTCTCAGGGCACTTTATATAGAAAAGCCAATAAGTAAAAGTTCTCTATCTAAGGAAGCAGCAGACACGTTGACTCTTCACGTCGTTGCTGTCTCCATCCTCCAGTCCCGTCCACGAAGTGGATAAAATAATGAAATTGTTGACAGTTTATTAAAATTCAACATTGGGCCCTACAGAGTTCAACAAGCAGCATTTTCTGTTCCTAAAGCCACAATTTGTGTTTCTTTTTAATGTACGAGGCAACGCTGAGCTTTAATCTTAAACAAAAAGTAAAGAACTAAATACACGTTATAACTGCTAATGTTTTCCGTGTGTTCCCACCTTTAAGTTCCCGGGCGATGCCCCCCCAGTGTCTCATCGGACCACTGTTACGCCATAACGCTTCTTTGTTTCGTCCACAGACGAGCTCGGCGAACTACACCTTCATCCCGTACATGGTGACGCCGCACAACAAGGCGTACAGCTGCGAGGGTAGCCTCATGAAGGGTCTGACCGAGCTGATGCAGCCCAGCTTCGAGATGCTGCTGGGGCCCATCTGCATGCCGCTGCTGGACCGCTTCGTCCAGCTTCTCAAAGTGTCGCAGGCCAACTCGCAGTGAGTGCACCGCCGTCTTTCTGACGTCTTCAAATGGAAGCAATTAGCTTGTAGCTAAGAAGGGATGTTGATTATGTTTATGGTGCTGGTAAGAAAGGAAGAAGTAATTACATTTAGTTTGACTTTATGATATCAGAAATGTCAGGATTTGTTTGCCAGATTGAAGTTCCTAAGAAGAAATAAAGCAGCAAACGGCACCGGCTGCCATGGATAGACGTGGTGTAAAGACACATCAAACTATGAAAACAAATGGAAACAGATCGTCCTGAACTACATTAAACGTTGCAAGAAGTTCAAACCATTAGTTTTTCTGATATATTAATTTGTCATTCTGAAATGCGGGTCCACACCCAATTTAAACAAAACACTTCATTCATCTTAGCTTAAACACCAACTGATGCATCCAAACTATTAGACATCATCCCAAACAGCTCCTACATGGCAACGCCTTTTGTTCACCTGTTTTCAGTCACTTCAGCTGTTTTCAGAATCAGAATCAGCTTTATTGTCATTGCACCAAAACGCAACAAAATTACATTTCAGTACAGCCCATCCAAACAACATACATGGGAAGACGGGGGTGCCTGAGGCTGCAGCCTCATGAGAGATGCTGCCATTTTTCGTTAGATAAGAAAACGGCAACACGACGGACAGGAGAAGTTAAAAATATATACAGTATATATCACACTGTATCCCTAACAGGGCACAGTGTGAGGTTGCAAAAAAAAACTCAGCATAAAAAAGCAGCTTACAGGTGACACGATGAGGGAGACCAGCGAAGGCGGTGGGTTAAGGTTCACAGGACAAGTCGAAGCAGGGGAAGGAGCAGGAGGGAAAAGTGTCCACCTTCGCCGAGAGCATGAAGGGAAAACAAGTTTTGTAGGTAAATAAACACAGATAGTAGCTAGAAGCTGTTCACAAAAATTACTCACAATTTTTTATTTAATTTAAGAACACAAACTATTGATATGAGGGAAAACTGTACAGATGTTATCTTACCTATATGTCAATGACAATAAAATATGTTATTCCAAATAAGCCTATCATGATAACAAATTTTCCTGGGCGATTATTTGGCCCAAAAATTATTGCGATAAACAATAATATTGTTTGAAATTTGACGATAATTAATAATTATCGTCAAATTTAACAAGAAATGTTGATTTATTTTGAGTGTAGTACCTTTTTGACCCAGTACAAGACTGTTTGAACTGAAGGATGGATAGTGAGGGAGCGAGCAGCGTGTCTCTTAACATGACATGAGCTGTTTTCGGTTCTCAAAAGGGTGGACACTCGGTTTGGTTTGAGCTCTTTAGCATAGCATTTTTCACACAAAGCTTTTAATAAAAATAATCAGTAAACAAGTTCTCAGCTTCTTTATGTAGAGTAAAACTTTTTATACGAAGTCACAGGTTTCAACTGTGAATTTTGGCGCTTCAACAAGACCGAGGTTTTTTTTCCCCGAGGTCGGCCTGTTAGCTTAGCTTCTCAGATTAGCTGCTTTTAGTGATCCAAAAACACGATTTTGGACAATTAAAATGGATTTTAAAGAGATAAGAGAAAGGGAGGGGTCAGTGAAGAGCACCGGAGTTGAGCTTTTTGTCATCCAGTATCTTCAGTAGAAAGAGAGAGAGACACGAAGAAACGATAAAGCCGATAAATGAATAGGAGGTTGATAATTTTCATTTATCGTGCGATTAATTATTGTTTATCACGACAGGCCAGAAGAAGAGACTTTAGAAGAGACTCTCAGCAGGAGCCACTTTGTGGCTCAACATGTTAAATTGTGATCCTGAGCTACTTGGTAAACTAAATCCTGAATTCTGATGTTCATGCATGTTGAATATTTCTCTAAATGTATTGGCTTCAGTGTTGTCTGAGCCATGGGGTGCACAGTTCAGCACATCTGAACTCCAGTTGTTTACGTCCTCAGCTCTCGCTGAAAACACCAACACGGCGTTCCTCCCAAAGCAATCCAACATCACTGGTTTAAATGATTAGTGCATGTTTCAGTGGAAAAGTTATTTCCTTATATCTTTAAACAGTATTTTAGTTGTGGGTTGACAGATAATTTTACAGTTTTATGCAAAATATTGTACAAAATGGATGATAAGGCAGGTTTTAGGATGACAACGAGGTTGTTAAGAGGGAAAATGAGTCTGCACCATGCTGAAGCAGTAATTAGGTGCTCATTCTGTTCAGCGCCTTTGATTTATTATCCAACCCTTCCTGTTTTTTACTTTCTGTAATAATTTTTGCATGCATCCTTTACCTTTGACTAGCGTGGAGAGCTATTCTTTTAAAAAGCCATTTGCAGCATCTTTGTTGCTGGGGTAATGTCTTCACGCTCTCCTGTCAGCAGTTGCTGCAGCAGCCTGTTAGTTCCCTGCCAGAAATAGTGACTCAGGCAGAGATGAGGAACGTGTAATTCACTGAAGGTTGTTTCTTGTGGAAACCAACATGCATAAAGTAATCGCTGGCATTATTTGACCTAAATCTCTTATTTTCCTGCAATAAAGAAAAGACCGCTATTCGTACAATTGTATTAGTGATAAAATATTAAGTGCATGAATGAGTCACTCCTCTGGTTTCAAAGATAAATAAGGCTGAGGATCAATGGCATAGAAATGAACATTTATGCAGTGACATCTAATATTACCTTTTGAAAGCAAATCTCCAAAATAAAAGCAGAGGTTCAAGCACCAATCCCTGTGGATCTCCATGGCTAACACTGATTCATGTTTATTCACTGTTTACAAACAACAACTGGAATTTTTCTGATACATTTAACAAAAGCAAGCCAAATTTATTTAACCCTTTATAACAAAACAGCATGACTGGTTGTATTAAATGTAGCACAGAGACTGAGCTGTACAACAGACACAAGTGATAATCTTAAATAAAACAATTATCTAAATGAGTTTACATGACCCGACCAAATGTTTTCTCACAAAAATAACATGATAAATACAAAGCAACAAGAAAGCACCATCAAAATTAGACTTTAAGACAGTTTAAAACAACAACCCCATGTGAAAAATTACCTTTTTTTCCACAACTTTGGGTCATAAATGTTGTCAGACACAGTATAACTTACCTAAATGTTCATTAGTTAAGCTGAGATTGCACTGATGCATGTGGCGACAAAACAAATTCCTCTTTATTTGTCTACTAAACTCTAAAAATGCAGTTTTATTAGTCTATATTTTTATTTGCACATTTACTGGTGGTTTTCACCGTGTCAATGGGACATATCTTTTTCTGTGTGTCCTTAGTTTTTAATTATACTAACAGAGGCCGAAGCTGCTTCCTGCATCGAGACTAACCCCTTTAACTTTATGCAGAGGCAGGAAGACAGACACAGACAGCACGGGACTTGAACAGTCGGAGCATTTATTGCCATTTCTGCATCCTACATGTTACATTTACCGCTAGAGTTTTATGGCAGTAAATATGTGCCGCTATAGGATTTGACTTAAAAAATGCCACTTTAAATACAATTAAATACAAACATGCAACATTAAAATTTCAGTGGCATTTTTAATTAAAATCCTAGTGACACATATTTACTTCCATAGAATTTCAACTTCAACTACTTCAACACAAGTCAGAAACCTGACATCATTTATTGGTTACATGTTCTTCACCAAGACTTTGACTGGTCCCATTTGACTTCTCTGTTGTTCTTTCCACCACAAACTCAAATATTTCTGAACATTTCAAAGTTGGTCAGCCATCACAAGAAGTCTGCACTAAATATAAAGTATGCTCATTTTAAAGCACAATACAAACATCTTCCATTTAAAACAACCTCTTTGAGGCCAGATAGAATCTTCACAAAACCGTATTTGGCTCTCAGTTCTGGAGTTTGACACATTCTACAAGACGAATGTGCACAAAGTCCCACAGTGACGCTCCGAAGAATTTAAGCTTCCAGGGAAGAGTGGAAGCTTTTGTAGCTGCAAACATGGGACCAGCGTCATGCGATCCGTGTTAGCGTGACGGTCAGGTGTGGCCACGTACTTGAGTCTAACTGGAGGTTGTTGTAGGAACGATTTAACTGCTGCAACCTTAAAGGGTGGTCTGGTTTCAAGACTGTATCTACAGTTGTTTTTTAATGGAAAGATCAAGTTAATATGGATATTGTGTTACTCAGAATGCAAAGATTTTTTAACTTTATCCAAAGAAAATGTTTATTATTTTTTGTTTTCCTGGAGTGATCTAAGTTCTGTAAAACGGTGAGGGCACTGAGCGAATGAATTATTCTAATCATGGCAGAATTGTTCCTCGAGGAGATCTTAAAACAGTTTTAATCAGGTGCTAATTATGTTTGTGTTGGCGCAGATCAGTTTTTTCTTAGCAGAAGGTCTCCCCTGACACACGAAACCGGAGGTGCATTTCAGACGTCTCCTTCCAGGCGGATCGTCTCTGACATGATGTCTGACGTTTGTAAATGCACGTCTTTGTCTGTCCTGCAGCCAGTATTTCCGCGAGACCATTTTGAACGAGATCCGTAAAGCTCGCGAGCTTTACACCGGCGTGGAGCTGTCGGCCGAACTGAGCCGGATTCAGCAGCGGCTGGACAACGTGGAGTGCCTTTCGGTGGACGTCGTCATCAACCTGCTGCTGACGTACAGAGACATCCAGGTACGTCTGCTCAGGCCCGATGTCCAAAAATCAACTTGAGCTTCTTTTTTTTTTTTTTTTAGACGAAACATCCAGTGGTGGTGTCTACATTTTTGCAGTGGGTATACTGTAGTACAGTTAGGCAAATTGAACATTTCCAAATTTCTCTGATGCTTATATTTGAATAAATGAACAACAAACTTTGCACAACAGTTGGCTTTGTATTAAAACATGTTAGCAAGCGTCAAAGTATCAAAGCAAAACATGTTCAAGTATCAATTAGTAAGTAGAGAAGTATTAATTATACAAAAAACAAGTTGAACCAATTCATTGTGTCTATAAAACGTGTTTGTTCTCAGGATCCTTGGGTTTCATTGGTCTTCTTATTTCTGTTGCAGAGCGGTGCTTTCTTGTACATGTTGTTACTTCTTAGGCTCAAAACGATGAACAGGAGGCCCGTTTCTACTGATCATCAAGAGATGACTTACATTTGACATCTTTATCAGATGGATGTTTTTAAAATGCTGTTCGCACAAACAAACCTACGTCAATTCTTATTAGGTGAAGTCACAGCTTGGTTAAAATGACTTGTTTTAAAAAGATATCCAAATATTTTTGACATCATTGCAATTATAGGGATGATTCTGATACTTTGAAGCTGAAATCTGTGGAAAAAACAAACAAGTATACTGGATAAGCGAATGTAATAAGAGCTGCATATCAATAGATTGTTGCAGAAGCGTTTAACTGCCGTTTAATGTATCAATGACACGTGCCCAATGATATAGATATTATAGATATATCATATATATCATATACAGGTTGTCCCCGGTTTACGGCCGAGATCCGTTCTAACGGCTTGGCCGTATACCGATTTAGCCGTATACCGGATA
>JARVLU010000255.1:2449277-2459836 GCA_031762415.1 Simpsonichthys santanae
GTTGGGGGTGGGGGGGTGCATGGAGGACAGATAGAGCAGAGCCTTCTTAGTTTATATCCCAGGAGAAATTTGATGTTGGCCTGCTTCAAGGCTGAACAGGGACTCAGATTCAGAGAAGCCACAGTTGTTGATTTTTTTTTTTCAGGCAGAATGTTGTTTCTCGTCAGCCTTGAGTTCTGCTGCTACTTTCGATATCCAAAATGGTCAGATTTGTGGGCATTCCACTGGTCCATGCTTATTAGCTTCTGCCAAGTTCATCCCCAACATACTGGCAAGTCCCAGAAGCCGCAAGTGGCCTGCGATTCTCACAAATTGATTATATCTTATGACTGAGCTCGTAAATCAGCTGATTTTGAGTGCTCAAAGCACAAACCAAACCTTCACATAAGGTGCATATGCTTTCTATTTTTTGTTTGTTTATTATTGCGTAAAAGTCTAGTTTCCTCAAATGATTGGGGTGGCTGGTGGGCCAGACCTAAATTAATCTATGGTGGCCACGGCCACCATTGGACACCCCCCTGGCTCCATCTTTGCTTTTGGTGGTAGATAAAATTGCTCCCTCCACTTGCCAGCATCCGACACAATGCACCACCTTGGACAAACAAACAAACAAAAAATCTCCATCTTTTGTTCTCCACAGTGTAACTCTGACCCACTTAAATGTCTTGGACCAAAAACATTTAGGTTTATTCACATTCTTTGTTCATTTCCAGTCCAAAACAAAAACGCTCATCTAGAAAACTACAAACATTCATTATTCAAGTCCCTCAGTAACAGGAGGCATCGACATGCTGCCTGTTCAAAAGATGGCGTTTGCCTAAAAGTCTGGCATGAAGAAATCTGCATTTCTTTAAGAAATGGAAGACGTGTTTTTATTGTCTTCAGCCGTGTGATCAGAGTACAAGTTTAATTTATTTAGATTTTCTTTATGACATCTTTCATCACAATATGCTCCAAAGTTTTAGGTGCTATTTTTCTAACAGGAACAAAAGAGACTGAAATCAGGTCTCATTCTTCAGAAGGTGGACCTGCTGTAGATAATCTGCCAACATCTCCTGAAGCTCTGCATAACTCTCTGTTACTGAGTCTGCTGTCAGCACCAACAGTTCATTTTAGAAAACCTCAAAACCGCGCTCAGCATTCCTGTCTTTAACTTGAGAGTATCGTTCATTTTACAGTCGACTGACTGGGTCAGATACGACAAACAAAGCAAACAAAATGTATAGATTTAAAGTCACTTATTTAACTGGTGGTTAAATCGTTTCGCTGATCTAACGCTGAAGCTTTTACTTAAAAATCTTTTTGTTTTTCCTGCAGGGTTCCCGCTGGACTATTCAAGCTACAAGGATGAACCTGGCTTTTGTAAGACTTTTCCTTACCTAACACGAGCATGTCAAAATATCAAAACTGCTGACGCTTGCACTTCTATATCAGTGGGTGGATTTGAGCATAAATCTGTTTTGCACCAGATGTTCCATAAAATGCAGGAATGGTTTGAACGCTGCAGGGTTTTGTTGTTTTACTGCAGTAAATAACATTGTTTATGACTTTGATGAATCATATAGTCATCAGGTTGGGATTAACAAAGTTAAAATTTAAATTCTTGTCTGTTTTATCACAGGGAAAATCCTTCATTATTCAGCCTGATCAGATGCAGGTACGTGCGATCTGCTTGGGCAGTTTTTCACACAAGTAATAATTTACCACTGGATGTTCAGACATAAAGCGATGCTGATCCAATAGTTTATGTCTAGAAGAGAAATACAAATCATTCCATCGTCTTCCACTTGTTCTGGAGTCGGGTCGTGGGGCAGCAACTAATGCAGGGAGACACAAACATCTTTCCACAGCCTCCACTTCCAGCTCCTCCGGGAGGACTCCAAGGTGCTCCCAGGTCAACAGATAGACTTGGTCTCTCCAGTGTGTCCTGGGTCTTCCCTGGGGTCTCCTCCCAGTAAGACATGCCCGAAACAAATCCCGAAGGAGGCGTCCAGGGAGTGTCCTTACCAGATGTTTGAACCACCTCAACTGGTTCCTTTCAATATGGAGGAGCAGTGGTTCTACTCAGTCTCCTGATAACTGAACTTCTCAGCCTGTCTCTAAGGGAGAGTCCAGCTGCCCTGCAGAGGAAACTCATTTCAACCTCCTGTATCCACACTCTCATTCTTTCAGTCTCTACCAGAGTTCATGACCAGAGGTGAGGGGAGGAACGTAGACCGACTGGTAGAGAGCTTCTCCTTACAGCTCAGCTCCCTCTTCACTACAACGGACCAGCACAGCGTCCACAATACTGCAGATGCTGCACCAATGCATCTGTTGATCTCACGCTCCATTCTTCCCTCACTCGTGAACAAAAACCAAGAGATACTTGAACTCCTCCATTCAAAGCTCCCCAGCCAACAAGGAGTGGTCAATCCACCTTTTCCAGTTGAGGACCATGACCTCGGATTTGGAGGTGCTGGACCTCATCCTAGCTGCTTCACACTCGGCCGTGAACTGCTCCAGTGAGAGCTGAAGATCACGGCACGATAACGCCAACAGGAGCACATCATCTGCAAAGAGCAGAGATGGAATCCTGAGGCCACCGAACCGGACTCCCTCCGCCCCCTGGCTGCACCGAGAAGTTCTGTCCATGGAAGTTATGAACAGACTCAGTGACAACAGGCAGCCCTGGTGGAGACCAGCTCCCACCCTGAAGGGTCCGACTTACTGCTGGCAATGGGAACCAAACCCTCGCACCGCTTGTTGAAAATACAAATAAATGCAAAAAATAAAGATTTTAGCACTTTCAGAAACCCGAAATACAAACGGACACTCATGAATCAATATTTACATCTTGAATTATTTAGGAAAATATTAGTATTTTTTAATACTTTCTAATTTTCTCTCGTTCTGGACCTTTTATTTTTAAATCACATTACTTTAAATTTGTAGAATTTATGCTTTTTATGCTATTTAGAGTTTGTAATCACCAGAAATAAAACCAATCTCAGGAAAGTGCCTGTAGTTTGTCCCACATGTGGTTGTATAAAATTATTTTGCATCCTAATGAAACTGTTTCAGGTTTAGCCTGCAGCCGACTCGTTGGGAATTCTCGATAACGAGGGTCGAGCTGACCAATAAGAACGAGGAGAGCGTGGGAGCTGGCAGCCTCTCTGCTTCCTGTCGCACAACAACAACAACAACAACAACAACAAAGCATATGAGGAGTTAAATCAACCAACACTGATCATCTTTACAGGGAATGATCCAACAAATAATGCAGCAGCCCGCCTTGTTTAATTAGTTATTTAAACTTCACAGCTGGTCTTCAGTAACTCTGTCCTCTTCTGATTGGCTACTCATCACATTTACTTCATCAGGCTTCCTTCATACCAGATGATGACCTCATCATGCATCTTCATGACCTTTAGAATGTGGTTGGACTGCAGCAAAGTCAGAAAACTTCCTTCACTCTTTTGGACCGTGTCAGGATGCAGATATGAATATAATATCTGTGCTTGGTTATTTCCACGACCGTGTCACTGTCGGAGCCTTATCATGAGGCCAGTTACTTTAGGATGGAGCCACTCAGGTGCATTCAGGCTCGACTGCCACCACACCCACCCATGCTGCACCTTAATATGCTGCTAACTTCAGCTGTAGAAGTTCTGTGCATCAAACCCTCTACAGCCTGTCATGCTTTCATGTGCAATGAGGATTTTGCCCCTGAAGACACAAAACCCTGCCAGAATCATCCGCCTTCTGACGGCAGGGTCCTCACGCAGAGGAAGAGGGTCTAACGAGTTATTGTCCTTTGCAGAATCTTTTATTTTTTACATTTGTACTCCTGCCATGCTCGTTGTTGCCACACACTTTGGAGATGTCAAACTTATATTCATCTGAAGATAAACTGAAAAAACATATTTATTTTGAGGGGCAACTTTCCCAAAAGGATAAATAAATCTCTAAATGTCAAACATTTAAACTAAAATGCTGAAGTATGAACATATCTCACAAACCATCTTATTTATGTGTCAAAACAGATTACAGTACTGAAAAACAATTAAAAAAGCATTAACAGTTTTGAAAAGCTGTGCATTGTGGGATGTGTAGTTTGTGGAGTTCATGCATCGTATATACTCTTGATCTTGTGGGTCAGATTTGTCGCCAGTGCAGATAAACTACTATCGCAGCATCGTTCTGTACTTGTGCCCTGCTGCAGAGTGAAGAGGGTGACATTGTCCATCTGTGCATGTTGTGAGCATGACATCTTTAAAAATAAGAGATACTGGCACTGACATCCATTTTGGTATGTGGCATCTACAGTAGTTGTAAAACAGGTCCCTATCAAAAACTGGAAACTTGATTTCTAGATTTTATGTTACTTTAAAGTGTTTCCTGAAACGCTGGAGGTGCTGGTTCTGCTGGTGGATAAAACTTCTCCCTCCACTCTGCAGGATCCATCACTCTGTGCTACAAGCAGTATATAATAATAAACCACCTCTGTTTTTATACGTAATACCCACTTGAACATGGTTCACTAAAAACAGGGTTTACTTGCGTTGCCGGTTCAATTCCAGTCCAGAGAGACACTCATGTCGTGCAGCTGCTGTATCTCTTTAGCTGTCTCCTTCCTGCCTGAAGCCTCCATTCACGCAGCTGCGACGTTCATCGGACATGAACTAATAAAGTGCAAACTGTAAAGCTTGGGATATTGTGGCTTGCTGTGACAGTTTGTGTCGGGCAGATAAAGGTGTTAAAGTCTGACGTGTCTGTAAATGATTGTGATCTATTAAAACCGTATAAATGACAGTGATCTGTTGAGACGCTGCCCTGAAAGACACGATGAAAGATTCAACTTCTGTGCAGTCCAAACACTTTCAGGTGTTTGTAAAGAGAACCGATGTTGTAGTGCCATCATGTTTATGGCTGCTTATCGTCGTCCCATCATTTCACAGTCACTGGGACCAGCAGGCAGCCTCTTTGATTTTATGAGTGTGGGGAAGTTTTATAGAATTGTTTTAAAGTTAATGTTTTCTCTCTGCTGTCTAGATGCTGAATGCTCTGATGATCCTGCTCTTTGTGCCCATCTTTGACCTGGTCGTGTATCCGCTCGTTGGCCTGTGCCGAGTCAAGATCACGTGAGCAAAACCTTCTTGTTTTGGAGACTCCAGTCTTTATGACAGCCCGAGGCTTTTAGAGGCCAACTAACCAAAAAACTATGTGACTTCACGCTGAGACACAAAAGCTGCAACTCTTTAACTCTTTAGGTCTTTGAACATCCTGCAGGTTTATTAAAGCAAATCCAACCTTTATTTTAATTGTAAAGACGGCATTCAAGAACACTAAGGATTCTGCACGTATAAAGAGAATTTATTGTAATGTCAGAGAGAGTTGTCCAGTTTAGGCCTGAGATTTATTTCTTTATCAAGCAGGAACTTATTTAAGCAGCACCTGAGAAAAGGTATCAGTCCACAGTGGAGCTTCACGCCCCTCTGCAAGAATCCCTTCAACACAGAACGACTCCAAACGAGATCTGCGTTCATGGTGAAACGAGACTGCGTGCACAAAATGTTGACCGTGTGGTTTTCAAATGTAGCAACTTCTGAGTAAATGTGTAATTTATTCACATGGATGCAGAGTTTTTCATAAACTTTTCTTTGTGGTTTTTAAAAACCCTTGTTTGCATTAAAACGACAGACGTGTGGTGAGGAAACGCGCACGGTTATCTGTTCAACACACAGTTTTAGAACAGTACTCTGAGTGCAGTAAGGCTCATAACCTGAAACAGCTAGACAATAAATATATTTTACATAACTTCAGCTATCTTAAGGTATTTTAATATAGAGTTATTTTCAAATAATGCTTTGAAACTGGAATATAATTTTATATATATCTGCATGTCAGTACACACATGGCTGTAGCACCAGATTCACATTAATTTAACTCTAGCCAAACGTATACATCACTAAATATTATATTTGTGTGCTTCATGTATAACACTTTCCTAAAAAATGTTAACGTTTGACATTTAATCTCAGTTTTTGCATCACAGTCTTATCACATAACCTGTGTTAAAAAATTGTATTAGTCATCAGTTAGAATAAATAGACAAGTCTCTGGTCCCGTCGCAGAGCGAAGAAGCAGAATACCTTCGTCCGTCCATGTTGTGAGCTTGATAAATTTAACAATAAGTGAGGCACCGATGCCCATTTTGGTGTGGCTACATCGAGGAGTAATAAAGGTTGTTTATGAAAATTGGGGTTTTGCATCAAAATACTAGACGGTGGCAGCTTGAAGCCACCGGTGCACGTTCTATCCAACGTCTTCTTGACTGCCTGGTTGACATCAGGGACTGCAAACATTTACATTTCTTAAATTTTAATGAGAAAAAGACAGAAGTCATGTTGTTTTGTCACAGTCAGGAGCCACTGTATCGACCTTTTCCCCTCTAGCCCCGTTAGAGAGACATGTTGTCACTAATCTGGGAGTGAAACTGGATCCTTCCATGAAGCTGAACAGTCATGATGTAAACATGATTGTTAAATCCTGGTTTTTGTTCAGTTGAGTCAGCTGTTCAGTTGAGTCAGCTGTCTAAAACGAAGCCCACACTGTCTAAAACTAACCTTGAGACAGTAATACATGCTTCATAACATCCAGCCTCGATCACTGCAACGCATTTCTTTTTGGAATCAGACCTCCATCGCACGTTTACAACTGGTTCAAAATGCTGCAGCCTGGTTTTTAACTGGTGCAGGCAGAAGAGAGCACATTACTCCAGTTCTGGCCTCCCCTCACTGGCTCCCGGTTCACTTTCAAATTCATTTTAAAATCCTTCTGTTGGTTTTCAAGAACAGTTCTGCTCTCTCCTATCTGGCTGATCTGCTGCAGCCATGTCTCCCACAGCGTTCTGTGACGTCAGACCAGATGTTTCATTGGTTCCAGGAACTCGTTTTAAGCTCAGAGGTGACAGAACCTTCTCTGTTGCAGGTCCAAAACTGTGGAATGAATTACCACTGCATGTCAGGCAGGTCCCCCCGCTCACTGGTTTTAAGTATAGTTTAAAAACTCACTTTTATTCCCTGGCTTTTGACAATGTGTGAGTTGATTTTAACTGTGGATCTATGCGCTGTACGCTGTTCTTTGCTTGCTTGTTTTTGCTGCACAGCACTTTGGTCGGCCATGCTGTTTTTAAGTGCTTTATAAATAAAGTGGTATGGTATGATATATATCTGTAAACTGTATGCAGACTTTGTGAGCACTTCCATTTTGGTGTGTGGCTTGATGAAAGAAAGGCCACTATCAAAAATGACGTTGCTATCCAATTCCAAGATGGCCACCACTGACCACCTCAATCATTTCTAGTTTGTATATTGCTTAAAAGCATAGTTTCTTCAAATGATTGGGGCGGCCCAACATTAATGGGTGGCCACCCCACCTGCTCCACCTTTGCATCTGTTTGTGGATAAAATTGCTCCAGGGTCCGTCACTCTGTGGCGGCTTGGACAAGCAGAACAGTGAAACTTGCACCCACTTGAATGTCTTGCACCAAAAACATTTAGGTTCACTGCTCAGTTCCAGTCTAGAAAAACACTCTGTTGAAATCTCTCAGGGACGAGGGACATTTGTGCACTGCTTGTTAACTTGGAGGTAAAGTCAAAGCAGGTGAGGATACTCAGGACTGTTGGGACAAAATGTTCTCTGACTGTTTTACTGACTGTTCTGCCTTCAGGCCTCTCAGGAAAATGGCCACGGGGATGATTTTTGCAGCCCTCGCCTTCGGAGCAGCCACACTGGTGGAGGTCAACGTTGTGGTAGGTTTGGTCAGAAGTCATGAGTTGTGCCATTTTCTCCAAAAAACTCTTTCATTTACTGTCATAGTTCAACACAGACAGGCGTAGAGTCGTCTTCATCTCTGTGCGGTGCATTGTTTCTGACTCTGTGCTAACACCTTATGGTTTACAGGCACATTTTAACAAATTACCCATCAGCATCAACATTAAAGGCTTGACATGTTTCACTCTGTGTGTGTGATGAATATTTGAGTTTCACTTTCTGAAGTGATTGACAAAAATATGGAACTTTGTCACCAGATTTAAATTTTCTTTGGATGCACCTGCACGTCTCCTTCCATGATGAATGTTTCTGATGTGCTAGAAATCGAGAGATGCTGCTCTCTGATATTCAGTAGGTGTCCTGTTCCTCCTGTTAGAAAACTGTGGTGGAGCCAGCCCCTGCAGGGGAGTGTCTCCTGCAGGTCGTTAACCTGGTCGGAAGAGACGCCCAAGTGATTGTTCCTGACAGCAGCCTGTTTCCAGACACCATCCCACACCTTCAGGTAGTCTTCTCAGAGTTTTCCTGAACAACGCCAGGCAGATATTTCACTGATGCAGCTTTCTGTGTACAAGTACCCAGACATCAGCTGGATACAGGGAACATACTTGTACGTGAAGTACTCAAAAATGCATACCAGTAATTTGTAATCTACTAAATTTGAGAAGTGCTTAAATTTAGTATTTTGAAAGTGATAACTGCAAATTGTTCCTTTTATAATTGATTGTTGGGATTTATTACTTTGTATTAAAAAAATAAACATTTTATCTTTAAGGATGAAAGCCTGTCTGAATCTAAAAAAGACGCTGGAAAACTGACTTTAACAGCCACACACTGAGAAACTGTTTGATTTAAATGTAGGCTGCAAAAAACAGATAAAATAAAATCTGTGACACATTTTGAATCATTTCTTTCTTTAGATTTTACTTAAAACTGTGACTGTATATCAGAGGTGTCCAAAGTGCGGCCCAGGGGCCATTTGTGGGCCATGGAGTGATTTTGTGCGGCCCACATTTGCAGTTTAAGCATGGAATAATTTAAGCCCCTAGGCTTAAGAGATATATATGTATATATATATATATGTACTGTGTATATATACATGTGTGTATATATATATGTGTGTATATATATACTGTATACTGTACATGTATCTCAAAATGAGCAGTATTAAGTTTACTGCAATCCATTGGCAATAAATCAATAAAATCCAATTAATTTAATTAAAAAATAAATTAACACTAGTTTTAAACATTTTAGATTACAACAATTTAGAACAACTTCACCAAAATTAATCAGTTTTGTCCTTTCTACAGAATATTGTTTATGTTGAATTAAAAAAAAAATCACTTAAAATATTTAGCCTACAATTTTTATTATTATTATTATCATCATTATTATTGTTATTATTATTGTTATTATTATTAATATGGCTCGTGACTCCTTTCATCTTCAAAGTTTTGGCCACATATGAAAATGTTTGGACCCCAGCTGTTTTTTGTAAACGTTGATGATCAGAAACTGCACTTTACGTCATCTTTGAACAGACACAAGTGGAATTTTTAAAAAGTACATTTTTACATATAATTTTTAAACACCCTTTGACTAATAAACACTTTCCTTCTAATCTCTTGAACCTTTGTGCCAGTGACTTGTTAAAGTAATTCTCTGTACCAGAGTGAGATATCAAGCAGACCCCCCACCCCATGTCTCTGTCTGTCAGGACCCTCCTAAATACGAGTCGCTCCCGCTCGAGGCGTCCAGCAGGAAACTGGACCTTGAGGTCTCGGCCCTTGGAGTTTCATCTGTGTGCAGTCTGACGTTTGAGGAGCAGAAGGCGTACAGCCTCATCGTTCACAACGAAACCGCTCAGATCAAGTGCAAGTTGGTGAGTTGGTCGAAAAGCGGTCGGCCTTTTCTGTTTGGTGATGTAAATGTCAGGTACTGAACGTGGCCCAAATCTGCTCAGCTTCATTTCAAAAGCGTGCTACAGCAGATTAAACCATAGATAAGGGATGGCAGTGTGCAAACTAAACTGAGGTGGGCAACAAAATAATGGGCGGAGTCAAAGACAGGTTGTGATTTTCAACAAGTGGCTGCTCTAACGTGGCCCCGCGTGGGATTTTCTGAAATATCTGAGTCACCAGCTATAGTTTGTGAAACCATTTATTGTCTTTTGGGCAAAATTCAGCCACACATTAATTTTTGTCCGTGTTTTTATTCATGCATTTTATTGATGAAGTCGACTCAGTTTTTTTTCTGGCAAAGCCTAAAAAACATTTTTTTAACTGTGGTCTAAATTTACTTATGATCCTGTAAACTCACTGTAACTTTACTACACCCCTGTGCACCTTATGGGAACAACTGGCCTCACTAAAACGTTACAATTTTGAATTTTTACTTTAATTTTTAAAACAGTTGTTAAAAAAAAAAAACCTTCAGGGCATATTAATTAATTATTAATTAATTGTGTACTCAAGGTCCCAGTTACACCCAAAAATAGCAACAATATAAAGTATAAAAAAGGAACCGTATGCAAGGATCTAAGATATACAATAAACAATAATATTATAAAATAAATAAGGTGTAAAATTGCCATAAAATATTAATTTTGTTGATTTAAAAACAAAAATGAATTGTGATTTAAAACATTTTTATTTAAATAAAGGCACTTAGAGATAAAATATTATGTAATGTCAGGCTGATATAAGTTTAAAAGACAATTAATTGTTAAAAAAAAAAGTATT
>JARVLU010000255.1:2516640-2529800 GCA_031762415.1 Simpsonichthys santanae
GGAAGGAAGGAAGGAAGGAAGGAAGGAAGGAAGGAAGGAAGGAAGGAAGGAAGGAAGGAAGGAAGGAAGGAAGGAAACAAGGAAGGAAACAAGGAAGGAAAGAAGGACAGACGGATACTTTATTAATCGGGGGGTGGGGATTTGAGGCAATGCTACAGCTAGCTGCTGCTGCTGGTATAGTTAGCAGTTGTAAACAACAACAACAAAATATGTGTAAACAACTGTACAATACATGCATGAGTGTTGTAAAGGTTCATGGAGCAGCATTTGCATGAAGTGTTATAAGATATACAAGACTGAAGCTCGTCTTAGTCACATTTAAACAATTATCAATGATCTTGTTGATTTGGTTCAAAACACTATTTCTCTAAACTAAGATGAATCTTTGTTTTGTTTTTTGTTCAAAATGTTTCGGCAGGATTGGACTTGAAATATTTCTTTAGGGATAATAAAGTCTAAGCAGCATTAGCGCAGATGTTATTCAGTCCATTTTGTTCTTGAACGCAACGCGTTGCATGTGCAACACAAACGTTCAACAACAGACTGTTAAAGTGGACGCCTCCCTCATTCCTTCATACATTTATTATATCTCAGCCAAATGCACATTTTAATGAGACTTTTGATCTTTTCATTGTGTCTTTTTTTTAATCTTGCAGCAGAACAAACCGTCTCCTTCCCTCTGACACTTGAGCTAAGTGCTTAATGACAGGTTCAATGTGGACGATCAAGAGCGAGAGTGTGTGTGGTGAAGAGCAGAGGAGTTCCTTCATCGGGCTGAGGAACACGTCTGTTTCTGCTGAGCTGTGAGGAGGAAGAGACCTGCTCCGTTTATCTGAGGAGCAACATCAGGTCCGAGCTGTTCAAATGAGAGCAACGATCTGATCTTGTTTTAAGATGCATACACAACGTAAAATGTGGACAAACTAATGTTTGGAAGTTCTTAAAATCTCATCGTTTAGCATCAGAGAAGAACTTAGCACCTATTGCAATTGATCTTTGGGGACAGCCTGAAGGAAGCCACCTACTATTTATCATCCACCTGTAAAGAGTTTCGCTCTTCTATCAACTTTAATGTGGCCTGAACCGCAGAGTGTCCCCCACAAATGTTACATCAAAACACTGCAAAGTAGAAATAGTAGTACAAGTAGAAAGTAGTAGTTTATTTTAATATACAGTATATATATACTGTATATGTATATATGTGTGTGTGTGTGTGTGTATGAAGTCATTTTAAACTCTTCCCACACTCTTGAAATATTCTAAACAATGTTTCTAAACTCTAAAAGCTCTAAAAGACACAGAATGTCATGATTCCAGCTCCTCTGCTCTTCGCCACCTGCAAGCGCTCTTGGCCACGCCCACTTCTCCACTCTGCACAGAGAACGGCTGATCAGCTGCAGCAGGAAGTTTATCCTGCAGTGTGGGCTGCACCAAAGTGCAGCAGGTGCTAAATAATTTTAAATAAAAATTCCACGCCAATTGTGCGACTCATCCATCAGTCAGCCAACTGTGTGTCACGTCCACTCTTATTTTGAAAAACCGCAATAGAGCGAGTCTGCAATAAACAAACAGCGAAGTAGCGAAGGACTACTGCATAAGGATCTACAACATACACTTAACACTTATAACATCAAACAACATGGAGCATCAACAGCGCACCACTACATCTATTAAACTTGACATATACATTATATATCAAAACATTAGCATTTTAATTTTGAAACGGTTGCCATGTGACAGTGACATGTGACCCGTCAAAGTTTCTCCAGGAACTTTCTAGTTGGTTCTTTCTGCTCAGACTCATTGCAACCTACAGTTTGGTTTGAAGGGGAGATCTGCCGCTCGGAAATTATTAAGTTAAAAAAAAAAAAAAAAAAAAAAAAAAACAATCTTGCAGTGAATCCAAAGCTCTAATTTGTTCAATGATTTGGTTTCACACTCAGAATAATAAATGACATTTAATTTCTGGTCAATTTTTTACCCTGGCCTACTTTTACATCCAAAAATAGCTTCCACTTCCTCTCCAGTGCCCCTACAGAGCTCTACAAAATCCTGTTTTATTTTGGCCATTTGGCGAGACAAGAAATATTTGGCTGTGTTGGACCTCTGGCAGGAGGAAACAAAATGCTTCCCAAAAACTGAGAAACACTCCACAGCTGAAAGTTATTAACTTGTGACACTGCCTGGAAACTATCAGGAATTTGCATTTAGAGGGGTAACAGAGTTTATGAACATTATCCAAAGATTTCCATCTCTTCAGAAGCAGAAAGGTCAAATCTCCATGAAAAGTTCATGTGAACAATTAATCACGAGTTTCGTCCTTCTTGACTTTTGACATTTTAATTTGCCATAAATTTCTAAATCCTTTCTCAAACATAAAAGCAGTGATTCATTTTAAAAGAAAATAACTGTGACAAATGGAGGGGGGGTCTGCAGAGCAGATAATGTCCTCTGTGGTAACAGTCCATAATAAGAGAAAGAAACAAACTAATGATAAAATTAATGTTTGTATGGGATTCTGACACCCCCATCCCAAAAAATGCATACTGAAAAACTACTCTTGAATATATTTCAGTACTTGTTGTTTTGTTTGGAGCAGTGAACGAACGAACAAACAAACAAACAAACAAACAAACAAACAAACAAAACAAATGGTGCATCAGTGTCCTCCATCACTGATGGGTCTGAAAACAGAATGTTTGTAGTTTTGCAGATGAGTGTTTTTTTAATATATTTCTTTGGGTGCAACTGTGACCTTGTGTACACAATTATGTTCCACCTCATGTACCACATGTGATGTGAGTGATAGTGAAGATACTTGAACTTTCTGGACTGGAACTAAACTGAATGTACAGAAAATACCTTGATGGTTTTAGTGGAAGATTTTCAAATGGGTAGTAATAATACTGTGTGTGTGTGTGTGTGTGTGTGTGTATCCATCCATCCATCCATCCATCCATCCATCCATCCATCCATCCATCCATCCATCCATCCTCTTTACCCACTTATTCCTGTTCGGATCACAGAGTTCATTGGTGCCCATATCCAGCAGTCACTGTGTGAGAGGCGGGGGACACCCTGGACAGGTCTCCAGTCCATCACAGAGACGCATAGAGACAAACAACCATTCACCCACACCTAGGGACAATAGGGCGGCTGTAGCTGAGTGGTTGGAGCAGTCGTCCTACAATGCAAGAGTTGGGCTTTCGAATCCACCAGCAGTCACATACCAAAGTGTCCCTGGGCGAGACACTGAACCCCTCATTGCCTCTGTCGTGTGTCAGTGTATGAATGTGATAAAGCTCTGATTATTATTTGTATAGGTCTAGTAGAGTACTGTATGATTGGGTAAATGAGGATACAGATTGGGTTGTAAACTGCTTTGAGTGTCTTAAAATAGAAAGCACTACATAAGTACAGTCCATTTACCATTACAATTTAGAGTTACCAATCAGCCTAACATGCATGTTTTTGGTCTATGGGAGGAAACCGGAGTACCCAGAGAAATCCCATGCATGCACGGAGAGAACATGCAAACTGCACCCAGGAAGTCCCAGGACCAAGATTTGAACTGGGGACCTTCTTGCTGACAGACAACAGCTCTATCAACTGGGCCACCATGCCACCCATTTTTCATAAAACATTTCTGCAAAATGGCTCTGACCAGCCCATCTTTATTCTGCCTCTGGCTGTTCAAAATTAATCGATGGAGCTGGCCCAAGTGGCTGGGGAGAGGGTAGTCCGGGCCTCCCTACTTAGGTTGCTACCCCCACGATCTGATCCCGGAGAGGCAGAAGAAAATGGATGAATGGAGCTGGCCATGTTTAAAACATACGTGAGTTTTCAGAAATGAAGCAAGCGTCATAAAACCATAAGAGGAATGTTGTGTAATAACATTAAATGTATCACAGATGCCTCTCTTGTATCATTTTCAAAGCATGCAAGTTTATTTCAGTTAACTCAGTTAAGTAGTTTTCTTTGTGGTTTACTAATTTTTCAAACCAAATGCAAAGTTCCTATGACTCATCATTCATCTTCCCTTTTTATTCAATCTGTTATTTAAGTTCACAACTGGATGGTCACACAGACCATACGTCTTTAATTTATCACAGTATTGAACCACATCGCTGGCTTACCTTTACTCATGTCGACTGGTTCGGCTCTGTTACTACCTCTTTTCTTCCTGTCAGAAAGGCACATCCGGTGGGTTGGCTCTGACCCCTCTGCTACTTCATACAGAAATCACACAGAGGCATAGAAAGCATCGAAGTCCTGGCTTGACGTGTTTTATGAAAGAGCTGTAACAGATCAACATTAATGTTGACTTGGTACTTATTTTATACCATCAGCTGTTCTCTTATTTTACCTAAGGAAACAGAACTTAAACACTTAAAATATGAGCTTTATACTTCTACAATTCCAATGTTTTAGAAGTAATTGGCATTAAATATTTGCCTTTCAAGCCCCAGCTTTTCAACGTGGAAGCAAATGATAATCTAACGTTTTTAATGGTCAGAAGCTGATTGGTTTACAATAGTATGCTAATTTTTACCAAATGAAGAGAGTGAAAAGAACAACCAGCAAGCTTCACTCGTTATCTTCGCATTACAAACCCCAGGAGAAGTTTAGGATGCGAGTAAAAAGGAGTTGGCAGAAAACCAAAACAGATCATTTTCCTTCACATCACGGAGGTCTGAGCTACGCAGAAAACTGCAGATTGATGAGATGAGATGGGGCACAAGCAAATGAAGATCAGCTCCTGCTTAATTCGTTTTGCCTGTAAACAGGGACAATCTGTGATTGCATGTTGGTCATCACTTCATACTGTCTCCGCCACATGTCCCTTGGTGAAAATGCAGACAGGCCCAAATGATTATATCATGCTAATGGGGACATTTCATCATTCCCTGCAGGCACCAGAAAGCAGAAAATGCAATCTGAGTCAAGATTACTCAGATGATCCTGTCTTTATGGTCTATCAATTTTGTTAGAGGAGTGGAAAAGATTGACTTTTAATTTTGACATTACCTCATGAGACAAAATAGCCTTCTTTACTCAATGATTGGTATAACAGATTGTTGAAATTCCATTATCTGGGACATGTAAACCATTATGGCAAACTGCTTTATGATTGATATGTATGTATGGCAAACGGTATCATAATGACTCAAGAAAATGCCAATCATTGTTCTAATATAGCAAAATCATTCAATATGCTATCTGCGGTCACAATTTGCAGTTTGCAACATTTATTATTTCAATCAGTGCAGTAAGGGATAATTTTTCATCTTTCAGTTTTCCGTGATCTACTGTGCTCAAGGTCTGTAGGCTCTTTCATAAATCCGTCCAGAAAAAGTGTGCACAGACCAGTCTGTCTTTATCTCCATCTGGCGGATCATCATCACAGATGAATTCGGCCACTTCCTGCACAAACGTGAGCTTTTAGAAGTTGAAGACCTGTTCTAACCTGCGCCGCTCAAGGTGGCTACATGTTGGAGTAGCTGTTACATTCATTCTGATATTGCTTTTGAAAACTCCTTTTTTTTGGATGATTGTTTCCTCTGGGATCGGATGCTGTGCAGCTGGAAGGATTTTTACTGAAAACTTTTTTACTTTTGGACATTTTGTTATGATGCATAACCATAAAAACACGGTCCAACAGAGTGAAGTCAGGTCCTCTGGATGGTTTCTTTCTTTTTTTTTAATGTTTCATCTTTCATCCAAAAGACTTCATCAGTCCGAGGAGCCACAACAAATTCAGTCCCACATGTACTGTAGCACCTTCACATAGTGGGCCAACCAGTTTGATGGTGATAAGCTGGTTTTTGGAGTCTGCCTTCTCCTCTGCTGACTCGTCTGAGACAGCCATACACAAAGTGGTTCAAAACATCAAAGTTCATGCTCAATAATCCCAATTTTAAAAAATCCAACAAAGTTAAGTCAGGTTCTCTGGACGGTTTCTTTTTTGCTGAAATGTTTCGTCTTTCATCCAAAAGACTTCATCAGTCTGAGGAGTCACAACAAACTCAGTCCCTCAGTCCACAACAACACAGTGTTTTTGTACAACCAGGAGCAGCTGATTCACCTCTCAAACGCTCAGATACCTCAATTACAGCTCCAAATCCAAAATGAGTTTGAAAGGGGGAGCCATGGATGAATTCTTGTCTACTTGGCGGCGGTGCTTGAGTACCTGACCACCGAGACCCTGGAGCTGGCGGGAAAATGCAATAGGACCAGGATCATCCCCCGGCACCTGGAGCTTGCTTTCGCCGACAAGGAGCTCGGCAGGCTGCTGGGAGGAGTGGCCATTGCTCAGGGAGGAGTTCTGCCTGTCATTCGGTTGGTCCTGCTGCCCAGGAGGACAGAGAGACCCACCAGGTCCGGGCGGACGGATCGGCATCTGTGGCCAGATTCTTCGGCTCCGCTGTGAGAGATCCTTCCTGCCCACTGCCCTCAGTGTTTAGAACAACTCCAGTTAAACCAGGATGACTTACATTTACTTTCCCATAGGGATTAATAAAGTATTATTGAATTGGATTGGATTCAAGTGGGCGGAGCTAAAGGGAAACTTTAAGCGTGATGCATAAAACGTGTGACGTTCATCTGCCTCGTGTCAAATTACAATACATTTTATGAAACTTGATGAATTCACTCACTTTAGCAATCCTTTTTGTGTTTAACTATTTTTTAAAACCAACTACAAAGTTGCTGTGCCTCATCAATATTCTCCCAATAATCAATCTGTTTGTTGTTGTTTAATCCATTGAGCAGGGACTTGCACGCTCTTGTCATCAGTTCATCACATTACTGAGCCGTGGCACTGCAGCATACCTTTTCACATGTTGGCCGCTCCGGCTCTGGTACTACTTAGCTCAATGGCACAGTGGTGCAACAGAGGTGGACTTGCTTTGACCCCTCACCACCTAATTATTTCTGCTTTTATTTTACCTTGTGTATTTTGATATTTACTTTACTTTACCTCTCTCCTTCCCTCCTTGATCCTGCTTCCCACCCACCCTCCAACCGCACCAAATAGCTCTTTGCAACAGCTACGTTATAACCAATCATTGAGTTTGAACAGATTGATTAGTCGTGGTGGTCATTCTGAGCAAGGTTGATTTCAAGAAGTAATATGTTTGTGTACATTCAATAAATATTTTAGGAGTTTTGTTAAAATCTATTTGGTGGTTCATGAAAAATTGTGCTACAGAAACAGATGATTACGTGACTACTTGCCTTTCATGACAGCAGGCAATAATAAATAAATAAATTGAAAAAAGCAGTCTAAACCAACTTATTAAAATAAAACTTGGCCTATAAAGGTATTAAAACTTAGGCCGAACAATATGTTACAGCATTAGCTATTTTTATAAACTGCTTTGATTTCCTATCATTCAAAGTGCAGTGAGCAATTAAATGAATGCAGCGTAGAATTTAGTTGATTGAACCTTTTACTTTTATTCTGCACATACAGCTGCCATTCTGCTCCAACCCTCACTGGTTCACTCCTTATCTCTGCACCAGTTTTGACATGGGAAACTAAATGCTTTTATCATCATATCATGATCCCAATTTTATCATAAATGTATGGTAAGCACAGCCTGATTATCATAAAAATATAATGTTTTTCTATTTTTGTCAAGCTCTTCTGTTTATATAATCTTATTATCTTATTATAATCTTTTATATAATTTTATTATAATCTCATTATAATCTTATAAATCTCTTATGTTTATATAATCTTGCTGTACTTTGGTGCAATGGTAATATAGCTTATTCTGATTCTGATTCTTGTACCAAAGAATGGGACACTAAATGTGTACTAAAATCTACTATACCAAAGTTTGTGACAATGATGTTTTAAGCAGAATTGACAATATAACTCACTGATATGTTCAGTTATGTTGCAACTAGAAGTGGCACGTGGAAATAAGGTATCAAGTTTTGGACTAAACATCCATAAATAGGGTAGAACTTAATCCTAGGTTTGTCAGTTTTTACCATTTTTAAACATGAACAATCTAATAATTTTATATTTTTCTTAAGCTTGATTTTTTTCGTAAGCAAATTGTTTCAGAAACATTAGACTGATCACTGATATTTCAAAAAGTGTGACAGGTTTAACAATCAGTGACCAAACTCTTTATCAAATGTAACACGGAGACCAGAAATGGACTAAGCTTCTTATTTTGCATAAAGGATCAACTTGGAGTTTATACAGTAGGATGGCCTGTGATCCTCTCTGCAAAGAGTTGAGGGCTTTGCTGAGTGCTGCTTTTGTCCATCTCTGGCACCAGAAGTGGTTGAGGGGTTGTGGATGTGAGCCAGTCTGTGGCAGATGGATGATCCAGATTTTAGGGGTGTGCTTCCAATAAAAGAAGTTAAATCCATGTGTTTTGGCATGCCTTGCAACCAGAAGTATTCAGTTCAAATCATCAGAATAAAAAGTATTTCTGGTTATGTGCTGAAGCCACAGTGACCTAAGGAGATGTTTCAGAAGCTTCTGCATGCAGAGGTCAAGTGTCGGGCTGTGAAAGGCAGCTTGTGACATTTCTAGACAAATGTCCACTTCTCAGTGGAAAAGTATCATTGGAGCTCAGTTTAGATGTTCTCATGATCCATCCATGACCTTTTAAAAATAACAACTTCAACACCTACCCAAACATATCAACCGTTTTCAACGTACCTTTTTGGCCTACGTCGTAAAGTGAAGAGGGGTAATTGGAAATACAATACAATACAATACAATTGTATTTAAAAAGCACTTTAAAAACAACGCAGTTCGCCAAAGTGCTGTACACGAACACATACAAGCATAAAAAACTATAAACTCAACTGAAACTGTAAAAGTAATGAACTGTTAAAATCATAAACAGCAAACAGTAAAAACAATAAAAACAAATAACTTAAAAACAGTCAAAACAACATTTCAAGCTGCGTTAAAAGCCACCGAGAAAAAAATGTGTTTTAAGAGAAGATTTCAAACAGGAAGTGATGTCAGAGGCAGCTCATTCCACAGTTTAGGGGCAGCAACAGAACGCTCGGTCACCTCAGCCTCCTGTTGGACTCTGGAACGACCAACGGCAGCTGATCTGCTGACCTTAGAGAGCGTGAAGGAACATACTGAGCAGGTCGGACAGATACTGAGACCATGAAGACATTTGAAAACAAATCAAAGAACCTTAAAATTAATCCAGAAACAAACTGGGAGCCACTGTAATTATTCTAAAACAGAAATGATGTGTTCTCGTTTTCTGGTACCATTTAAAAGCTGAGCAGCGGCTCAGGTTAATTGCTGTCTCAGTCAGATGTCGTGTTAAAGGACCCAGACCAGCATGGATTTTGGAACCATCACTGGGCTTAAACAACAAGACCTCTGTCTTTTGCTCATTAAAATAAAAATTAAAAAATGTGACATTCATGCTCTGACTTCTGCCATACATTCCAGGAGTTGGTTCACGTAGTACTGTTTTATCTTGTTTTAATGGAACATAAATGTGGCTGTCATCAGCATAAAAATAAAAAGTAACAACATGTTTCTGGAGAATATATCCCAGAGGGAGTAAATAAAGGGAAAACAGAAGTGGGCCAAGTATAGGTCCCTGAGGTACTCCACAAATACCCTCAGTCCATGCATCTGTGCCTATTGTGAGCATGATAACTTGAAAAATAAGTAATTTATAAACTTCAATTTTTGTATGTTGCTGCATCTATGCATGAGGAAGGTCACTATATAGAAATTTGGGTTGCCACTTCATAATCCAAGATGGCCACTGCCATATGCATGCGTGCGTGCGTGCGTGCGTGCATGCGTGCGTGCGTGTGTGTGTGAACAAACAAAACAACCCCTATCATTTGATGACACTATGCTTTTAGTTTGCATATTGCCTAAAAGTATAGTTTCCTCACAAGATTGAGGCGGCACTTGACCAGACCCTGGTTCTGCAATCGCACCTGGTCATGGATAAAATTGCACCATCCACTCGCCAGGATCCGTCACTCTGCAGCTGCCTTGCACAAGAGAAAAACAAAACAGCAATCAAAAAAATAAAAACTACCTGTTTTTCTCCACAGTGTAAATCCTACCCTGTACCCTCTTGAATATCTTGCACCAAAAACATTTAGGTTTACTTGCATCTTGCCCTATTCCAGTCCAGAAAAACACTCACCTCGAAATGACAAACATTAACTATTCAAATCAAATCCCTCAGTGACGGGGGGCCTTGGCACACCACTTGTTATTCTTGCATTAAGTTAGTTGTCAAATTCATCTCTTCTTCCTCAAGCACGTCATCTGTGAGCAACATATCAAAAGTAATTAGGGTCTGTCTTTGCTACAGCTTCTGTAGCTTCATCTAATCTTTCTCAAGCATTCATATATGTACCCAGAGGAGAAGGGTGGAACTAATGAAGTAGGAAAGTTTAGAACTGGCTGAAAGAGAAACCACAGAACTCAGTAAGCTCTTTTGAAATGGCCCAGTGGCTTGTCTTCCTCAGATTTATACACAACATGTATCTCAAGCTTGCGCCTGCTTAGCCTGTATGACAAATTGAATCAACAGTATGCCTTGTGCCTGCTTGTATAATGAGAAGTAGAACTGACACGTTCAGAAATAAGTGGGAGACGGAAATGATCTAGCCTTTCCTTGAAAGAGTGCATATCCTCAGTAATATATTATGACACAAGCCACGGAAGAAACAGAATGTGAAAAATTGCCTTTCTGCTCATTGTGAGTAGGATGGGTCTTGTTTCTGAAGCAGCTGTCTTCACTCACTTCAGTTATCTTATCTGCTGGTGTTTTGTTTTTTTACTTTCCTCTCCCACTCCTTTTACTCCTACTCAGATTTGCAGACTCGATTCGTGGGATGCTGAAGCTGATCCTAGTGCTGATGTTGGCAGGAGCCTCGCTTTCCTCTACCTGGTTCACCCTCACCTGTCTGAGCAGCTTTACTCACCTCCCATCCACTTCTGGTAGGTGCACATCAGCACCACTTTCAACGTCTCCCTCAAGCACATGGAAGCTCAGAGTCATAGTTTCCTATTTATAGTTTCTGCATTATTATAGAAGTTGGAGTGCATAGTTAAGAGTATGGGGAGTAAAAGAATGCCTGCTGTCACAGACTGTGCTGCACTTTTGATACATATTCAGCAGAGACTATCTATCAGTAGATGTCAGTGATAAACCCATTAGTGGATATACCATTCTCTCCCTATGCCAACTAATATTCATATCAGCAAATATTTCTGAGCCTTTGCTTCCAGTCATGACTATCCATCATTTCCCCTACCCCTGGGATGGCTTTCTTTTTCTACCTTGTGTCCTTTTATCCCAGACATTGACAGTCTGAAGCAGCAAAACCCCAACCGTGTTTGTCCGTCTGGCATCTCACCTTAGAGGGTGGTGAGGCACTGCAATAAAATTAGCCAAAAGTCCTTATTATTCCAGTGTGATCTGCGCAGGAACAACATACACTCACACACAAATGTGTTCTGTGGCCAGACAAGTTACAAGTAGTTATAGTAGAGCGGATACTAGAAAAAGCTCTTATCTGGCTATCTTGTCAACTTTTCTTTTGACTATTGCTGCTACATTTTTGTCACAAATCATTCCTGAATCACTCTTGCCTTTTTGCATTGAACCTCAATGTGTTGAATCAAACTTATGTTCAGTTTCAAAGACGTAATTGTTTTCTACGGTATTGTTCTTGCTGCCTACATACCTTTAATGGATCGAAACATTGGCAGTGTATTAAGATGTGCATCATGTAGGCCACAGATCCAACCTTCATGTCTCCACTTCCTCTGTGTAGGAGCCTTTAGCTATTTATAAACCTCAAAAATAGAAAAGTCAAATTAATTTGTATGTTTTTATATAAAACATAAAGCCACAGAAGTTCTGAAGTAGCATTTTTTTTGATCAATGAAACTAGACAGAAATAAAAAGATGGTAATAAGTTTGGTAAATGGAGTAGGTAATTATCATATATTAATCAAATTTAAAGTATTACCTGCAAAACACAGTATGTAGTTTGCTAATATGGGCATGCAGTGAAAATTTACTGTAGATTTAATTATAAAAACGCTTAAAAGTCTCTAAAGCGTGCAAGATATTCTGTCTGTTTACATTCAGCCAAACACATTAACGATAATTGACCATGCAGACAGAAAATGACCCAAAGGCGAGTGTGGACAAAGCCCAGGGGTTGTTGAAGGTAATGAAGTGGATTATTTTTCGATGACCAAATCAGTCACCTGATTTCCAACTAAATAAGCAGCAGCGGCCCACAAACAAACATCTGAAGCCTCTGCTGTAAAGTCCTGGTGAAGAATCTCACTGGAGGGAACCCATTCATCTGTGATGTTTAATGGATTTCAGACTTTGATAAAACTTACATGTCTTTGGACGGTGGGGGAAATGCAAGAGCGCACAGAAAAAACAACCCAGTCACAGAAAGACCATCAGAACCAAGACTGAACTTGCTGTTAGACAGCAGCTCAGTGGGTGAGATGGTGACGATTATGTAACGAAGATTTGCTAATCAAGAGTCCCAAACTCTCTTCTAGTTCTTATTTGACATTTTCACCCAGCCTACGTTAATTACAGTAAAAAACATCCACTTCTCTTCAAAGCACTGAGGAGAATTCTGTGTTCCCTAGAGATTATTACACATCTGTTTCCTTTGAGGAGCCTCCTCTTATCTTTTTGGAAGGTGTGATGTTTTCTTTAATTTTCTGATATGAGAAGAAAAGGTGTTTGATGTAAAGTAAATGCTAAACTGAACAAAGACGTGCAGGGGAGACGGCTGCTTTTAATGACTGCCTAGCAGGCCCTGGGTTTCCAGTCACAGGCAGGCAGGAATGTGATGGTCTTCGGGGATGCTGTGATTAAAGGAACGAGTGGTCTACTGGGGCAGTCTTTGTACCATTCTGCTAATGTATAGGAGATAGATGCTTTGGGGTTGATGGCTCTGCACATGCACTTATTACACCTCAACATACATATCTACATCTGCATGCTTAGTGTATTTTTAGTTGTTTTTCTTAGTTCATATCTTAGATGTTATTAATGTTTTTCTTTTACCGTACATTTTATTGTTGGATGTAACTGGGACCCTGTGTACATAATTTCGTTTCATCACATGTACCACATGTGGTGCAA